>JAQPPZ010002064.1:3600000-4200000 GCA_028583015.1 Wollemia nobilis
CTTACAGTAAAAGAATGTTCAGGTATTGAAGGTGCAGAAACCTACAAGAAACCTAGAACAATTAGAAGAAAGTTTTTTAAGAGTAAAGGTAAGAAGTATAAGCCTTTTAAGTATTTTAGAAGACGCAGACAAGCTCCTAAGAAAGACCCAAAGGATGTCTATTGCTTTGCTTGCAGAAAGAAAGGCCACTATGCTCATTCTTGCCCATCTAAAGCTCCAAAATATTTAGAGCATTATTTGCAGACCCAGATGTTAATATTGAATGGAAAATGTGTGAAACTATAGAATAGTTAAATTTTTGGAAATAATAGAACGTTTCAGTGTTTAAATGTAAAGTTGAATCAAATACTGAAAGTTCAATTTTTGATGAGGATAATGAACATATTGATGAACAAGAATTGCAGTCCATTAATGATATGTTTATGGTATATCCTACTAATCCTACAATACCTGAATTAGAATATTGTAGTGACTGTGAAGCTAAAATAGATGAAGACAAAATTGAGGCTCAGGAAGCCCTGTACAGGTCTTATAATAATACATCAGAGTCTTCTTCTTCCAGTTCCTCTTTTGAGCAAATAAAAGATGAAATAGATGTTGAATCAGATGCTCTATCTAATTACAATGAGATTCAAGCCACTCAGGATTTACAAAAATATGATCCTTTCAAGGATCCAAAATCTTTGATGCCTCACAAAAACTAATAAATAATATAAACAACACAAATTTATTTATCATAAATTTCCTTTAGCATCTAAAAGTTCTCAATTACAGATAAATAAAATGATGCATTCATAGAATTAGAATTTGTGTCCAATTTAGATTGCAAGAGATGGTGGTATAAATTTTTAGAATAGTTCCTTTCATAGATACTAGTTGTAACTTGAATTTTTGTCATGAGAAAATGGTTCAAAATTGGGTAGAATCCACAAAGGATTTCAGAGTATCAACAATGAATGGACAGAGAGGTTTGAAGTATTTTGCATTTGATATCCCTATTCAAATCTCTGGTAAAATTATATATGCTAACTTTGTGCAGATAAATGATGCAGGATATGATGTTGGTTTGGGAAGTCCATTATTAGATACTTATGGACCATACATAGTTGCTCAACATTATTTAGTGTTGAATATTGATAATGAAAAAATTACAGTTCCAAGAATACCAATTGTGTTTCATGCTCAGAAACTAAAGGCACAGTGGACTGATCCTTCTCTCGAAGATATTATTAGTCATGAACAAGCATTGGAGAAACAAAGAATTTAGTAGGAGTTTTTACACTCCTTAAGTGCTTTGAATATGGATGTCAGTCCATACAGAATACAAAAACTTGTAGAACAAATGGAAGAATGTCGTGTAGTGCACCCATTAGATAAATAGAGCACCGAGTCCCCAATGGCTGAAATTTCTACTTTTCTCAATCAACTAATAGTTGGAAAAAGAATAGTTCTAAATAAAGAAGATGATCAAGAGGCTCAAAATCAAACACAGGAACTTTTGCAGAAAGGTTTAATTTACCCCTTAGAGTCTAACTATTCTTGTTCTACTTTTATTTTTAGAAAATATTCAGAGTAGAAAAGAGGTAAGGCACGTATGGTTATCAATTACATTCCATTGAATATTATCACTCAGAATATGAAATGGGCTTTACTAGACAAGCATAAATTAATTCAAAGAGTAGGATAGGGGAAGATATTTTCAAAATTTGATTATGTTTCTAGTTACCATCAGATTAAAATAAAACTAGAAGACATCCATAAAACAACATTCACAACACCTACAGGTTTATATGAATGGCTTGTGATGCCATTTGGGCTCAAGAATGCACCAACACAATTTTAGATGAGGATGGATAGGATTTGTCAACCTTACCATCAATTCTTGGCCAATTGCAAAGGTGGTTAATTGAAGAACATGAGCAACATTGTTTAGAAGAAAAGAAACAAGGCAAGAAGGGACAAATCCACCAGAAGAACATGAGCAACATATTGGTTTTTAGCCAGTCTCTAGAAGAACATGAGCAACATGTTCTACAATTTAAACAATTGATGTTAAAACATGGAGTAGGTCTCAGTAGAGACAAAAAGAAATTCCAAATTGCTGTAAAAGAAGTAGAATTTTTGGGTGTTCTACTTAAGGATGGTCAAATTGTAATGCAAAAACATGTTCTAGAAAAAATTGCAATGTTCCCTAACTAGCTGATTTCAAAAGAACAATGTCAGCATTTTCTAGGATGTATTAACTATCTGCATGATTATTTGCAGTGTGTCTCCATGATTACAAAACCCATCAGAGACTATATAAAAACCAAGCCTTTTAGTTGGTCCTCTACAACAACAAAGGCAGTAGTCAATCTAAAATCTTCTTGTGAGAATTTACCACCTTTAGAACCTGCACTCTCAAGGCCATATATTTTATAGACAGATGCAAACAAGGAGTTATGGGCTTGCATTCTTTTAGTTAAAAGAGATCAGATAGAGAAAATTTTAGGGTACAAATTAGGTCAGTTCTAGAAACATGAATTGAATTATTGGCTAGTAGAAAAGGAAATTTTGGCCATAATAAAAGGTATAGAAAAATACATAACATTTTTATTGCTTGAAGACTTTATAATTCAAACCCAAAGTAAAAATTTCAAATGGTTCTTGGGTAAGAAAATCTCTGCCCAAATCTATCATGGTTGCTATGCGTGGTGGCAGACCCTCCTATCCCAATATTAGTTTTCAGTTGAGTACATTCTAGGAAAGGATAATTCTCTACCAGATGCCCTAACCAGTTAATTGGCACATATGCATATGTTTGGAGGACATCCTTAGGCATGGCAGTGTTGGCCTTTACAAACACAAAAGACAATCCTTTTGTCAAAGGATATGAGGATTCTTTCCTCAAGCATCGTAGATTAGATTTTCCATAAATTATGTGCCTTACATTGATTTTGTATATAATTTTGCAGGTCACATTAATGTGTTTGTCAATTCAGGTCATTGGAGTCTATTTACTTCAGCCATGATACAACACTATCTCAATAATGGAGTTTTGGATGATGTGATTATTCTCTAAAATTCATCCAGGGCAATGTCTATTCCTTTCTTAGATTTTTTCAATATGTTTATTTTAGATTCATCTTGGCAAATAAATTTATTCACACATATTGTAAGAATCAATTTTACAAAGGCTCCATAGGTTTCTGTATTTGCGGATGAAGAACAAGTTTACATTCCAGATCCTCCTACTCCAGATCCCCCTTCGGATGCTCAACCAGAAGATTCAAACATTGATGCTGCAGTTGCTCATATGATTCAAGATTGTACAGACTGCCAAGCATCACTAACCGACATGTGCCGCATACATGAATATTTTGTGCATCGATAGAAATTAAATTGTACATAGACTGCTATAGTTAGACACTGACCTTCATAAATAAGGTTAAGACCACCATTTGTTAGTTATCACATGTTGAATAGTTTTTTAGTTGTCACATGTTGAATAGTTTGTTAGTTGTCACATGATTGAATAGTTTGTTAGTCATCACATGTTGAGTAGTTTGTTAGTCATCACATGTTGAGTAGTTTGTTAGTCATCACGTGTTGAGAAGTTTGTTAGTCCAACACATGTTGTAACTACTTTTAGATTGGGTTTATCTTTTGTAACCACTTTTAGTGTTGGCCCAATATTAGGCGTACACATGTTCTAATCTCTCGCTTCTTCTCAAGAGTTCTTCTCATGTAAAATCTATATAATGAGACTCGATGCTCATTTTTGTCATCGAGAATTTTGTGTTGAGCTAATTGCTTTCTCTTTTTGTGAGTATAGACTCCAGCCTATTCCTAGGGGAATAGTTTCTTTGAATTTATGTTTCCTTGCATACTCAAGTGATCCATTGGCTTTGTCCGACCTTGAGTTCCTATTAGGTTCCAGTCTTCAAAATTTTTTTGAGCCAAATATCGTAAGAGGTATCCATTAATTTGGCCAACTTAGGTTTGTTCTATTGTAGTGCTTATCCAATTGTGTTCTTTGATTTAAATTCTTAAAATTTAGCATTTCCCAGTAACTAGGGATTAATAGTAGAGAAGAGAAGACTAATTATATATTTGAATGCAATCTTGATAAATATTGAGAACCCATTTATTGGTATTAGAGCAAATAAAGCACTCATATTTAACACACATATAAATAGAATAAATATTTTAGTTGTAAATTCAAATCTTTATAAAACAAAAAATTAGGATATCATTGCTCATAGAGATATTTATTTATACTATGAAATTATTAATAAAAATAATTTCAAATCCAATTAAATCTTGAGTTCTTGACTAGGAGATATACCCATTTTAATAAAAATATTATTCATTTTGTTCTTTCTATTTTGTCATTATGCGTTTTGTGCTTTATCTATGTATTAGTGTTGTTCATTTTTTATTTACAAAATGGTGATCATGGTGGGACCTCCAAAGGGTTCTTTACTTTGATTTATATAATCACTAATTTTTTTTTATGTTTCTATATTGCAGGTTTTAGAAGTTTGATCATGCAAAAATCTTGAAAACAAGGGTTTTTGGAAGTTGCAAAATTTGATCAGAGGTTGTACGCATGCCCTGTAGCATTTGAGGGACACCCTGTAGCATTCAAGAAATATCCTACAGTGTTCCTGAGACTTTGGGTAAAATTTAATAGAGTGGATAAGAAATATGTAGGCTTCCTGGTAATCCTGGTTCAAACCTTAACTCATTTTTATTTTCATTTTCTTGCTTTTAATAGTGAAACTAACAAAAGAAAATCATTCATTTTCTATTTAAAGTAGTTGCATTTTTATTTTTATTTTAGGCATTTACATCCTTCATATAGATTGCATATAGAGTAGAATTACATTTATGCATTCATTGTAGATCACATTTAATTTATATTTATATGGCTTTATGGTGTATTCATTCATTATTTTGTATATATTTTGCATTTTAAATAATAAAAGCATAAATAGTTGCATAATAGGGTTGATATATTCAATTTTTACTTTTATAATTTCGAACAAGATCATAATATCTAAGTATACTCCCACTATTGGAATAACTTGATGATTTAGGATGGAAGAACTAGGTGAACCCTCCACTATTGGAATCATTTGATGATTCAGGGTGGGTCTTAAGGAGTGTACCCCTAAGTTATTTTTAGGATTTTAGTGTTCATGTTCTTGGCTTCTAGATTAGACAAGTGAAATAGGTGTGTTTGCAAAATTGGATGAATACTATAGAAAATATAAATCTTAAAATGAATCACACACTTTACACTTTTCACACTAAACAACAGTGAGTTGCATTTCATCACCAACCATTGTTTGAGATTAGCAATGGTGGGCTTCATATCCATCCATCATCTCGTACCTTAGCAACCATAGTACCCATGAGCAAACTTTCTGAATTTCACCACCAAGAAGAATCACATTTGTCATCTGCACCTTTCCATCATTTGTCTTTACCACAAAAATCATGTGGCCAAGACAATTCCATTCCATATTACTATACCACCACTTATGGAAATCCATTGTATGAAGCACATGTCAATGCTACTTCACAAATGCTAGTTTCCACTACATCCAATGTCCCTCATTCAGTTGCAATCCCTATTGCAACTTATCCTCCACCTACTTCATCCATTATCACCACATCCACATAATATGCCTAAGATATTATCATATAAGAAGCATGGAAACACATCAATAAATTGCTCAAGGATAAAAAAAAATGTTCATTCTTGTCCCCAATAGCAAGTACAAGCGACAGGTTTCAAGCCCTAACCCATTTCCAACCTACATTCTTTACGACAAATTCATAATGGATATCATAATATTCTATGGTTTCCATCCCCACCCTCCATAAACCCACACCCATTCCATTCCCATGAGTCAACACATTCATAGTCTTAAAACCTCATCTCTATTCCATCATCTGCAATCATTCTCTCATCAAGCCTCACATCACCAAATTCAGTCCAATCCATAAAATCATCAACATATCATCACATATCAACATTTCACCACTTCATCTCCACATAATCACCAAGTAATTTAGGGCTTCCACATACTTGGGGAAGACCCTATAACTCAAGAAATGCAATAATAGATTGATAGCTTGATACAACACACTCCTAGTATGGTGAACCATAAGCTAACTTTAAGACAACTTATCAATAAACCAATTTACTTTTTGGTACCATCATCACCATATCCTATAGATTTTATAGTTCCAAAATTTTATAAGTTTAAAGGGATTGTGAAGAAGTTTTGTAATCAGCAGAACACAAACAACCTTCCTAGACAGAGAAATTTGCAAAATAGTGCTAGATCTTTTCTATTAATTTTCATGAAAATGAGGATACAGACCAAACCCCCTTTTACAATTTTTAAATTCCCCTATATTACCATGTTTCCCCTTTTCCTACATAAAATAATTCATTTTAAATTTGAATTTCGAAGGCAAAACTTCCCGGGATCATAACTCCTTGCTCGTTGTTCAGATTAACTATTAGTGCATGTTTTTGAAAATCTCTCAAAAATACCTACAATTATGTAATGTCCTAGAGGATATTACACTTAATTTTCACCTCTCTATATGACCTCTAAGGCCTTCAAAATTTACCTTAAATTTTTAGTGGCAGGATTTTCACCATTTTGGTAAGGTTTTTACCATAAAACTTACATATCTCCCAAACCGCTTAGGATATTGGGGTGATTATTTCACCATTAGGTCTATTTATCCATACCCTAAAAAACTAAATAAAATTTAGAAAAAAATAAAATAAATACAAATTTGGATTATGCAAGATCACTCTTACACCACTGGATGCTCCTTCATCAGATTGAGGACCCTAGAGAGCATGTGAGCACATTCATTTACTCATGTTTCAGAATCCAAAACCAATATGTATTAATTCTTATAACATTTCCTCAGACATTGGGATGAGATTCCATGGAGTGGTATAACCATCTACCTCATCATAGTATTTATACTTTTGAATAGTTGGTGAACCAATTCCTCGAGATATTTTCCCTCAATGTTCATAAAAAAATTACATTTTCTGACCTATACAATATTAAGCAATTTGACGATGAGTCACTCTATGATTTTGGCAAACATTAGAGGGATGTTATTACAAAAATGCCATTCTCCCTACCAATGGAAGAGATAACTCGACTACTTACCAAGAGTTGTTTAAAACCCATCTTCTAGTTATTACAATTACAATAATACAACTCATTCGAAGAAGATTTTGCCTAGTCTAGCATAATTGAGGAGATAAAAATCCAAGAAGGTTTGATCAAGCCTAAAAATAAATAATGGTAGAACAATGGCCAATCCAAAGGAACTTATTTTGGCCAATCCAAGTCAAATAAGACTAATAAAGTAAATTAAGTGAATCAAGTAGTCACGAGTCAACCAGTAATGGCTCAACAACAACAACCAATGCAACCAAAAATACAAAAAACTACATATCAATTATTCCCCCATCATCACAAGTTCAAAACATAACACCAATTATGGAAAATCACCAACGTAGATACCGCCAATACACCCCATTATCTAAGTTATATACCTCCATATTTCATAGGTTGTATGACACAAACCAACTTGCCTTACCTGAGGTCAAACCCAATGATCCTATGAAGCATAGTAAAAACTATTGGGAGCATTTATTTTACCGTTATCATCAACATAATGGGTATGACATTAATGGCTTCTATAAATTTAAATATGTGGTGCAAGACCTAATTGACTTAGGGGACATCAAGGTTGATAATCCCTTATCTCAACAAAATTAAAACATTGGTATCTATAAAACACCACTTCCTTATCATGAGGAAGTACAACCAATAGCAAGAGGATCAAACACTAAGACTCCTCCAAATAAAGTTAACCATGTTTAAAAATATCAAGGTTTTGTGGATGCTATTCATGTAGTCACCCAAGCTCAAAAATGCACTACTAATCAATAGAATGTACAACCGTAGCCTATCCACCCTCCCATATATTCTTAGGAAAGTGTGTCTCCTCAACCCACCACTTCATCATCACCTATCCAATTCTCTACCAATTATTTCCAACCAATTTATATTCCAAGTCATCCACCTCCACCCACTCATCTTCCCAATCATCCACAAAGGCCAATCATCTCTCTAAGTAATCAGATAAATACTAGCCTTAAAATAGCTTCAACCAAACTATCTATTTATGAGCTAATTCAACAATCTCCCCCACATCGTGAGGCATTAATGGAGATTTTAAAATACATTAAACTCCAATATTAGGATGCTAATGCCTTCAACAATTTTTTGGAAATTATCCAAACATGTGTGGAGCCTTCCATTATATTCTATGATTTTAAAATAAACCAATCTCATCAGGATCGGTGGATGAGGCCATTGCACATCATTTCTCAAATTTATAGGAAATCATTCAAATGAATTTTGACTAATATCAACTCCTCCATCAATATCATCACCACATATACTCTTCGACATATTAATATCCCACCATCTCACGTCACCAAATCTACCTTCACCCTGAAAGCATTTAATGTTGCTCTTTGTTCCATAGTTGGCACTATAGTTTTACCCATCGAAGTGGGGGTAAAAATGTTGCACACAATGTTCCATATCTTGGAAGGGTCCATGGCGTACAATGTACTCCTTGAAAGTTGTTGGACTAGGAAAATGAGATGTGGGCCCTCTATACATTATCAATTCTTAAAGTATGTACATGAGGGATAAATTCATTGCATACTAGTGGAATTTAGACTATTTAAGTATTGTAATTTCATTTCAAATCCCTATGAGTCCACCCTTCCATTAACTTATATTTTCTTGATATCATCAATCACATCATCCACCACACCATCCACCTCTTCATCTAAAGTTTCTATTCTTGAGGAACTCCCCATCACTACCCCTTCCACTTCCATACCCTCATCTTCATCATCATTCACTACATGTACATATGGTCAAACTCAATCTACATCAACCACATAATCATCATCAACATCCTCCATAAAAATTCCCTCCATATCATAACCCATTCATCAAACACTTCAGCCAAATCCATCTTCATCCACATCAATTGATGTCTCACAAGTCGAATTAACGGATTGTGAGATGCCATTCTAGTCCATACCTCTCTCATTATTGAAATTCCAAGCCAATCTAGAGTCTTCCAAATCCACTCCACATCCACATCCATATAATTCAAAGTTGTGATCCACCTCACTAATCCTAGTATTGGTGAATACACAGTTCAAGACATTATTGTCACACCGCTTAACATCCAAACTACTAGGGATTACGGTCATCGACGTGACCCACCCTTATCCATAGGAGCAGTGGACAACATGATTTCAATACCCAAAAACATAAATTTTATGTATGGAGGGATTGATTCATCATCCAATCCATCTTCCCTTGATTAACCAAAGCAACCAACACCTGCCAACATATAGTACATGTTAGGTTTTCCATCCCGATACTTTCATCGAGTCAATTGGCAAGTATATGTCCTAGGACAAAATGAATAGGGAATTCATGAGCTCATTGATACTTCATATCAAGAAGTGCATGACCATTCAGGTTTAGGCTATCATCCTCATTCTTTCACCTCTTCTTTTGAACAAGCTATTCAAAATATTCATTTGAATTCAAAAGAAGAAATCCATCATCCCGATGAATTTGAAGATGAAATATATGAATAATATGATGTTATATCAATAGCTTCTAATGAATATGATGAGGAATCAACACCAAGCATTCCATTTATCAAATAATATGAGTATTACCTCAGAATTTTCCCCATCCATAATCTCATATTTCACTTTCTTATTCCACAAGAGTGAGTCGAATAAACTGGTGAACCACCTCCATTTCATTAATCTACCTCACTGTATATTTTTTGTAATATATGTACATAACATAAATAAATAAATATAATAAAAACACACAAAAAAATCATTGTATTTCATGTACATGGATTTGTGCCTATTACGTTTATTTGTTTTGTTTGCTACTTTCTGGGTTTCCAATATTCTCATAGGCTTGCCAGACTAGGGGGAGTAGAAGATCTTGAACCACTTAACATCATACACTTGAGAGCATTTTATGGTTAATATGATCTATATATGTGTGTGTGTGTGTGTGTGTGTGTGTGTGTGTGTGTGTGTGTGTGTGTGTGTGTGTGTGTGTGTGTGTGTGTGTGTGTGTGTGTGTGTGTGCATTGTGTGTGTGTGTGTGTGTGTGTGTGTGTGTGTGTGTGTGTGTGTGTGTGTGTGTGTGTGTGTGTGTGTGCATGGATAATACACAAAAACAACATTGCATTTCATACATTACATTTTACACCTTGCATTTCACACATTGCATTGCACACATTACATTTCACAGACTCCATTTCATACATTGCATTCACAATCACCTACACACATTTCATTTCATATTAGGGATTAATTATTTAGTTTATATATTAATTGATCCAATAAAGTTTTGTTGCCTCAATCATGGGCATCTTCAAATCATCATCCATTTCATCGCACATTTCCATAATGTCAAATTACTATTTTTAAACCATATTTCTATAATCCCTAGGTGTTTTCGATCACTCATCCACTCCTAGTGTTTCTAGTAATCTCCAATACATGTTGATTTTTCTTTAGGACCAAGACACATTTTCACTAAGAAAATCTTGAGTTCTAGGAATTGACTCTAACACTTTTGAAACAAATACAATTACACATTTTAAAAACATATTGTGTCAAAGAGGTATAATACTAGGATTGGGTTGAACCTCAAAGTGAAAAAGGGTACTCCTTGCTTGTCCCATTATGCACATAGTTCAAAAATAAAAAATAGTGGTTTTCACCACTATCGTAATCATTTATAAACAAAAAGAAAGAGTAGTAAATATTGGATAAAATTCTCATCATACTCCATTTGAGAATTCGATTCCCCAAAGGTCTAAATATTTGCACATCACAAACCATAGATCCTCAAATTGTAAGGATATAACTACATTTCTAGTCAGACGGTTAGGTATTCTGAATCCCCAAAGCTTAGAGATCAGATCCTTGGACTATGGAGCTAATATCCACTAGGACTATACATTCTTGAATAGCAATGGAATGTGCTCATGCGTGGTGACATGTATATCTTGAAGAGACCTATGACCGCACATATGAATAAGCTAGTTTCTTGGTCTTCTCCATGATAGGTTTAATCTCAATTTTCTCAAGATGGGTTAATGAATTCACTTGCACACACATTGGTTCTTGATTGCTTCTCATAATTTGGTAAATGAATTCATTACACACACATTTGGTCTTGGAAAAATTAGACAAAATTTAGTGAGTTTGTCAAATATCACTAGTAGGTTCGAGTCTATACAAAATAAACAGTTTTCCATATCAACATCCATGTTAGTTTTCCATGTCAACATCCATATCAGTTTTCCATATCAACATCAATATTAGTTTTCCATATCAACATCCATATTGGTATTTCTATCAACATCCATATCATTACATAAGTCTTCCATTTCACATACCACCATTTTGATTCCTCTAATTAAAAAATAATGCTATACATGGTCAAGTAAAATTTAAACTATGAATGATCATTAGAGCCTTAATTCATTTGTATTCATATATCATTGCACTATAATCCATCACACATATACACATGCATTCAAACAAAAGAATATACATAAAGACAAAATACAAAAGTAAAAACCATGTATATATATATATATATGTACATATATATTACATGTATAATGAATTCTTGAAGGCTATATAAAATGAATCAACAAGGCTCATATACAAAAAGTGCATCTAAGCACTGGCTAAAACCTATAGTAGGACCCCTATGATCTTGAAGGAGCCCTAGACCTAGAGCCAATATGCCTAGACTCACTATACCTAACAGGCCGAGATACAGAGGAAGAGGGTTGATCTAGTAGCCCAATGTTATGCTGCATTAATAGATCCTCCAGCTCTTGGATGAATCCATATTAGGATCGAAGACATAGGACATCATATCTCTAATCATGGTCCCTCTAAATAATATCTACATGGATCCTCATGATCCTATCCTCACCTCCACCAGAAGCCATACTTACCTCTATATCTTCCCACAACCAAGCTATATCTGAATCTTGAACCACTATCTTTACGTCTTGCTCTACCAATATCTGCTCCAACCTCACTCAATCCTTCACACTCTAACCTAGAGGTCTCTCTAGAACCTCTTCCACATCATCATCATCATCATCAGCATCTCCATCACCTCCAATATAGAGCTTTCTCTACTACATCCCTTGCATGTCTCCATCAGGTACTAGATAGAAGATATCTTTGACATATGGGAGCCTCATTTGCCTTCTCCACCTTGGCCTCTACCTCATCCTCATATTCATCCTCGTTCCCCTCATCCACTATCAAACTTGGTAACCATGGTGGCTATACAGTGAACCATACATCATAATCCATGGTAGCACCCACCTCATCAACATTGAGGAGATCCATCTCCTCATCATCCTCATAAGTCACCCATCATACCTCAACACAAGGTAGAATTTTCTCATCCAGATGGTGCCTATATAACACTGGTGCCTTAGGAACCACCTATCATAGCCTAAAATATTGTAGCACCTATGAAAATTGGACTAGCTCCACCTCACTCGTATGTCACCCAACCATCCATCTTGCTTTCCAAACTCTCTATAACTACTCCCCATCACCAGTCCTAGTAGCATCTCACCATGGCCTCCAAGGCACCTAAGCAAGTATCAATTATGTCCATAGTTTCTTTTACTTCTGGTCAGACTAGATACGACAACTTGGATGAATATCCTTAGTCACCTACCATCTCATAGTGTATGGTTTCTCCCCATCCCATACCTTAGTAGGTAAGCCCATAGGCCAAGCCACACTGAAGTGATCCCAAACTTAACACTACAATAGTAAACTACACCCCAATAACTTCTACTTATACCTCCTCACTTAATACAAATCTTGGTATAGCTGATCTAGTAGATTAGGTGCCCATGCATACACTTGAGGATCATCGATCATATCATACACCAGCCTAATCATATTCCAAGGGAACTAATAACCAGTGCTATTTGGTACAACTATGTTGACCAACAAAAACATGATCAAGGTGGAAAATACCTCCAAATTCTTATTATAATACAACACCAAGTATCTTATCACTCCATCCTTCACACTCACATCCCACCATTGATCTCCAAATATATGGCCCATCTCATGCCCCTTATTGTGTCCAAACTCAACATGTAACCCCTCCACCAATAATTTGAGGATGTGATATACATCCTCGAGTGTCACTATTTCCTATCCAATAGGGATCTAAAATGTCCCACTATCTCAATCCCATATCTCCACCAAGATAGAGAGATACCCCTCATTTTCCCTCACCACATTAATATAGACTACCCCAACCAGTCCCACAGTCTCCATCCACTTCCACTACTCATCCTACAACACCTTTTTGAATAACACAAGATTATACTGAGAGGGGGGGTGAACAGTATAGTGCCTTCTTTTTATTTTATTTCCAAACCAATATAAATTAGTGTCCTTAATTAAAATAACCAAATATAGCAGTGTGCATTAATGACATAGCAATAGTAAACAAGTGCACAAATTACCATACATAATTGAGACACAAGATTTAACATGGTTCCCCCAATGTGGGGTACTCCACAAGATAATATCCTTATAATATTTAACACAAAAATAAGGATCCTTATCCTAATACAAATGATTACTTTGATCTACTCAAATATAGGCAATACACTGATCTGCTTAGGTAGGTAATCCAACAAGCTCACTGAGAACTTGCCCAAAAATGCTCTAGCAAGCTCACTAAAAACTTTCCCAAAACTGCTCTAGAAATATCACTAAGAACTTGCCCAAAAATACTCTAGCAAGGTCACTAAGAACTTTCCCAAAATCACTTTAGCAAGCTCATCAAGAACTTGCCAAAATCTGCTCTAGCAAGCTCACTAAGAACTTGCTCAAAATATGCTCAACAAGATCACCAAGAAATTGCTCAAAATTTGCTCAACAAGCTCACCAAGAACTTGCTCAAAATCTGATCAACAAGCTCACCAAGAACTTGATCAAAATATTCTCAACAAACTCACCAAGAACTTACTCAAAATGTTATCCCAAAACTGTCCACAAATATGTCCCAAAAGCCTTCTTAAAGGCTCAATAAATCATACACAAAAACTGCCACAAATCTGCCCAAAAATTTATCCCAAAAGCCTTCTCAAAGGCTCAACCAATCATGCTCAAGTAGCACTCCAATCTCATCCACAAATCTATGAAGTCAAGGCTCAAAGATGAAATCAACAATGAATGGCAATGCACTCTACAATGGATGACAACAATGATTCACAATGATATCAACTCAAATAAATATCAACTCAACTCAAGTCTTATAGAAGCATAAAGAGAATTGTTAGAGACTCAATATGTTCTACTCTCAAAGCTCAATCTCAACTCAAATCAGAATTATAGAATTTTTTGTTTCATGGGACTTGAACAATCACCTCACACAATCACTTGACTAGGCTCAATCAACTCAACTCAACCAATCACCACAAGGGATAACTATTTCTCACAAAACCCTAGTCCAAGCATGTATCAACCAACTCAAATGTTTCCAACAATTCTTAACCACAAATTCATATAAAAATGATACTCATGTTCTCTTCTAACTCATATTCTTTGCATAACCAATGAAATTCAACAACTATGCTTACAAAACAAAGTTTAAACACAAGTCTCAAACCAAAAAACCTTGAAGAATTCAACCAACCACTTTAGAAAAGGAAACAACAATTAGGGTTATGCATAAGGGGTTAGACTCAAAATGTACTTGTAAAAAAATGGTGAATCCTAATCAAAATCAAGGTGAATCACGACGAATCCAAAGTAAATCAAATCAATCATCTTCACACAAAAATTTCGGGTATTTAAAGTAATATAATCTTTGGAATAAATTTTGACCTATTACATCACCTTATAACTTCATAAAAAAACCACCATTAGATCAGGGTCGAAAATATCTTTCCAACGAGTACAGATATGCCTATGTTTGGATATATATTGTGGCGAATTGACCCTAAGAAAACAATTGGTCCTGAAAATTTTAGGCAAATGAGCCAATGTCGAGGGTCCTCATATTCACCAATTTTCAATTTTGAAAATCCTAATATTCACCCAATTGGCAAATATTCACCACTATGCATAACCCTAACCACAATCAATGCTTTTCTCTCCAATGATATTTCAGAAATCAACCACCATAAACAAAGTCAATGTAGAATATTGCTCATACCTTTTGATACCTTATTGGATGTCCACTAAATATGCCACACTCAAAAAACTTCTTCTTCAACATTCAACAAGGATTATATATCATTATTAATATCACAACAACAATATCCAAATAACACCTTATCACTCCTACTCAATAAGATACAACATGTCCCCTCATAAAAGAATTAATCACCATTGAAAAAGAACCAAAACAACCTTCACTTTTGAAACCCTTTACAAAAATAGAAATATCTCTTTACACATACCTTATTTATCCCTCTAAGAAAGTTAATCAAATAGCCCTTGAAATAATATTTCCAACAATATATAATATGATATACTTTCAAAAGGAGAAACACCAAAAATCTCTCTTTTTCTAAACATGCATCACAACCCTTATTCCCCTTAGGGCAACTTTACAAAAAATAAAATATATTAAAAAATTATTAAATTTCCTCTGTCCCTGATGGGATTCGATCTCGTGACGTCTCCTTGCTCATCAATTTAACCACAGCCAACCTGTCGTTGGGCCACACTCCCTCACGTGTCCAAAGGGACACAAACAAAAACTTATACTATAAACTTATGCATCCTTCGAAAAACTTAACAACGCTTCGAGCACTTCAACAAAGAAAATAACCACGACAAGACTCAATCACAGGACCTCCTGCGTAACACACAGCATACAAACCGCTAAGCCAAAGATTCCTATGTGTCTTATTAAAATCCATGAATGATTTTTCAATAGACCAAAGTCACACTTCTCTCTCTTTTTGCAATTCGTTCCCCAATCAAAGGCATTCAAAAATTAAGCGTTGGTATTTTGAAGTCCAAGCTTTTGTTGGCATCTATATATGCCTTTCCTCTTTCTTGAGACGTCGGTGCTATAAATTAATATAGCCTTTCCTCCTTTATTTAGTCAGCACTAAAATTAATATATTTAATTTTAAAATTAAAATTTAAATTTTAAATAATTTAAAATTTAAACTAAATATTTAAAAATAAATATCTCCATCACCGGGGCACCTTTTTTGACGAAACAAAAATCCAATCTGGGTTTTAATAAAAACCCATTTCAAACATGCCATCCAAGGAATTAAATAAAACCTTTTATTTTACCTACCTTGGTTTTCACAAAAACCTTGTATATATCCATGCTCTCCAAAATATCATAAATGTTTATTTTTAAAATGCTTTGGCCACTAAAACTCAATGTGATCCATGTGACATAAATGATCCATGTGACATCAATGACAACATAAAATAACTCAAATTTACAACACTTTCTCACCCCAAGTATGAGAGGCGAGAACCAATGTGGAACCTCTAAGATCTTCAGATGCAACACAACACATACACAATGCAAACACATTAATATCACATGCATTACATGATTTCAAAAAAATAATTGCATAATTCCAATAAATAGTACCAAGGGTACTTACCGCAGTAACATTCACCTCTTCTCCTGCTCTTGCATTTGCACCCTCCATCACCATAGTTTCCACTCCACCAAACTCCTTCACTCCACCTCCCTTTTTCACTCACTCACTCTCCTTCAAATGTAGCTTTTGGAATTCATGAATGCAATAATGAATTTTATTTCACTTTTATAGAATATTTATAGATATTTTTGGTGCACTAAAATTCCCATGGATGTTCACAAGTGCATCAAAATGCTCACCAGTGTCTGATATTGGCAAATGCTTATCAACATCTGTGCATGATGTGGACACTAGCTGGCGTTTGGTTTCAAATTTGTAGAAAGATCAAAATGATCCAAAAAGGTAGCTTACCTCCACAAAATCACTTTAAATTACATCCATACATTCATTTCATCATCATATCATGTTTTGTGAAAACAAAAATTGATTTGGGTGCTTAATTTTTGTTTGCGACCAAAAGTTGCAAAATCACCTTACAAGCTTCAAAATATATCAAAATGATTCAAATTTTCACAAAATGACCACATTCATCAGTATAATCATACACTTCATCATTTCATTCATCCTTGTGATAACATGAATTGATTTGTGTGGTTAATTTTTGTTTGTGACCAATCATAAAATTGTCCAAAATTGCTCTAAAAACGCTCCAAACCAATGCAAAATTTCACAAACTCATACAATTCATTCAACAATGCATTTTTTATCATCACATATTCATTTGAACATTATCAAATCTACCAAAAATTGCATTTACTTCAAATATTTTCCAAGTTCACATACAATTTCAAGTGAACCTCGTATCTAGTAGTTTATCCTATCTCCTTGGTGATTGCAGCGATTGGTTGTCAATGCAATTTACTAATATAAATAGATCAACATAAGAATTTTTGGCCATTTTCATCATCCAACATCTCCTTGTTCAAAAATAAAATCACTTTTGGTCCCTCATATTTTGAGTGAGACTATGCCAAGACCAATTTGCTCAATAGTTGTCATTGATGCCCTTTTCCATGGGGTTCCCAACATGGATAACTTTCATCATTTTATTTGCAATTGCATCAATCTCCTAGGATGTAGGCCGATTAAAGTGATTGAGCAACCATTTAGGAATTTCATGTGGGAATTAGCTACAATCATGAGTGGCCCCGAGGATAGACTAATTTATATTTTTTTTTGCATGTGCATATTTGCATTTCAATGATGCCAAATGGAACTTTCTTCAACAACATGGAATCACCCCAAATTTGGGGTAAACAAATTTGATTTTGGGTTCCCACAACGGAATACATCTTACATGATCATGGAATTTACACTTGGAAACAACCCCTTCAATCCGTTAGGGCAAAAAGAGCATCAATTTACATCATTCATATCATATGTATTTACATCATTCATATCATCTACATTTACATCATACAATTGCACTTCCACCATTCAACTATATTTTTCACCCGTAATTTTATCAATTAGCTTGTGAGACTCATTTTTTACTCATTCATTGAGGGGGTATGCTACATATACAAATTCTTTATCTTCAAAATCATATTTGCATTCCATGGAAATAAATATGCTCCATCATGCCAAACTAGGTATCTTGTATTTTTGCACCGCATTGTGTTCCACACAACATGATACAAAAAGGAGAATATGTAGACACAAAAATCTATCCACTTATCATCCATTTGTATCCTTGAATCATAGCCATCCAATATTTATATTTATACATTTGTATTTGTTTTATATATACATAAATATAAATATTTTATATTTATATTTATATATATTTAGTAATTATATATGTATTTATATGAGTAAATCCTAGCCTCCACCATGACTTAATCTCAACCATCCATCTATCTCAATCCATGTCACTTCCCAAGATTAATCTCCACTCTTCCTCATGTTCTAATCTTGATAGCCCATCTTGCATCGTTGAAATCCAAACATGTTCAAGGGCAAATTATAAAATATGAGTCATTTTGATGAATCAAGATATTAGAAGGTCCTTGGTCCCAAATTTGAACAATTACCCTAGCCATTTTGCTATCATATTTGTCCTTCATCACTGGAATTGTGTCACCTATTTCCATCGCTACGAAACCTTCATGAACTAGATCTAGTTCTACCTCCCTTCCTCCAACCCCTAAACACCCTCCAAATTTTGCAGAATTCTTTTGAGCATTTATAGGATATTGTTGGGCATTCACAACCATCATCGAATACCTTTGGGTGTTTCTCATATTATATTTACAGTCTGTAAGCCCTTAGATGCTTTCGGGCATTCACACGATCATCTACAATAGAAATAGGGGCAGATATTAGTATTGACAAGATAAAAATATTTGTTGCATCATTTATTTATATTCTTGCATTTATTTTTGTAGTTTTATTTTACAACATTTAGGGTTTACTTATTTTATCTTTTTGAGGGCCTCACGTAGTGGAGCCCTCACAGGTGCTTTTAACCCCTTTTATGTTTTTTTCTATTTACAGGTGTAGGAATCATCATTTTTAAAACTATTGCAGCTAGGGTGGTCCCATAGGGATACACAAGCCCACCCACACTCTTGTTTGTATCAAGGACAATCCAAAGGACACCAATTTTTCATTAAACTAGGCTTTTGAAACCCTAGTATTTGTAATATCTGTATCAAAAATCATTTGTAAAACCTCATATTGGGGAACATTCATTGTATAACTCAGATATCTACCCATATTAATAAAAATATTATTCATTTGTTGCATTCTATGTTGTCATTGTGCTTTTTGTGCTTAATCTGTGTATTGGTGTTATTCATTTTTTGTTTAAATTATCTAACTTGTAAGGCACATGAATATTGAAGGATTCACATATGGTATTTCATTCCCATGAGGGGTCACATATTAAATAATAGTATCACTACTATTAAACATATTTTATCATTCTATTAGTTTATTTAAATCTAGTTTTATTTTATGGGATATACATGTAGCTTATGTGGTTTTTTATGTTTTATAAGTAGCAAAATTTGAAATAAGAATGGATACAAGTTTATCCAATCAAAAGAGTTTTCTATTATGATATATTTTTATGATTCATCATTATTTGTGCCAATATTGTTATGGACTCTCCCTTGTTTATTTTTTTTACATGATGACTATTATATATACAAGATTGAATTTGATGAATAATAGATGGGTTTGCTACTACCCAGTAGCTAGTTTCCTAAGTGTAGAAGTAAAACTAATTGAAAAATCACTAAAAATTTTATAAGACCAAAGATTGACATTTGACTAGGAAAGGATTTAAATAATTTCTTATATTAACTAGTACTATTCTTTTCATTTCATGCATATTTAAATCAATTTATATATAGTCATATTGTGAAACAATTTCACATTCACATCAAAATTAAAATAATAAGAAGTGAAAAATAAATTACATGTTCAAATATGGTGCAAAATTTTAATAATACAACAAAATAAAAATAGTAGAAAAATATAAAAGTAAAAAGTTGTGCAGTATGTGTATTTGTACCTATTGAGAATATTATTTCTACTAAAAGAAAAGGTGGCTTATTCCTTAATTATATCTATTATATTTGTGGACTTATAAATGTTATATTATTATTTTAATTGCTTTATAGCATTGAACCAATAATTTTTTCCTTGATTGATCCTTATCTATATTTATCATATTTGTGAATTTATAAATTTATGGTTAATTATTTGATTTTAATTTATTTTAATAAATTAAAATAGGACCTATTATATTATATTATCATATCATTATAATAGTATTTGAAAGACCATAATTTTATGATATTACAAATAGTTATACTATAGTAAGTTACCCTTTTTGTGGGAGTGTTCATTACAATTTAAGGAAATGAATTTGGTTTATGCTCATGCATTTGTATTACATTTACATTTGGATAAATAATTATTTAAATTTTGATGATTTCTAAAAATTATAAAAAAATAAAATAAATGACATGCATTGAATTTCATCCACATGAGATAAATAGGATCTATAGGATGGAAAATAAACAACAAAAATATAACACATCATGAACTTTTTCCTTATTTCCTAAAACTCTACTTAATCAATAAATATACTTTTTTGATTTTTTTTATGATGTTTAAAATCCTCTTAAAGATAAACATGCTCACTTTTGTAGATATGGTAATTTTAATATCTTGTATAAGTTACTCATGTGACCATGTCATCATATTACAATAAGTGCTTCTTTAAAGATGTTGGTATTCAAGACAATGTGACATAACATGTCCCTCAAATTTTCCTTTTAGATTAATCATATATAGCGGTATCTATATGTATTATTTTTATATTCATGTTTCGATTATATGATGATGAGAACTTAGCAGATTTTCGCGTAGAGGTGATTCTTCTCTTTATAGATGACCATTAGTTTGGACTGACATTAATTAATTTTTGTTTGATCACTACAATCTTGTCAAAGAATATCTATTTTTATTTTTGTATTAAGACTCAAATTCTCTATGGTCTTTTGTAAATAATAACATTGTCAAATTGATATAAAATTATAGTTTTTTCATTTTAACGATACTTATATCATCTACATAAAATAAACAAGGGTCATGAAAAATGGTGATGCCCTCAATTTATTGAATAATAATAAAAAGTTAAATTTGTGTATAAATAAAATTATATATATGTACACCATAAATTATTTATCAATTTAAATATTAATCAATTAAAATTAATCATGAAAATTAAATATTTTTAAAATAATTGCTCACTTTTTAATTAAAACTTTAATTTTTATTAAAAATACATTTCTAACAACGCAATTTTGATATAGAATATTGTTAGATTTTTATAGCATTTATATGTTTAAAATACAAAAATATTAGTTGATTATAACTTGATGGAATCTAATAACCAAATAAAACTATTTAGAAATATAAACAATTCATATTTTATTTCATTTATAACTATTATTATGAATTTAACTACCATAGTTTGTGTGTCCTCTAAGAAAAATAAATAGATTACTACAATTTATTAAAATGAGAACTTAACAAAATATTTAAAACAAAATTAGAAAAATACATTTTAAAACTTAATATTGGAGAAAACTATTGTTTTAAGAGATTTTTATCTTAATATTGGAGTAAACTACACATAAACTAAGCGCTTATGAGATTATTGACAAGTATTAAATGTTAAAAAAAATGCCATTCTACTTATGTGATATTTCCTTTTGAAATAATTCAATCAATTTTATGTGTAGATAGAACCTACCTCAAAAGAAAGCTTCTCCAAGCACATCCCTACTTTTTCCACCACCTTTGGAAACTCCTAAATATAGAGTAATAAGTACATTTACCTTGTTAAATTGAAAATACAAATATTCATTGTAACAAATTAATATGATTTGTATCATTGATTATTATAAAAATAAGCACACATGATTTTTCGAGAGGAAATAAACAATGTTGGGTTAGTGTTTCTGATAATGTTCTTTTCAATAAGGGTATTTTGTAATTTACTAGGATCAATATAGTATTGATAGTGAGTAGGATGTTTCTAGGGTTTTGAGTTGACCTATAAGCATTGCCTAGAAATAGAGTCTTATAGGATATCATGAACCCTTATGGATATAGGTGACCCCAAATATGGAGAAATGATACCCCACCTTTCTTGACTATAGAATATTTGGTCCTTTGGGAATATGAGAGGGTATTCATGACTCTCATATGAATATCTCCATTATGATTCAAATGACAAATGTGTGAGCACTGAGAAACATGTCATAGACTATAGACAACTTGTCACATCCATACAACTCCATATATTAAGGAATTGTAGTATCTTCTCAACCATATAGGGACACCTCAACCTCTAGAGGCTCACAGTCCTTATGTTGATGCCCTCAGAATGAGTCCACTTTTAGCTATAATTTAGAAGGAAGAAAATAACAGAGATAAATATTTCTTTGTTGTCAACCAAGATGTAGCCACCTCCTCACAATAGATAATTTAGTTGAAGTTAAAGTATGGAAAGCTATATAGAAATAAAGAGAAGAGATTGATCATTTATGAATGAATATTTTTCTAGATTTGTGATAGGTAAACCATCACACTTTATATTTTTCTAACATTATGACAGGTTCTATTATAGAATATTGTTATACTATTTTTCTTGAGGGGGTTCTAATTGAGTATGATTTTAAGAAATAAATAAGTATTAACTGGGAGAATATATTTGGGTTAGTTTATGTTGTTAGGGGTTTACTGTGGGGTATATTTTTTTACAATGAGTATTGCTTGCACTTTTAACTCTACTAAAGACTTCTAGGTCATTTTGTAGTGCAACATGTGGATTATATGTTGGTAAATAAACTACGTATAAGTGTGACCATATAGTTTTTATTTTGAAGTCCCATTTAAGACAAGTAACCTTATTTTTGTTGAGTTTCCATTCCTTAACATAACTTTATATTCTTCCTAGTAGATATTACTAGCCTAAGTTTTCAAGTTTTAGAATAAACCCTTGCCTAAGTTGATGACCATATTTAGTCAAAGTTTTGAGATTCTTTAAAGAGTGGTGTATATGAAAAACACAATCATTATTTTATCACCAATAATATGGATATTTTATTTGGGATTTACCTAAGAGAAAAATATTTTTTGATAAATTCCAAGAGGTTGATATTATAACTAAATAAGAGATGATATAGGTGAAACTAGGTAGGCTTCATTCATTGGGGTTATTATAGGTTGTCCTAACATAGTCTCTACCTTAGGTTAATTATAAGTATATTTATCAATAAAATCCAATGTAATCATTCTCTTGTCCCATTAAGATTGATTATAGAGTGAAAGGGCTTTCTACTCTAGAAATCCTAAGTTCTAACTTATTCTTGGACAAATAAGGTAATCAAGCTTCACAAGAAAAAACAATACTACCAAATATTTTAGGATATGATTAAAACCTTTTGGACATATCCTCTTCATTACCATAGTAGTTTTTGTCCAACAACCTAGACAAAACCATGGTGAATGTTCAATATATCAAGAAATCCTTTTGTTGGAGTTAGAGGGAAGTCAAAAACATAAAAGAGGGAAATTTGGTTCCTTTTAATGTATAAATTAAATTAAAAATTAGGTCTTTGATAGATTCAATCATGTGATAATGATGATAAGAATATCAAATCCTTATTTTCCTACATATTGCTTAAATATTCCCAAGAGTATTGATGCTCTTAGTTGCTAGTTGGTAGGGGAGGCATGGTGTTTACCAATCTATTTGAGGCAATTGAAAAAGGGTGGCATGGAACTAACATTCATGTCATATAATATGAGGGGTTTATCCGTCTAATGTAAAAAAGATAATCTTAGAGATGTAATTTTGACTAGTAAATCGAACGCCATTCTATTATAAGAGATTAAATTCTAGGGGTTTAGGATTAGATAAAAATGGATACAACATTAGGTGGGGATTTATTTTTAGTGAAAAAATATAACAATGGAAATAGTTGTGTTTTGATAGACCGTACTAAGTGGTTGTTCTCTTTAATAATTGACTAGGGAGAAAACATGGTATTTGTATGGGTTATTTTTATTAAGTAATTTTTTTTTCATTAAATTTTTAAACTTTTAATTTGACAATGGCTAAATTTTTTAAATACCAAATATTTATATACAACATGGGTAAAATAGTAGTTTTTTCAAATGTTTATATATCACTACTAAATATTATGAATTTTTTGTAAGGTTTATCATATAACACATAGTTTGCATTATTTGATATGAACATATTTATTTTACATTCTATACTAGTAAAATATTGGAATATTTTTAGTCTATGTAGTAAATGTTTCTCAAACTTGGGTTAAAGTATAGAATTATCTATCTACTAAGCTTCCTTTGAACAAGTGGATGTTAGGTGGATATTTTGACATGATTGAGTTTCGATATGACAATATTTACAAAGACTTACTACCATATCATCTATTGAATTCATTTCCTTAATTCTATGTCATAGTAGCCTACATGTATTTGATCCCTTACATTCTCAACCATCCAAAATTTTCACTTAATATAATTACAAATAAGGCATCCAATGTAGATACAAAAAACTAGAATTTTTCTATATAATACTCCATCTATAGTCATGATAGCTAATTAGATGATGAAGTGTGACTACACCTTTACTATATTTGATCATTACTTAATATTGCTTTATATTTACCTCAACTAGGATATTTAGTCCAATAAAGATTTTTCCATTAAATTATTCATTTCTCTTTCTATATGCATAATTGTGTTAGTGTTTTAATGACTATATAAATTCCTCCTCTAGTCCTATTGGATCTAATGGATGGACAACTAAATATAGGAGGTATGATAAATTAAATTGAATTTCTCATAAATTTTGACAAGAACTATCTTAAATCTAAATCTATCCTTTTTGAGAAAGTATTTGATTAAAAAAACCCTCTACCCCAATTGTGGATATGGTGTCGAGATGATTGAAACTAAACTTAGGGAACACAAGACCTATTAAAGAATAGTTACATGAATCTACTCTAGATTGTAGTGAATGCAATTTGGGGATAGATTGACTAAGTTTTATTTTAACTTTTTGATATATAATAATAACAAAAAATAAATGCTTTAGCTTAAATATACCAAATGAAGACTCCTTAGTAATGAGAAAAACATCAAAGGAAAATTCCTCCAAAATTTAAAACACATATTTTGGGGAGATGAAAATGACTTGCAAGATCATGCTTTAAGTAATCCCAAGGATATTATTCCTAGGAAAATTCATTCAAAAACCCAATCCCCTTGATGAAGTACTAGATATTGATGGTATTGAGTAGCTATTTTTATCATCCAACATCTCCTTGCTCAAAAAAAAAATCACTTTTGGTCCCTCATATTTTGAGTGAGACTATGCTTTGACCAATTCTTTCAAGAGTTTTCATTGATGATCTTTTCCATGGGGTTCCCAACATGGAAAACTTTCATAATTTTCTTTGTAATTTCACCAATCTCCTAGGATGCATGCCAATTAAAGTGATTGAGAAACCGTTTAGCAATTTCGTGTGGGAATTAGCTACAATCATGAGTGGCACCAAGGATAGACTATTTCCTCTTTTTTTTTTTTGCATGTGCATCTTTGCATTTCGATGATGCCAAATGGAATGTTATTCAACACCATAGAATCACCCCAAATTTGGGTTAAACAAATTTGATTTTGATTTCACACAACGGGATACATCTTACATGATCGTGGTATCTACACTTGGAAAAAACCCCTTTAATCCATGGGGCAAAAAGAGTATCAATTTAAATCATTCATATTATTCGTATGTACATCATACACTTGCACTTGCACCTTTTATCTTTAGGAGGGCCTCACGTAGTAGAGCCCTCACAGGTGCTTTTAACTCCTTTTATATTTTTTTCTCTTTTTAGGTGCAAGAATAATCTTTTTGGAAGCTATTACAGCTAGGGTGGTCCTGTAGGGATACAAAAACCTACCCACAGTCTTGTTTGTATCAAGGACGAGCCAAAGAACACTAGTTGTTCATTAAACTAGGGTTTTGAAACCCTATTATTTGTAATATCTGTATCAAAAATCATTTGTAAAACATCATATTGGGGCACATTCATTGTACAACTCAGATATCTACCCATATTAATAAAAATATTATTCATTTTGTGCATTCTATTTTGTCATTGTGCTTTTTGTGCTTTATCTATGTATTGGTGTTGTTCATTTTTTGTTTACATTATCTAACTTGTAAGGTACATGAATATTGAAGGATTCACATATGGGATTCCATTCCCATGATGGGTCACATAATAAATCATAGTATCACTACTATTAAACATATTTTTTCCTATCATTTTATTAGTTTATTTAAATCAAATTTTATTTTATGGGATATATATGTAGCTTATGTGGTTTTTTATGTTTTAGAAGTAGCAAAATTTGAGATAAGTATGAATACAAGTTTATCCAATCAAAAGAGTGTTATATTATTATATGTTTTTATGATTCATCATTATTTGTATCAATATTGTTATGGACTATCCCTTGTTTATTTTTTATTTTACATGATGAGTATTAGATATACAAGATCAAATTTGATGCATAATAGATGGTTTTGCTATTAATTAGTAGCTAGTTTCCTAAGTGTAGAAGTGAAACTACTTGAAAGATCGCTAAAATTTTTATAAGAGCATTAATTGATATTTTACTAGGAAAGGATATAAATAATGTCTTATATTAACTAGTACTATTCTTTTCATTTCATGCATATTTAAATCAATTTATATATAGTCATATTGTGAAACAATTTCACATTCACATCGAAATTAAAAGAATAAGAAGTGAAAAATAAATTACATGTTCAAACATGGTGCAAAATTTTATTAATACAACAAAAGGAAAATAGTAGAAACATATAAAAGTAAAAAGTTTTGCAGTATGGGTATTTGTACCTAATGAGAACATTATTTCTACTAAAAGAAAAGGTGGCATATTCCTTAATTATATTTATGGACTTATAAATGTTATGGTAATTATTATTATTTTAATTGCTTTATAGCATTGAACCAATAATGTTTTGCTTGATTGATCCTTATCTATATTTATCATCTATTATATTTGTGAATTTATAAATTTATGGTTAATTATTTGATTTTAATTTATTTTAATCAATTAAAATAGTACCTATTATATTATATTATCATCTCATTATAATAGTATTTGAAGTACCAAAATTTTATTGTATTACAAAAAGTTATACTATAGTAAGTTTCCTTTTTGTGGGAGTGTTCATTACAATTTAATGAAATGAATTTGGTTTATGCTCATGCATTTGCATTACATTTACCTTTGGACAAATAATTATTTAAATTTTTACGATTTCTAAAAATTATAATTAAAATAAAATAAATTACATGCATTTAATTTCATCCACATGAGATAAATAGGATCTATAGGATGGAAAAGAAACAATAAAAATAGACTACATCATGAACTTTTTCCTTATTTCCTAAAACTCTACTATAATTTTCTTCAACATTGTCAGTGTATTAATCAATAAATATATCTTTTTGATTATTTTATGATGTTTAAAATCCTCTTTAAGATAAACATGCTCACTTTTGTAGAGATGGTAATCTTAATATCTTTTATAAGCTACTCATGTCATCATGTTATAATAAGTTTTTCTTTAAAGATATTGGTATGCAAGACAATGTGACATCACATGTCCCTCAAATTTTCCTTTTAGATTAATCATAGATGGTGTTATCTATATACATTCTTTTTATATTCATGTTTCAATTATATGATGATGAGAACTTAGCATATTTTCTCATAGAGGTGATTCTTCTCTTTATAGGTGACCATTAATTTGAACTGATTTTAATTAATTTTTGTTTGATTACTACAATCCTGTCAAAGAATATCTATTTTTATTTTTGTATGAAGACTCAAATTCTCTATGGTATTTTGTAAATAATAACATTGTCAAATTGAAATAAAATTATAGTTTTGTCATTTTAATGATACTTATATCATCTACATAAAATAAACAAGGGTCATGAAAAATGGTGATGCCCTCAATTTATTGAATATAAATAAAAAGTTAAATTTGTGTATAAATAAAACTATATATGTACAACATAAATTTTTATCATTATAAATATTAATCAATTAAAGTTAATCATGAAAATTAAAATTTTTAAAAGTAATTGCTCACTTTTTAATTAAAAATTTAATTGTTGTTAAAAAGACTTTTCTAACAAAGCAATTTTGATATTAGAATATTGTTACATTTTTATAGCATTTATATGTTTAAAATACAAAATAGTAGATGATTAATAACTTTATGGACTCTATTAACAAAAAATCCTATTTAGAAACATAAACAATTCATATATATTTTTGTTAATATTAATAAAAAAGAGGGTTTTAAAGGACTCCCACAACCTATACAATCAAAATGCCACATGAACGAACAAGACCAGAACTAAACACCCCACCAGATAAAGAGGGGCAGATCAGAAAGAAACTGCATAGAACCAAGACCCAAGAACAATTTATAACTATTATTGTGAATTTAACTACCATAGTTTGTGTGTCCTCTATGAAAAATAAATAGATTACTATGATTTATTAAAATTAGAACTTAACAAAATATTTAAAACAAAATTACAAAAATACATTTTAAAACTTAATATTGGAGAAAATTATTGTTTTAAGAGATTTTTATATTAATATTGGAGTAAACTACACATAGAAACTAAGCGCTTATGAGATTATTGACAAGTATTAAATGTTAAAAACAATGCCATTCTACTTATGTGATATTTCCTTTTGAAATAATTCAATCAATTTTATGTGTAGATAGAACCTACCTCAAAAGAAAGCTTCTCCAAGCATGTTCCTAATTTTTCCACCACCTTTTGGAACTCCTAAATATAGATTAATAAGTACATTTACCTTGTTAAATTGAAAATACAAATACTCATTGTAACAAATTAATATGATTTGGATCATTGATTATTATAAAAATAAGCACACATGATGTTTCAGGAGGAAATAAACAATGTTGGGTTAGCATTTCTGATAATGTTCTTTTCAATAATGGTATTTTGTAATTTACTAGGATCAATATAGTATTGATAGTGAGTAGGATGTTTCTAGGGTTTTGAGTTGACCTATAAGCATTTCCTATAAATAGAGTCTTATAGGATATCATGCACCCTTATGGATATGGGTGACCCCAAATATGGATAAATGAGACCCCACATTTCTTGACTATATAATATTTGGTCCTTTGGGCATATGAGATGGTATTCATGACTCGCATATGAATATCTCCATTATGATTCAAATGCCAGATGTGTGAGCACTAAGAAACATGTCATAGACTATAGAAAACTTGTCACATCCATACAACTCCATATCTTAAGGAATTGTAGTATCTTCTCAACCATATAGAGACACCTCAACCTCTAGAGGCTCACAGTCCTTATGTTGATGCCCTCAGAATGAGTCCACTTTTAGCTATAATTTAGAAGGAAGAAAATAACAGAGATAAATATTTCTTTATTGTCAACCAAGATGTAGCCACCTCCTCACAATAGATAATTTAGTTGAAGTTAAAGTATGGAAAGCTATATATAAATAAAGAGAGAAGAGATTGATCATTTATGAATGAATATTTTTCTAGATTTGTGATAGGTAAACCATCACACTTTATATTTTTCTAACATTATGACAGGTTCTATTATAGAATATTGTTATACTATTTTCCTTGAGGGGGTTCTAATTGAGTATGATTTTAAGAAATAAATAAGTATTAACTAGGAGAATATATTTGGGTTAGTTTATGTTGTTAGGGGTCTACTATGGGGTATATTTTTTTACAATGAGTATTGCTTGCACTTTTAACTCTACTAAAGACTTCTAGGTCATTTTGTAGTGCAACATGTGGATTATATGTTGGTAAATAAACTACGTATAAGTGTGACCGTATAGTTTTTACTTTGAAGTCCCATTTAAGACAAGTAAAATTATGTTTGTTGAGTTTCCATTCCTTAACATAAATTTATATTCTTCCTAGTAGATATTACTAGGTACCTTGACTAGGTAACCTTATGCAAAAATTAAAGAAAAGAGTATTCAAGTTTTAGAATAAACCCTTGCCTAAGTTGATGACCATATTTAGTCAAGGTTTTGAGATTCATTAAAGAATGGTGTATATGAAAAACACAATAATTATTTTATCACCAATAATATGGATATTTCATTTGGGATTTACCTAAGAGAAAAATATTTTTTGATAAATTCCAAGAGGTTGATATTATAACTAAATAATAGATGATATAGGTGAAACTAGGTAGGCTTCATTCATTGGGGTTATTATAGGTTTTCCTAACATAGTCTCTACCTTAGGTTAATTATAAGTATATTTATAAATAAAATCCAATGTAATCATTCTCTTGTCCCATTAATATTGATTATAGAGTGAAAGGGCTTTCTACTCTAGAAATCCTAAGTTCTAACTTACTCTTGGACAAATAAGGTAATCAAGCTTCACAAGAAAAAAAAATACTACCAAATATTTTAGGATATGATTAAAACCTTTTGGACATATCCTCTTCATTACCATAGTATTTTTTGTCCAACAACCTAGACAAAACCATGGTGAATGTTCAATATATCAAGTAATCCTTTTGTTGGAGTTAGAGGGAAGTCAAAAACATAAAAGAGGGAAATTTGGTTCCTTTTAATGTATAAATTAAATTAAAAATTAGGTCTTGATAGATTCAATCATGTGATAATGATGATAAGAATATCAAATATTTATTTTCCTAGAGGTTGTTTAAATATTCCCAAGAGTATTGATTCTCTTAGTTGCTAGTTTGTAGGGGAGGTATGGTGTTTACCAATCTATTTGAGGCAATTGAAAAAAGGGTGGCATGGAGCTAACCTTCATGTCATATAATATGAGGGGTTTATCCTTTTAATGTAAACAAGATAATCCTAGAGATGTAATTTTGACTAGTAAATTGAATGTCATTCTATTATAAGAGATTAAATTCTAGGGGTTTAGGATTAGATAAAAATGGATACAACATGAGGTGGGGATTTCTTTTTAGTGAACAAATATAACAATGGCAATAGTTGTGTTTTGATAAACCTTCCTAAGTGGTTGTACTCTTTAATAATTGATTAGGGAGAAAAAATGGTATTTGTATGGGCTATTTTTATTAAGTAAATATGTGTTCATTAAATTTTTAAACTTTTTTTCGTGACAAGTTGTTGTATCAGACCAATCAGCTCCCTTAGTTAGCTTGTTATTAGTTCAAGAGATTTGGCTCCATTGCAAATCTTCATATTCTATTGTAATCATGTGTTTTCTTTGTTTTCGGCTAGGAAGTGTCTATTCCCATTTGTAACTGATCTTTGTTTTAATACAAGTTTTTTTCAATTTTTTCAAAAAAAAAAAATTGAACTTTTAATTTGACAATGGCTAAATTTTTTAAATACCAAATATTTATATACAACATGGGTAAAATAGTAGTTTTGTAAAATATTTATATATCACTACTAAATATTATTAATTTTTTGTAAGGTTTATCATATAACACATAGTTTGCATTATTTGATATGAAAATATTTATTTTACATTCTATACTAGTAAAATATTGGAAATTTTTTAGTCTATGTAATAAATATTTCTAAAACTTGGGTTAAAGTATAGAATTATCTATCTACTAAGCTTCCTTTGAACAAGCAGATGTTAGGTGGATATTTTGATATGATTGACTTTCAAGATGACAATTTTTATAGAGACTTACTACCATATCATCTACTGAATTCAATTCCTTAATTCTATGTCATAGTAGCCTACATGTATTTGATCCCTTACATTCTCAAACATAATTTTTTTTCACTAAATGTAATTACAAATAAGGCATACAATGTAGATACAACACACTAGATATATTCTATATAATACTCCATCTATAGCCTTACTAGCTAATTAGATGATGAAGTGTGACTACACCTTTACTGTATTTGATCATTACTTAATATTGCTTTCGATTTGCCTCAACTAGGAGATTTAGTTCAATAAATTTTTTCCCATTAAATTATTCATTTATCTTTCTATATGCGTAATTGTGTTAGTGTTTTAATGACTATATAAAGGCCTTCTCTTGTCCTATTGGAACTAATGGATGTACAACTAAATATAATAGGTATGATAAATTACATTGCATTCCTCATAAATTTTGACAAGAAGTATCTTAAATCTAAATCTATCATTTTTGAGAAAATATTTGACTAAAAAAAACCCTCTACCCCAATATTGGAGATGGTTTTGAGAGGATTGAAACTAAACTTAGGGAACACAAGACCTATTAAGGAAAAGTTACATGAATATACTCTATCTTGTAGTGAATGCAATTTGGGGATAGGTTGACTATGTTTTATTTAATTTTTTTTATATATAATAATAACAAAAAACAAATTCTTTATCTTAAAGATACCCAAGGAAGACTCCTCAGTAATGAGAAAAACATCAAAGGAAAATTCCTCCAAAATTTAAAAGTCATATTTTGGGGAGATAAAAATGACTTGCAAGATCATGCTTTAAGTAATCCCAAGGATATTTTTTTTTTTGGTAAGTAAGAGAATATTATAATTAACACCGGGTTTTAACTGGTTGACCCAAAACCATTTTACAAAATAGGGTCTATTGAACAACTGGACAAAGGCCAAGCCCTAAAAGTTTAAACTGACAACAAAAAGGGCCAAGACCTACTCTTCCATCAGAATACAGCCAAACTAAACTATGGAAGCCTAATATTATGGCCATCAGAAAAGAAAGACGCAAAATAGAACTAACAAAGACAAAAACTAATCATGCAAGCACCATGCAGAGTAGCTTGTGCCCATATAAAATAATAGAATATGGTCAAAAAAAAAAACATCCCATAGAATGGACAGCCAAGAGGCCAAGCAGTCTTCCTTGTAGTCCTCATCTAACTTCTTATCATCCTCCTTGCCATCATCTTTAGATTTTGCCTTCGACTCCTTGTTCCCCTGGAACTGCTGGATATAAAACAAAAGATTTAGAGAATCACACAAATCAACAGCTGCACTGATGAGGCCAGACAGACTCTTCAACTGGTTGATACTGTTGGAGGCTGATGAAATTGTCATCTTCTCCAAGACTATTATGGTGGGGTCTGGTACCTCATTTTTAGGGATCTCCAACACTTTGTTATTTCTTGCTAGGGCCTTTTTGCGACATCGAATCCAAACACAACTTGGGAAATACTTGATGCCAAAGTAGATGTTTCCCATGCATGAATTTGTAGATAAAAAACCTATATCAGTGCCCCACCAGCTGCAAAAAACACTAGTCACATGAACAAAAAAAACAAATATGACAAAAGCCATTATAAGGTTCAAAAAATATTTTTAAAAATGCCCCCATTTTCTGTCATTGATCCACTTTGAGCCTTCCAATCTAAAATTTTTCATTATCTATCACCATTGAGACTGCATGAGGAAGATTTTCAGTCCACGTGATCAAATTTGTTGCTACAATGCCTTCATTTGCCAGCCTATCAGCTTCCATGTTTGCTTCCGGAAGGTATGCAAAATTATGGCCTCAGGTCGATCATGAATTAGAGCCCTTGCTTCGTGGATGTAGTCATCAAATATCCAAGGAGCTCTCTTAGTGTTCTTTAGAAGATTTATAATAATAAGAGAATCACCTTCCACCAACAGTTTCCCTAGATAATTCTCTGCCACCTTGAGGCTCCTCCAAACTGCCCTCGCTTCAGCCACATTGTTAGTTTGAGCTCCAAGATGTTTAGCAAAAGCTACAAGCACCTCACCCTTGTGGTCTCTAAGTAAGCCACCAGCCCCAGCTTCACCTAGGTTGCCCCTAGATGCCCCATCAAAATTTAACTTAATCCACCCTAGGGGGGGTGGGGTCCATGTGATCATGGTTCTAGGACAGACTTGAGGATGATTGAGGCCATCAGTGAGAGGTAAGTTTAATGACTGGCCTAATGAAGCTTCAAAAGGATTTTGAGGTCTAGATGTTGTAGGCACTAAACAAGAATTCTCATTAGCATATACTAAAATTTTTGACAGGACAGAGGATGACTGAGAAACCTTATCCAAGAAGGCCCGATGATTCCTTTCCAAAAATATCTGCCACAAGTAGTGATGAAGGCAGATCTTCCACATATACCTAAGATGCCTATTCAAAAATGGAGAATGCCACTGGACAAATAAGTCAAAAATGGACTGAGGATGGACCCAATAAATATGAAACACTTGTAACAGACCTAACAAGATTGAGACAGAAAAATTACAATACAGAAACAAATGATCAATAGACTCCCACTCAGACATACAAAGATAACACCTATTAACAACAATCACACCTCTTTTTATTAAGTTATCCATGGTGAGGATCTTATTTTGGATGGCCAGCCATGCAAAAAAACCAACCTTCGGAACAATTCTTTTGGGCCAAAATTCCAAGTGAGGGAAAGTAGGTTCATCATTATCAATAAGCATCAGATAAGCAGTCTTGACAAAAAATTCCCCATTGTCTGAAGCTTCCCAGATAAGCTGGTCCTCAAGAATGCCAGAAGGGAGTAAAGACTATCTTAATTCATTCTCCAGTATTATTGATGCCCCTGGTAGATCATTGTTCATTATTGGCTTCCATACCCTTCTATTGTTTGACAAAGTAATAAAATCTGCAACTTTGGTACCAAAAACTTCAATTTTCCAAGCTCTAAGGGTTGAAAGGATGGGGACTACAGAGATGGGATAGTCCTTTAACCATTTGTGGTCCCAGAAATCAATGTTTCTTCCATTTCCTAGTTTCCAACGTAGCCCTTTGCTTAGCAGGTTTTTAGTTTGAAGGATTAATTTCCAAAAAATTGATCCCCTAGGAGGAAAGGAATAGCTTAAGAATTCAATTTCTTGCAAGTAATTTCTTTTGATTATAGTAATCCATTCTGCATTTGCATTTTTCAAAATACGCCATGCTTGTTTGGCCAGGAGGGCCATGTTTAAATGTTGTATTCTCCTTAGCCCAATACCTCCAAACTCCCTTGGTTTGCAAACCCTATCCCAGGACACCAAGTGAAAGTGCTGCTTAGATTCAGAACCAGTCCATAGGAACCTCTTCTGGATCTGTTAAATTTTAGTGTAGACACTTGTAGGTGCTTTAAAAACATAGAGAAAGTAGACAGGGATGCTTTGAATGGAAAACCTGGTGAGAACTGCCTTGCCGGCTTGAGATAACAAATTCCCTTTCCATCCAGCCAGCTTCCTTTGAATTCTTTCAATTACATTAGTCCACATGGAATTAGTAGCTCTACCTGTAAATAAAGGAAGGCCTAAGTATGTGGATGGAAGAGTAGACACTGAGCATCCAAGAATCCTAGCAATCTTAATCTGCCTCTGAATGGGAGTGTTAAAGAAATAAATTTTACTCTTTGAAAAATTTACCTTTTGCCCCGCAGCATCCTCATATAGCTCTAGAATATGTTTTATGACCTTAGCCTCAAAAATTGATGCAAGAATTAACAACAAAGTATCATCCACAAACTGTTCATGTGTAACTGCCTGTGTTTGTGATGATGCTTTAATTCCTGAAATAAGACCAATATTACAGGCAACTTTGATTTTCCTCCCAAGGGCTTCAGCCACAATGATAAACAACATGGGAGATATAGGGTCACCTTGCCTTAGGCCCCTTTTACTTTGAAAGTATCCATCAGGAGCACCATTAACAAGTACTGAAAACCAAGGTTTCATAAAACATCCTTCCAAAAGCTTGATCCATTCATGATGAAAACCAAATTTTTGAAGAATGGCAGAGACAAAACTCCAGTTTATGCGGTCATAAGCCTTGTTCATATCCGACTTGAGAGCAAAAGCAAGTTTTTTAGTCTGGACTACCGAATGGAGGGCTTCATGAACTGTTATGACACCATCAAGGATGGACCTTCCAGGGACTGAACTGCCTTGACAAACATCAATAAACATAGGAAGGATCTTCCTCATTCTATTTGCAATCGCCTTGGTCAAATTCATTCAAAAACCCAATCCCCCTTGAAGTACTAACCCTTGATGGTATTGAGTAGCCATTTTCATCATCCAACATCTCCTTGTTCAAAACAAAATCACTTTTGGTCCCTCATATTTTGAGTGAGACTATGCCAAGACCAATTTTTTCAATAGTTATCATTGATGCCCTTTTCCATGGGGTTCCCAACATGGATAAATTTCATCATTTTCTTTGAAATTGCACCAGTATCCTAGGATTCAAGCCAGTTTAAGTGATTGAGCAACCATTTAGGAATTTCATGTGAGAATTAGCTACAATGATGAGTGGCCCCGAGGATAGACTATTTTCTCTCATTTTTTTTTTGCATATGCATATTTGCATTTCAATGATGTCAAATGGAAATTTATTCAACACCATGGAATCACCCCAAATTTGGGGTAAAAAAATTTGATTTTGGTTTCCCACAGCGGTATACATATTACATGATCATGGTATCTCCACTTGGCAAAAATCCCTTTATCCCTTGGGGCAATAAGAGCATCAATTTACATCATTCATATCATTTGTATTTACATCATTCATATCATCGACATTTACATAATACACTTGCACTTACACCATTCAACTATATTTTTCACCCAAAATTCTATAAATTAGCTCATGAGACTCATTTTTAACTCATTTGCCAATTGAGGGGTTAAGCTACACATACGAGTTCTTTATCTTCAAAATCATCTTTGCATTCCATGGAAAGAAAGCTGCTCCATCATACCAAACTAGGTGTCTCATATTTTTGCACTGCATTGTGTTCCACACAATGTAATACAAAAAGGGGCATCTATAGACACAAAAATCTATCCACTTATCATCCATTCATATCCTCCAATAATAACCATCCAATATTTATATCTTTATATATTTGTATTTAGTTTATATATACGTAAATATAAATATTTTATATTTATATTTATATATATTTAGTAATTATATATGTATTTATATGAGTAAATCTCAACCATCCATTCATATCAATCCATGTCACTTTTCCAAGCTTAATCTCCACCCTTCCTCATGTTCTAATCTCGATAGCCCATCTTGTGTTGTTGAAATCCTAACATGTTCAAGGGAAAATTATAAGAGATGAGTCATTTTTATGAATCAAGGCCTTAGAAGGTTCCTGGTCCCAAATTTGAACATTTACCCTAGCCATTTTGCTATATTCTCCGTCCTTCATCATTGCCATCACATCACCTATTTCCATAACTGCCAAACCCTCATGAACCAGATCTAGTTCTACCTCCCTTCCCCCAACCCTAAACACCCCCTAGAATTTGCAAAATGCGGCTGAGTATTTTTGGAATGTTTTTGGACATTGACAACCATCACCAAACACATCTAAGCATTTCCTATAGCAGATTTATAGTTTGTAAGCCCTCATATGCTTTCGGGCATTCGCGCAACCATCGACAATAGAAACATGAGCAAATATTAGCATTGACAAGGTAAAAATATTTTTTGCATCATTTATTTATATTCTTGCATTTCTGTTTATAGTTTCATTTTACAACATTTAGGGTTTACTTGTTTTATATTTTGGAGGGCCTCACATAGTGGAGCCCTCACATGTGATTTTGAATCCTTTTATGTTGTTTTCTATTTGCAGGTGCATGAATCATCTTTTTGGAAGCTATTGTAGCTAGGGTGGTCTCGTAGGGATACACAAGACCACCCACACTCTTATTTTTATCAAGGACGAGCCAAAGGATACTAGTTGTTCATTAAAATAGGGTTTTGAAACCTTAGTATTTGTAATATCTGTATCAAAAATTATTTGTAAAACCTCATATTTGGGTACATTCATTGTATAACTCAGATATTGTAATGACCCAAAAACACACAAACAAAAAAATACAAAATTAGAAAAAAGTTTTTTTCTTTACTAAGAAGAGAGATACATGAACCCCTAACCACAACTAATATTTACCTATAGTTTCAATACCCTAAGTTTTATTGAAAGCTACATCTCATGAATTACCCTAACACAATTTCGTCTCTGTAGGTGTATCATGTGTTAATGCAAATAAGCCCATCTATCCCATCACTCTTGATGATCTAGAATTATCACCCTCAGTCCATCGAAGGTATACACACATCTCCATACCATGCACAAGTCATTATGTGTAGGTATGCTATGAGTATTGTGAGTTAAGATATCCATATCATCTACACAACGAGCTATCTTAACTCAGATGTAGTCTCTCCATAACTTAGTCCTTTATTTCCCTAATGGGGTCTCAATTCCTTTAGGTATCCTTTGTTCACCCTAAGGGGTTCTTAATTCACTTAGGTCACCTATGTTCACCCTAAGGGGTTATTAATTCCCTTAGGTCACCTCTTAGTTCACCCTATAACTCTACTCTTGGATTTCTATTATTAAGCAACTAAACAAGAATACATCTAGATACTAAAACAACAAAGAGTAATCACTAAGCATCCATAAAATAAATAAGGATTAACACTAAAAGAGAATGTCATCCATGGAAAGAGAATCAGTTATATATTATAACCAAACATAGAAATAAAGTAAAAGTACCTTCTATAAACTAATAAACAATAATTGCATTAAATATTGCATGTAAAATTCTCTTTACTTTACGGAATACTACATTAACTGCATCATGGACATCTCCTCATAATTCTAGTCTATTTGAGAATAAGTAAATCAGCATAAAATACAGTTACATATACTTTGTTTCTATTAGAAATATTGAGAAGCAATATTGAAACCAGGAAACTAGACATGCAAAGGAAGAGTGGTAACTCAAGTAAGTATATCCTAGTAGAAATTAAGAGAATAAATATGTATTCTAACACCCCCCCTTAAGTGATACTAGGGTGAATGTAACAAATGAGTCCTAAAAATAGATCCTGATGAGGTGTACAATTAATCTTATTGAAGATATGGTAAAAAACCACATGTGAAAAAACATCTTTCAGAAAATAAAAATAAGAGGCATGTTTTCGGATGGCGAAGATTATCCTCATTGAAAAAAAAAGAAATGAGTCCTAGAAACTGGGCCTGATGAGGTACTCATGTACAATTTTATTACATATAGGATATATGGTGAAAAAACCACATGGTAAAAAACCATCTTCCAAAAATAACAATAAGAAGAAAGTAGAGGTGAAAACCTCTGTGCACCCTTCTAATGCATCTGTTGTACTCTAAGTTTCTCTTGCAATTGAATGTAATGCAGAGAAGGAAAGGATTTGGTGAAGATGTCTGAAATTTGATTTTCTGTAGGAATGTACTCCAAGTTTATATCCCCTTGTTGAATATGTTGCAAAATGAAGTGCATGTGAATCTCAATATGCTTGGTGCACTGATGTTCTATTCGATTGCGAGCAATATGAATTGTGATATGATTGTCACACCAAAGGGTAATAGGTTGGTTATGAAAAAAACCAAATTTCCTTAGTATCTGACGAAGCTAAAGAGCTTCTTGACTGGCTAAAACTATTGCCCTGTATTCAACCTCTATGGATGATAAAGCTACTGCCTATTGTTTTTGCATGACCAAGAAATAGGTGAAGAAACAAGACAAAAAACATAGCCAGAGGTGGAACATTTGTCTTCAACTGAACCTGCCTAATCAGAATCTATGTAACCATTGATATCCATGGATCCACCCTCATATAAGAGCCCAAAGTGAGTAGTTCCTTGCAAGTAGCGGAGGATTCTTTTTGGTACTTGGAAATGGCTAAAATGAGGTTGATGTGAGAATCTATATATCAAGCCAACAACATATAAAATATTTGGGTGAGTATGAGTGAGGTATAATAGAATTCCTACAAGCTATCTGTAGAGAGTAGCATCACATAGAGGGGATTTTAAGAAAGTACTTAGAGTCACTCAAGACTGAAAAGATGTAGAAGAAGGCTTACAATCAGTCATCTTAAACTATTGAAGAAGGTCCATAGTGTATTTCTGTTGACACAATGAAATTCTTGTATTTGTTTGATTTATTTGAATTCCAAGGAAGTAATGAGCTAAACTTATATAAGCCATCTCAAATTTCTTATAAAGGGAGTCTTTGATAGTTTGGATGCGAGAAATATCACTACCAGTGAGTAGTAGATCAACATAGAGAACAAGTATGGTGATTTTTTCTTCATCTCTCCAAATGTAGACTGTGGCATTAGACCCACAATGAGAAAATCCTGTAGAAAGGAGTCCATTTTTTCATACCAATCTCTAGGAGCTTTTTTGAGACCATAGAGAAATTTTCTTAGTCTATAAATAAGGGAGGAGTCTTGAGTGAATATAGCAGGTTATTACATGAATATTTCCTCTTTTAAGTCCCCATGTAAGAAAGCACCTTTTACATCCATCTAAAAAATAGGTCATTTTTGAGAAGCATCTAGTGCAAGTAGCAGCCTAACAGAATCCATTTTGGTAACTGATGCAAAGGTTTCAGAATAATCGATACCTTTAATGCAAGGGTAATCTTACCCTTGTCCATTGCTTATCTAGATGTAACACAAATTACATCGAATACACACAAATTACCAGCAAGATATAACACCAATATAAGTCGAACAGAATTAGAATAATGGAAACATGAATAAGAATACAGTGCCACTAGGAGGGCAGATATCGCCGTGAAGGCAAATGTGAAGTGAAGTGAATAAAGATAAAAAACACGATGATTTAATTTAAATAATCTATCTAATATATATATGAAAAGTTTACACTTGGAATACCTAGCCGACGACTAGGTTTGGTATGTAACATGACTCCCATCCTTGGAAAGCTTATTCCTCAAAGCTAGAAATGTCTGGAAAATACTTTTAGGTTCCCATGTGGCATCCTCCTCTGGTAAATCTTGGCATTTGATGAGAAATTCTTGAATCTGGCATGATCGTAGTCTTCGTACTCTTTGTTGTAATATTTCTTTAGGTTGGAGATGTATGCGTCCTTCCTCATCGAGCAGTGGTAATTCTGATTGACCTTGTACTTTCTAACCAATTACTTTTTTGAGACACGAAACATGAAATACTGGGTGTATTATTGATGATAAGGGTATCTCTAACTAATAAGCTACTTCTCCAATGCGGTACACAATTTTGTAAGGACCGTAGAATCGTGGAGCCAACTTTTGGCTGGACTTTATCCTTAACGATGATTGTTTGTAAGGTTGCAACCTCAGGAAAACCCAGTCATCAATATTAAAATTTCTCTCTGATCGATGCGAGTCTTGTTGTTGTTTCATACGATTTTTTTCTTGGACTAAATTCTCTTTGAGGATGGTGAGTGTAGACTACCTTTGTTGGAACCAATCATCCACTTTGGCTACTTTAGATGACCGTTGTACGTAATCTGCGATGATTGGAGGCTTGGTGCCATACAATGCTTCAAAGGGAGACATATTAATTGAGTAATGGTAAGAAGTGTTGTACCACCATTCTACCATTGCTAGCCACTGGCTACATTGGTATTGTTTATCTTGAGCAAAACATCTTAAGTATGTACCCAAACATTTTTTAACTACTTCTATTTGACCATCTGTCTGTGGGTGGTAGGCCGAAGACATATTCAATTTGGTACCACTAAGTCGAAATAATTCCTGCCAAAATTTACTAGTGAATATGGGATCTCTATCACTTACAATATTTTTGGGCATACCATGTAATTTGAAGATTGAATCCATAAATACCTTTGCCACCTTGCTTGCAGAAAAAGGGTGTTGTAAAGCTTGAAAATGAGCGTATTTGGATAATCGGTCTACGACTATGAAGATTACTATCATGCCTTCTGATTTAGGAAGACCTTCAATAAAATCCATGGATATATGTTCCCACTGACGCTCAGGGATGGGTAATGGTTGTAACAACCCTGGTGATTTGATTGTTTCTCCTTTATTGCGCTGGCAGGTTTCGCATTCTGCTACCCATTGTTTGACTTTTGCTTTTAATCCTTTCCAAAAAAATGATTGTTTGACCCTTAAATATGTCTTCAAAAATCTTGAATGTCCCGCTGATGGAGAAGCGTGTGATTCATCGAGGATCTTTGATTTGAGTTCTGAATTGTGTGGAATGTAAATGCGGTTCTTCTTCCGAAGGATTTTATCTTCATAAGAGAATAAAGGGTTTGTAGAGGACCCTATAGATAATTCTTGAATTATCTGAGCAGTTTCACTATTTGATAACCATTCATCTTATAATTGATTCACCCATTGGAAGCAAGGACCCGAAATAGTGTTGATGACTACTTCATCTTCATACTTCCTGGATAACACATCAACGGCTACATTTTCCTTCCCTTTCTTATATTCGATAACAAAATCATAACCCAATAGTTTGGTTAACCACTTATTTTGTTCCGGATAGGAAAACCTTTGCTCAAGAAAATGTTTGAGACTACTATGATTTATTTTTATAATGAAGCGGCTATTGATTAGGTAGTGTCTCCATTTTTCTATTGCGTGGAGAATTGCCAACATTTCTTTTTCATATGTTGATCTTCCCAAATTTTTCCCGATAGCTGTTTACTTTCGAATGGCAATGGATGACCTTCCTGCATTAATATAGCCCCTATGCCTATGCCTGACGCATCACATTCGATAATAAATGGTTTGTGAAAATTTGGAGTTGCTAAAACTGGAGTTGTACACATGGCCTCCTTAAGAGTATTGAAGGCTTGAGTGGCCCCCTCTGACCAACGAAAAGCATCCTTCTTTGTGAGTGCTATGAGAGGTGCTGCAATCTTACCATAATTCCGTACAAACATACGATAGTAGCCTGTGAGACCCAAAAAACCATGAAGTTTCTTGATGGTTTTAGGTAAAGGCCATTCTTGAATTGCCTTAATCTTATTGGGATCAACTTTGACGCCCTCGTGTGAAACTATATGACCAAGATACTCGACTTCTTGGACACCAAATGAACATTTGGAACATTTGACAAATAATTTTTCTTTGTGTAAAATGTGAAGGGCCTTATCCACATGATGTAAATGATCCTTCCATGTTTTGCTATATATGAGAATGTCATCAAAGAAAACTAACACAAACTTATGGAGAAGTGGACGAAACACTTGGTTCATGAGACTTTGGAATGTGGATGGTGCATTGGTGAGACCAAAAGGCATGACCAAAAATTCGTAATGACCTTCATGAGTACGAAAAGCAATTTTGGGAATATCTTCTTCTCTGACACGGATTTGGTGAAATCCTGAGCGAAGGTCTAATTTTGTAAAAAAATTTGCACCATGCAACTCATCTAGTAGGTCATCTATGACAGGGATAGGAAATTTGTCCTTGATAGTGAGTTTATTGAGAGAACAAAAATCAGGACACATATGCCAAGAGTTATCTTTTCGTCGAGCCAGAACTATAGGTGAGGAATAAGGGCTAGTCTTTGTGACGAATGACTCCATGATCTAGTAGATCTTGAATGATCTGTTCAATTTCCATATTTTGTGGTCGAGGATAGCGGTAAGGACGACTGTTAGGTGGGACACTCCATAGAATCAAATGGATGGCATGGTCATGAGATCATTTAGGTGGTAATCCTTTAGGTTCTTGGAAAACCTCTTCGTAATTTGTTACGACGTCTCATAAATCTAGAGCAGTAATATCCGAAGTTGCTCGAGATTGTTTTTCCAAACAATTAATTTGAGCTATAAATCCATATCCACCATTTTTTAACATCTTCTCCATACTATGAGAGCTCACCATTTGTGATGGAGGAGTAGTAATGCCTTGTAAGCGAATGAATCATCCGTTTTCCTTCCATTCCACAAATAATTTTTTGAAATTGAAGCTAACCGTGTCTAATGTTTCCAACCATTCAACTCCCAAAATGACATAAGAGTTCCCTAAATTCATGACGAAAAGGGATCCAAACCAGGCATAAGTTCCCATTTTTATGGAAACTTGAGATGTTCTACCAACACATTGAGCGTTCACCCCGTTGGCTACTAGAACCTGGAATTTGTCTTTGTTGGAAGATTTAATGAATAAATTCAAAGCTTTTGCTCTTTTGATGTCGATAAAATTATGGGTACTGCCCGAATCAATTAGCACATTCACCTTTTTCTGGCAAAGAAATCCCGGTACCTTGATGGTATGGTGGGCGGTTAACCCCATGAGGGCATGCACGGAGATAGCCATTGTATCCTCTTCCTTCTCTTCTAGAGTACTTGGTAGTTCTTCTTGCATAGGTTCTTCTTGGTGGTAAGTTTCTTCCTCTTCTCCTTCATATTGATCACATTCAATATGAAAGTTTTGTTTTTGGGCACATGCTTGTTCCTTGGGATGATGAGTGCGACATTTATAGCAAAACTATCTTGATGGTTGATCATTTTTGCGAAAGGAATTGTTGCGATACGAAAGACGACTATAAGTTTCACGTCATGCATACAACTGAATTCTCTTCTCAGCCAGCTTGGCTATTCTTATACAATCGTTCAATGAGGTTGGATTTTGAATGTCCACCTCCAACCTAATATTTTCTTTCAATCCATTGCAAAAAGCTCCTACCATTGTGTCGGGACTGAGGTCTAATGTATACGGTAGTAAACTAGTGAATTCCGAGACGAACTCACTAACCGATCCTTCTTGTTTAAGAGATAACAGTCTTACTGTGTATGACGATGTAGCTCCTTCATAAAATCTTTCTAAAAAATAGGTAGTGAATTTTTTCCAGTTAATAGTAGCTCCTTTCTCTCGCTTAAGCCATACGAACCATTGGTAGCCCTCAGTGCCTAATTTTGATGCAACGAAAGGGACTTTATCAAAATCCTTAATTTGGTATAAGTCGAGAATGCCTTCCATTTTGGCTATCCAACCACGAGGATCATGACCCTGTTGGTCCAAAATCTGCCACAGGAAAGGATTTTACAAGTGCACCCTAGACCTGGCCAACATTGAAAGGCTGGAAGCAAGAAATGGCTTCCAGACCAATCTCCAGAGTGGGCTGGTTCCCTTCACTACTCTAAAATCTGGTTAAAGATAAGGGTTGCTGGAAAGAGATTTAAAAGTTGCAGAAAGAAATGGGAAATATGGCCACAGGCCGAAGTGATGGGATCAGAAAAACAACAGCAGGAAACTACAAACGTAACAACAGCAAGTAACATAAGGAATTAGCTTAATCCTCGCACAATCACATGCAACAAATCCCTCCAAACCCACATTCCAGAAATCGTACCCTGATCGCAATATTTAAATCCAAAAATAGAATTTAAATGTAACAGCAATGCAGGAGTATGAATGCTATTAGAAATGCAGAAAAACAGAAAAGAAATTCACCCATGCAACGCTTGAAAAATTAGAAGTTGATCCTTTTATTCCCGCAAATACAATTCCAGTCTCTAGCAACAAGTTTTTCCAACCTTTGTAAATGAAAATTACATTGGTTTTTATAGAGGTCCGTCCTCTCTACAGCATTAAATGTTTGCCACCATCCTCCTCGTGATCTACAATTATATGGCGGACATTAGGAACACGATCCCCTTAGTTGCAGCGTTAAGGGAGCAAAGATTAAATACCATTAAGCAATAGCGGTCTCCTTCATTAAATTCATTTTTTGAAAATATGCGTGAAACCATTGACTTGATCCATGAACATCGGCCTCGAACGCATGAAATCTGCAATTTTGGTGGCCTGGGCACGTCTTTTACTTTGAATGCCTTGGAAATCCGCAAATCATTAAATTCGGGTCAGCATTAAATACTTGGAAATCGAGAAAAACCCCTCGGGCCGTTCATACTGCACTTGGCGGGAAAATGCGCAGGTCGCGAAAACGCGACGGGTCGCGAAATCGCGACATATTTTTATGCCGTACGCTTTGACCACTTTGACCCGCAAAAATGGCACATGTCGCTCTTTCGCTGCATCTTCGGCTTCCTTTTCTCCATCGCTAGCTTATCCACGCGAAAACGGCACATGTAGCGATTTCGCTACGTCTTTTGGTCGTTGGCTCCTTTCTTCGCTTTGCTCCACGAAAATGGAACATGTAGCGATATCGCTACATGTTTTGGGCACTTTGTACGGCTTCATGGACGGGTCGCGAAAATGGAACACTTCTTGCCCTTTGCATGTCTTCTATTCTTTCCTTATCAAGAATTCGCTATGCACTTGAGTCATTCAAGCATTTCAATCAACGCGTCATGAAATCGCTGTCATCTCCTTGTCTTTTGTTTGATTCTCTTCGCACTCCGCCTTGTCGCCCAGAACTTGCAGCGAATCGCTGCATTTTCTATGCCTTTTGTCTTTCGGGTCAAAACCCCGCGATTTCGCTACGGGTAGCGATATCGCTACGCATTTCTTTCTCCGTACTGATCACCATTTTGAGCCGCGAAAATGATACAACTTCCGCTTTACAAAAGCCTTTCGAAGAGGTGCAGCGAATCGCTGCACTTTCACGCCCCAAGTCTTTATAACCAAAATGACCGTGCTTTGGGATATATAACAAATGATTTGAAAGATGAAGCTTCCTCTACAAATGTTGCGTTCTTGTAGCGCATCGCTGCCACTTCTTTAAACTTTTTGCAACCATCGGTGTTCTTTTTCTAACTACATTTCATCCCTTTGCCTCTTCTTAACCCATGCCTTGTAACCCCTGGAACCTGCAGCGCATCGCTGCAACTTTGGTCACTTAAGCGTTTCCTTGCCTGTCTCAAATTCTCGCAAGTTTGAAATAGACAGCACGTCGTTACACTTTCTCCCATGCTTTCAAAATGTGCAGTGTATCGCTACAACCTTCACTTTTTGTACTGCCTTCTCAACCAACGCCGCGCGATTTTATAACATGCAGCGCATCGCTGCACTTTTTCCCTTGGTCTGCTTTGTTTGATAGGTGTAGCGATATCGCTACACATTTGAGCACTTAGGTCTTTGAAGCTACCCGCATCGTGAAAATGGAACGTGCAACGCATCGCTACACTTTTCTTTGGACTCCCTTTCACCCCCATTTTGAGACATCCATCTCCTTTTAACCTTTTGAACCTCTCTTCCCCTTTTACGTTAGCTTCCTTTTTTACCATTGTCTTTGGTCCCGACGTCGCGATTCTGGAACATGTTAGCGATGCGCTGCAACTTTTGCTTTGTGTCTTCGGCTGGAATTTTTGTCGCGATTTCGCGACATTTTGTCGTTGCTCCCCTTTTGCCCGCTGAAAGTCGCGAAAATGAAACACGTCGCGATATCGCGACGGTTCCGCCCAACCTGTCTGCGTTGACCAAGTTGACCGCGATTTCGCGACATGTCAGCGAATCGCTGCAGTTTTTTAACTTAGTCATTTTTACTCACTTTTTCTCCTTTTTTCTCCAACGCTGCATCAAAGCTGGTATCAAAGGTCAGATTTCAACAATACATTAATGCATTAATCTATGAGAATCAATGTGGCAAAAATGCCAACATTCTTGGTGGCTCGCGGGGTATACAGCTCGCTGTATGCAAGAATCCAGGCCTTAGTCCATTGGGCACAGAGTCATATCAGAACAGGAAGGTTGGCTGCTGCAAAACATGTCAGAGGACTGCTGCAAAACTTCTTCTGCTGCTGAAAACTAGAACCGGAAGAACCTGCATAGAAGCGGTTATAAACTGAATGGAATGAGAGGGTGGAATGAGATCTTGCGATTGCGCAAGCGGTGGCTGCAATGGAATGATGGTAATAATGAAATGATGAAGTGGGCAAGTGATGTAGTAGAACAACAACAGAATGTTGTTGTACTGCCAGCTGCAATGGATATGGAAGGAAAGTAAATGAACGAAGTCATGGAGTGGGGATAAAAGTATGAAAGCTGTGAAATGAAATGAGCTGGACTGTAAATGAAATGCGTAAAAAGAAAAACTTGGAGGAAAGGGATTAGAAAGAACGGGAAAAGACAGAAAAGGGGAAAGAAACAACAGCTGTGGCTTACTCTTTTACTACTGCAGAAGAAAAAGAAGAAGAAAGAAAACGATGAAGAAAGGAAAGAAAGGAAATGGGGAAGGGAAAAGAAGAATTTTCTGATAACCACTAACTGCTGGGAAAGGAAAAGACAAAAGAAAGACAAACCCCTACGGCTCGCAAGCAACAAGAATCAAGGTGACAGAATAAAAGTAAAACAACATATATATATTCGTTTTTTTTTTTTTTTTTATATATATATATACAAACTCATACTGAAATATTGGTTCAAGAAGTATAGGCTTTCAGATGAAAGCCATTTACTGAGATCGGAAGTGGGCTGCCATCCATGTCTTCCAGGTAGAACGAATTTGCTGCACCTGTGCTAGTAATGCGGAAGGGACCCTCCCAGAAAGCATCAAATTTCTTATGATTGCCAGGCTTAGCTTTATTCTCATTCCACTTCAACACCAAATCGCCTGTTTTGAATGGACGAGCTGCAGAATGCTTATAAAACCACTTCGAAATATCCTGTGTGTGTTTGGCAAATTCATCATATGCTTTTGAACGTTGCTCCTCTAACTCCAATAACTGTGCTATTCGCAGATCCAAGGAACTCAGATCTGTCTCATCGTCCTGGAAAGACTGCAACTGCTGTAACACTGGTAATTCAAGATGAACCGGCAATCTTGCTTCTTTTCCATAGACTAGGGCATAGGGTGAGGTTTTAATGGACTTCCTGACTGAAATCCTGTCTGCCCATAAAGCCTGATTTAATAACAGGTGCCATGATCTCTTGTTCTCTCCTAATGACCTCTTCAAAATCCTGAGCAAATTTTTGTTCGTTGACTCTGCCAAGCCATTTCCCTGTGGATAGTAATTGGAAGATGTCTTAAGGAAAATGCCAAACTTGTTAGCAAACTCAGCCAGTTCAGCTCCAATGAATGGAGTCCCATTATCTGTAATGATGGCGTCTGGAACACCAAAACGTGTAATCAAACTCTCAACGAAAGAAATCACTACAGATTGATTGGCCATCTTTGTAGGTATGGCTTCAGACCACCTTGTGAAATAATCTGTAGCTGTTAAGATGTATCTGTGACCAGCTGAGGAATTAGGATCAATTATTCCAATAAAATCCAACCCCCATTATTGAAAGGGTGCTTCAACCTGAACTGGATGCAAAGGCAGAGTTGCATTCCTTACTCTTCCTGAATATCTCTGGCATTTATCACAGGCTTGTGCAATCTTGAAAGAGTCTGAGAACAGAGTCGGCCAGTAATAACCAGCTCGAATGATTTTCAAGGCCATCGGTCTTCCTGCATAGTGACCTCCTGAGAGACCTGAATGAAACTCTTCCAAGATCCTATCCTTGTCTGCTTCTTTAACACACTTCAAAAGAACACCATCAATATTTTTAAAAAATAAACCATCTGAAAACAAAACATACCGCAGAGCTTGCAACCGAAATCTCCTCCTCTGAGAAGCATTCAATTGTGATGGACATCTTCCAGTTGTGAAGTAATCAATCAGGTCCTCTGTCCAATCTTTTTCCAGAATTAAGAAATTCATTAAATTGTCATTACCAGCAAGAGCTTCTTCCTGATCTTCGCATACATCAAATGCTGCCATCTTTGCTAACTGCTGGCACAGAGCTTTACCACGCACTAATTTAGTTGGGTGAATTTCTACATCAAATTCTTGGATCTTGGTGACCCAGCCAGCACGTTTATCACCCAACTCTCCTTGAAGAATGAAATTTCTCACATCTGGGTGAATAACATAAACAAATGTCCTGCTCTGGGAAATAAAATGTTTGAATTTCTTCAGGGATTTCATCACAGCATATACCTGTTTCTCAATAAAATTGTACTTTGCTTCATGAGGTAAAATGACTTGGCTCAGAAAAGCAATGGGCCTTTCATTCCCATCATCTCCCTTTTGCGTCAGAACTGCAGCATAACTGTCATCTTCTCCAACTGCATATAAGATGAAATCCTTGGAGTAGTCAGGATTAATCAGGACAAGGGCCTGCACTATTCTTTCCTTGATCTCCTGAAATGCTTCCTTTCTTCGAGCTGTCCATTGGAAAACTGCATCTTTCTTCAACAATTCGGTCATTGGTTTAACAACCTGAGCAAAATCAGCAATGAACTTTCTAATGAAATTTATCTGTCCAAAGAAAGATTGAAGTTCCTTCTTGTTTGCAGGGAGTGTCAATTTCTTCAAAGCTTCAACACGGGCTGGATCAATTGCTAATCCATCTTCAGAAATCACATGACCCAGAAGCTTACCTTCTTTTACAGCAAACACAGACTTCTTCGGATTAATGGAGATTCCGAATTCTCTGCATTTCTCAAAAATCAGCCTCAAGTGAGAACAATGGTCTTCCCTTCTATGTGAAAAGACTGTCATGTCGTCAAGGTATATTACAATGATCCTATTCAATAAATCCTTGAAAGCAATATCCATTGCTCTTTGGAAGGTAGCTCCAGCATTTGACAGTCCAAAGGGCATTCGCTGATATGCAAAAGTACCCCACTTCGTGGTGAATGCTGTCTTAAACTGATCTTCATCTTTTACCCAGATCTGGTTATACCCAGAAAATCCATCTAACAAAGAAAAACGCTGTGCCCCAACCACAACATGCAATATTTGATCTATTCTCGGCAAAGGATAATGATCCTTTAATGAAGCACGGTTCAAATTCCTGAAATCAACGCACAATCTAATATCTCCATTCTTCTTACGGATCGGGACCGGATTGGCGACCCATGTGGAGTGCTTGACCGGATAGATGATCTTAGCTTGCAGCATTTTAACAAGCTCAGCCTTCATCAACGCCTCAATCTTTGGATTTACAGGTCTCTGTTTCTGCCGAAAAGGCCTAACTCCTTCTTCCAGTTCAATTGTATGCTGTATAATCTGCTTGTTGTAGCCTTTCAAGTCTTCATAGCTCCAAGCTATAATATCAGAAAACTCTTTACAGAGCTGCCTGATTTTCTGCAGTTCTTCTGGGGTTGAGTCAGTGCCAACCTTAATCACTTTGTCAGGCTGAAGCTCTAACTCCATGTATTCCTTTCTATCAATCTCCATTCGAGGCTTTCTGGAATGATCATGTTGGTCAAACAAGCTCTCCAGAGTTATTAGACCCTTTGGAATATGGTTATTCCTTAATTGAATAAGACCTTCGGCTTCCTCATCTCCCAAAGTTCTGCCTTCAACAGCTGCAGCTTCATGTATCAAGAAATTAACAATCTGCTCATCGGTTTCAAAGACCTGCCAGAAAGTTTCCTTGTCTGGCACACTGGGTCTGTATACCATTCTCACTGTCTTGGGCTTGTTCACAACTTGATCAGCAGGAGAAAAGTTAGCTCCAAGAGATGCTAATAAGTCAGCATGTTTATTCATCTCTCTGGAAACAGCTTGAATATTAAGCGCAGTGAAAAATTCAAACAAATCCCAAACCTGATTACGATATGCTTTCAGATAATGCTGCTTTGAGATGCATCTATTTGTGACCTGATTTACAATAAGCTCGGAATCACCAAAAATATTGAGCTGTTCTATTCCTAACTTCTTTGCTTTCTTCAGACCCAAGCACAATGCTTCGTATTCAGCAGCGTTATTTGTGCAACTCCATGTAAGTCGATAAGAATAAGTCCTTTGTACACCGAGAGGAGAAATTAACACAATACCTGCTCCGGCACCATTCCTGCATCTAGCTCCATCGAAATACAGTTGCCATAACTGATCTGTAACCTCAGTCTGATCAACTGGGTTAGACAATTCCTGCTTTGTCTCAGTCTCAGGTTTTTGAATGGCATAGCAGCCAATCTCTGTCTCCATCATGGCATTGAAGTTAAGCATTGAAAACTGGTCTTCCAACTGAAGATTGTTTAAAACTTCACTCATTAAAACAACATCTTCAGACTCTTCAGTGAGCATATGGACCGACTGCATGTCTTTTCCAACATCTTCCAACTTCTCGATGTGAAAAGGGGAAGGCTTTTCATTATGTATTCTGAGACGTCTATTCTTAAAAGGAATTTCCAGATGGGAATAATCTAATGCCAGATAACCCCCTAATTTTGCGATAAATTCCCTGGATAAACACATGCTAAAATAGGGCTCTAAATCTACTACAACAATTTCCTGAATAACAGTGATCTGGGGCATTGTATGCAGGACAATGGGTACATCTTTAATGACACCTACTATTTTCACAGGAGTACCATCTAATTGCAGGACTCCAGGACTGCTCCGGGTATACTCCATTCCCATAGCTTCACAGACTCCCTTGGGCATGACAGTGGTTGCAGCTCCAGAATCAATCATACAATTGTGTACAACCCAACCTTCTATTTGTAATGATAAGTAAAAAGGAGGAGGTCTGTTCTTACCAGTACGAGAGGTGGTTAAAGTTTGGGCATAGACGGTGTGGGTAGGCCCTTTTTCACTCTCCTTCATAGATTTCAATGACTCTTGTAATAAATCTACTTGACCAGGTAATTGCAAAGCGTCATAAAGGCTTACCTTAGCAGGGGTCTTCTTAAGATCATCAACAATATTGTATGAAACTGCAGCAGAATTTTTCTTCTCAGCAGGTTGCTCAAATATGGTTCTGTACTATTGTGTAGCTTCCACTCTTAACCTCTTGGTCAGTGATGGATATTTCAATTTTTCACGTGCCTGCTCCTCTGCTTCTGATCTTACTGGTGCAGCTGCTGCCTTTTCTTGAACTCTGTTAAAAGCTGGATCTTTGGGCAAAACAGGTGCATCAGACTTTGGAGTTGGCACAGGAGCGTTCATTGACTTCTTCAGATCAGCCGGCACCTTCAAAGGTTGTAAGTCAGCAGGATCAACTGTCACGGGTTTCTTTCCAGTTCTTGTCAGAACTGAAACTTGTTCGTCAACTGGAGATATCAAACTATGACCAGCTTCTGAGATCATATTAACATGGTCACCTGAAGAGCTGGCCGCCAAGGTCTGCACATAATTTAAGTGAACCATACATGTATCTTCTCCATGAGGATCATTACAAGTGGAACACCAATATACTCCATCTGCATGGGCTGCATCTTCATTTGCTAGAACAGCTAAGCCCTTTTCAGGTGTTTTGCTTGTGGAGGCAGCTTGATCTCTAGTAATTTGAGGAGGTTGAAATCTCCTTGGCTGGAAATCTCTCTCAGCTGCTTCCTCTCAATGAGTGTGATCTTGTTTCCCATGGCTCTAATGGCAGAATTTGTAGACTTCACCTCTTGCAATAATGCTGTATATGGATCAAGATTTGCAGGTGTAGGAGGTGCTGGCAAAGGCAGAGACGCTGGTGGTGCTGGCAAAGCTGGAAATGCAGTGGAAACGGGAGATGGTTGAATGCTGGGTGCAGGAAGCGGTAAAGGAGTTAAAGCAGGCAACTGAGGAGCTGGAACAGGTGCAATCTGAGGTGCTCTAGAGCTCCATGATGGTGTAGGATACATAGCTGGCATGGGGTGTGGTTGTGAACCATATAAATATTGGGGCAAATCTGGAATGAGAGGCATAGTTACCTTCGGAGGCAGTCTTCCTACAGCAACCAGATCAGCTTCTGCTTTAATTGCTTGTTCAAATATTTTTGGAAACGTTATCACATTAGATTGCCGAACCGCCCAGCCGATATCTGAGTGAAACGCTCTGAGGTAGTACATCGCAACTAATTCATCAGCAGGCCGAATACCATCAGGAATCCTTTGCCAAGTTCTGGTAAATCGGACATTAAAATCAGGTATCTCTTCTTGTGGATGTCTCTGTATGACAGTAAACTGATTCAACAATGAGAAAGGGTCGGCCTGTTCATGAAAATGTTTCACCAGCAAATCACCAAACTGATCCCATGATGTTATGGTACCGGGAGGCAGAGTTCTGTACCAAAACAGCAGTTTACCTCTCAAAGAACATACTAACAATTTGACCATCACATCTTCATCGGTAATGTCATGGATAGCAGCCAGGGAAGCCACATCATTTATGTGCTCATAGGCTATTTTACCAGTACCGTCGTAAGTGGGCAAAGCCTTCAGTGCAGCCTGAGGTACTGGATTCTGAGCCTGAAGATTCAAGGCTCCAGTGCTATTCCATGCCAAGAATTTTTTGGGTGGAGGAAATTGTGCCATTGGTGGAACTAATGGATATGATTGTAAGGGTGAAACACTAGCAACAACACCAGATATTTGTGCAGCAGAAAATGGAAGGGATGAGGAATGCTCACTACTTCTCGAACTATCGAGCTCAAAAAATTGAACAAGATCGCCAAATTTCTTTGACTGTGATCTTGTGATCATGAAGTATTTCTGGGTCCAGCAGAGTCACCAAAAACAACAGAGTCACCAAATGCTCTAATTTACAGTCTGAAGGCGAACATTAAACCTTCGACCCTATGGGATCTTTTAGAGACAAATAAAATCTGTCCCACCAGGCGTGCCAAAAACTGTTGGTCCAAAATCTGCCACGGGAAAGGATTTTACAAGTGCACCCTAGACCTGGCCAACATTGAAAGGTTGGAAGCAAGAAATGGCTCCCAGACCAATCTCCAGAGTGGGCTGGTTCCCTTCACTACTCTAAAATCTGGTTAAAGATAAGGGTTTCTGGAAAGAGATTTAAAAGTTGCAGAAAGAAATGGGAAATATGGCCACAGGCCGAAGTGATGGGATCAGAAAAACAACAACAGGAAACTACAAACGTAACAACAACAAGTAACATAAGGAATTAGCTTAATCCTCGCACAATCACATGCAACAAATCCCTCCAAACCCACATTCCAGAAATCGTACCCTGACCGCAATATTTAAATCCAAAAACAGAATTTAAATGTAACAGCAATGCAGGAGTATGAATGCTATTAGAAATGCAAAAAAACAGAAAAGAAATTCATCCATGCAACGCTTGAAAAATTAGAAGTTGATCCTTTTATTCCCGCAAATACAATTCCAGTCTCTAGCAGCAAGTTTTTCCAACCTTTGTAAATGAAAATTACATTGGTTTTTATAGAGGTCCGTCCTCTCTACAACATTAAATGTTTGCCACCATCCTCCTCGTGATCTACAATTATATGGCGGACATTAGGAACACGATCCCCTTAGTTGCAGCGTTAAGGGAGCAAAGATTAAATACCATTAAGCAATAGCGGTCTCCTTCATTAAATTCATTTTTTGAAAATAAGCGTGAAACCATTGACTTGATCCATGAACATCGGGCTCGAACGCATAAAATCTATGCAATGGGGGCCGGGCGCGTCTTTTACTTTGAATGCCTTGGAAATCCGCAAATCATTAAATTCGGGTCAGCATTAAATACTTGGAAATCGAGAAAAACCCCTCGGGCCGTTCATACTGCACTTGGCGGGAAAATGCGCAGGTCGCGAAAACGCGACGGGTCGCGAAATCGTGACATATTTTTATGCCGTACGCTTTGACCACTTTGACCCGCAAAAATGGCACATGTCGCTCTTTCGCTGCATCTTCGGCTTCCTTTTCTCCATCGCTAGCTTATCCACGCGAAAACGGCACATGTAGCGATTTCGCTACGTCTTTTGGTCGTTGGCTCCTTTCTTCGCTTTGCTCCACGAAAATGGAACATGTAGCGATATCGCTACATGTTTTGGGCACTTTGTACGGCTTCATGGACGGGTCGCGAAAATGGAACACTTCTTGCCCTTTGCATGTCTTCTATTCTTTCCTTATCAAGAATTCGCTATGCACTTGAGTCATTCAAGCATTTCAATCAACGCGTCATGAAATCGCTGTCATCTCCTTGTCTTTTGTTTGATTCTCTTCGCACTCCGCCTTGTCGCCCAGAACTTGCAGCGAATCGCTACATTTTCTATGCCTTTTGTCTTTCGGGTCAAAACCCCGCGACTTCGCTACGGGTAGCGATATCGCTACGCATTTCTTTCTCCGTACTGATCACCATTTTGAGCCACGAAAATGATACAACTTCCGCTTTACAAAAGCCTTTCGAAGAGGTGCAGCGAATCGCTGCACTTTCACGCCCCAAGTCTTTATAACCAAAATGACCGTGCTTTGGGATATATAACAAATGATTTGAAAGATGAAGCTTCCTCTACAAATGCTGCGTTCTTGCAGCGCATCGCTGCCACTTCTTTAAACTTTTTGCAACCATCGGTGTTCTTTTTCTAACTACATTTCATCCCTTTGCCTCTTCTTAACCCATGCCTTGTAACCCCTGGAACCTGCAGCGCATCGCTGCAACTTTGGTCACTTAAGCGTTTCCTTGCCTGTCTCAAATTCTCGCAAGTTTGAAATAGACAGCGCGTCGTTACACTTTCTCCCGCGCTTTCAAAATGTGCAGCGTATCGCTACAACCTTCACTTTTTGTACTGCCTTCTCAACCAACGCCGCGCGATTTTATAACATGCAGCGCATCGCTGCACTTTTTCCCTTGGTCTGCTTTGTTTGATAGGTGTAGCGATATCGCTACACATTTGAGCACTTAGGTCTTTGAAGCTACCCGCGTCACGAAAATGGAACGTGCAGCGCATCGCTACACTTTTTGCTTTGGACTCCCTTTTGCAACCACTGCCCGCGATTTTGAGACATGCAGCGCATCGCTGCACTTTTTGCTTAGACCTTTTGAAGCCGCGAAAATAGAACCGTCGCGATTTCGGAACGTCAGCGAATCGCTGCACTTTTTAGACTTAAGGCTTTTGGAGCCACTACTCCGCGAAAATGAGACGTTAGCGCGTCGCTGCAATTTTACCATTTGACTCTTTGAAGCTCCCGACGTCGCGATTTTGGAACATGTCAGCGATGCGCTGCAACTTTTGCTTTGTGTCTTCGGCTGGACTTTTTGTCGCGATTTCGCGACATTTTGTCGCTGCTCCCCTTTTTCCCGCTGAAAGTCGCGAAAATGAAACACGTCGCGATATCGCGACGGTTCCGCCCAACCTGCCTGCGTTGACCAAGTTGACCGCGATTTCGCGACATGTCAGCGAATCGCTGCAGTTTTTTAACTTAGTCATTTTTACTCACTTTTTCTCCTTTTTTCTCCAACGCTGCATCAAAGCTGGTATCAAAGGTCAGATTTCAACAATACATTAATGCATTAATCTATGAGAATCAATGTGGCAAAAATGCCAACAGACCCTTAAAAGTGGGCATATCAATGCATGGAAAATTATTAGGGCCTCTCGGTTGGTGATAACCCATATCCCTCTCCTAATCTTGGTTATATCGTTGTCTATGATAGCGATTCCCGTAATTTTCCGGATTGCCTCTTTGCTGCTCCCAATCTTCATCCTAGTCGTCATTTTCTTCATTCCTTTGTTCATGGGAGTGATTTTGGGGATTAGTATTGGGATTAGGTCGGTTTTGTGTGCTCAATAGTTTAGTTAGGTTGACATTAATTTGGCGCATACCATCTAGTAAGTGTCGAAGAGTTTCATCCATGGTAATGGCCGAGTTACTAGATTCTCCTTGTGTGATGTTTTTGTGAGTTGGGGGAGGGTTAGTCACCATAGGGTCTACCAGTGGATGATGTGGATTATAACTACCAATTTTGAAAGGAGAAGGAAAATTCTTTGTACCTTGGCTTCGATGAGGTCTTCTTGCGTTTTTATTGGGGGTCTCCGAGCTTGTTAGTCGACCGTCAGGACCTTTGGTCCAACTTCTACTCATGCACTGTTCAAAATTTCCTACTTAGTAATCCTTGAGCATCCAATTCTAAAAAAATTGGTTGAGTTCGGCAAAAAAAAAAAAAAAATTGGATTCTGCTTCAACTGTCGCTCCAACGGAGTTTAATGTGGTGTGAACCCTTGACTTCACAATTTTTTGTGTAATTCACCTGAACCCGACTAACGCGACCTGACACAGGAGACAGTGAGGCGATTGACAACGAGGACAACAACCACAAGGACTAACAGCGACAACGAGGACCGGATGCTAATTGACACAGGTGACAGCGAGGACAGTGACAACAAACTGACACAGGCGACAGTGAGACGACTAACATAGGATAGCGAGACGACTGACTGGGATGAACCGATCGAGCAAGACACGAGCGGACAGACAAGACACAAGACATGGACAGAAGGACATGGAGGACCGAGCCGAAGGATTTGCTATGCGTGGAGGCTCTCGACGTGTGACCGAAGTCACGATGTAGAAGGTGTGACACTTTGCTTTTAAACCCTTTCGCAAACAGAACACCTTAAATGTGGGATAAATAGGCAAACCAACGTACGAAAAAAAAAATTATCTGACGTCAGCGCAAGAATTTTAAAGGTAGACCTTAGGTTTTTTTTGGAAATAATAATAATTTCGCAAATTTTGATTGGCTGACGACTTCTGGAGATACTGCGGTTTATTTTCGCTGGTTTTTCGAACGATCGGGTGACTGTTAATTTCTAAGGATGGTTGAATTTATACCCCTGTGGGCTGTGTGCTGCCAGTGGACGACTGCAAACATTTTTGGCAGTGGAACCGCAATTGACCAGGGACTATGTTGTGCTGCCGGTGGACGCCTGTAGGCTGCTGAGGATGCCTACGGACTGTGGTTCTTTAGGAGCAAGAATGGAATCTAATACCACTTGCAAGGGTAATCTTACCCTTGTCCGTTGCTTATCCAGATGTAACACAAATTACGCAAAATACACACAAATTACCAGCAAGATATAACACCAATATAAGTCGAACGGAATTAGAATAATGGAAACACGAATAAGAATACAGTGCCACTAGGAGGGCAAATCCCGCCGTGAAGGCAAATGCGAAGTGCAGTGAATAAAGATAAAAAATACAATGATTTAATTTAAATAATCTATCTAATATATATATATGAAAAGTTTACACTTGGAATACCTAGCCAATGGCTAGGTTTGGTATGTAACATTCAATTTGTGAGAAACCTTTAGCTACCAAGCGAGCTTTGTGTTTGTCAATTTTTCCATCAGGTCCATATTTAGTTCTATAAATCCATTTACAACAAACTAACTTCCTTCCTTTAGGTAGAGGAACTAAATCCCAAGTTTTTTTTATTAAGGAAGATAATTCATTCTCCATGGAATCGTCCCATTCTTTTATACCAGTTGTTTTTTTGAAGGATTGAGGATCTGTGGAAATGGACTAACAGAAAATACCAGAGCCTATGGAGTTGCCTAATCTGAATGATGGAAGAGTTTGGATGTAAGGAGTGGCTGCTTAAACTATGGTGTGTGACCATTTTGGCATTGTGGAAGGAGTAATTTGGTGTGGCAGGACTTTTAATTGGAGTTTGGAGTATAGGATCCTCATTTTGGTCAGTTTAATCATTTATCTCTAAAATGGGATCTTCATTATATTGAGGCTCTAACATTGGAGATGGCTCAAGAGAATTAATGTTGGAAGAGGTTTTTTGAGGATCTCTATGAGGGAATGTTTCATCAAATTAAATATTTATGTTAAAAAAGACCTCATGAGTTGTGGGATCAAGGAGCCTATATGCTTTCATTTCCTCACAATAACCTATAAAGATGAGCTGCTTGCTTTTTTTATCTAGAGCCTTCCTTTTCTTCTTTGGGATATGTGCCCAAGCCATATACCCAAAAATATTCAAGAAAGAGACATCAAGTTTTGATCTAGTCCATGATTCCTCGCGAGTCAAATGGCCAAGAGCTTTATGAGGTGTGTCATTCTGAATATAGTTTGCACAGTTAATTGCCCCAGTCCAGAAAATTGTTAGAAGATCTCTTGAGTGGAGCATACAGTTTGTCATTTCCTTTAAAGTTATATTTTTCCTTTCTGAAATGCCATTTTTCTGTGGATTATGGGAGACTGAATGTTGATGAATTATGCCATGACTTGATAGAAAATTTGAAAACTCATTACTAAAGTATTCCCCCCATTATCTGTACGAATTTTCTTAATTTTGCAAGTGGCTTGATTTTCAAATAAGGCTTTGAATATTTCGAAGTAGCAGAATAAATACATGATCAAAAATACCAGACCTAGATGCTAGTGCAAGTAAGTGATGGTGGCTTCACTGTTTGGCATGAACCTCTGAGATACGATGACACCAAGATTGTGATGATTGGCTTCTCCCTTGGGCATGAATCTAAAACATGTTCCTCACAGCAGTCTCCTCATTGGTTACTATTGTGTTTGAAACCACAACACTTTCCTTGCTTCTGAAATGGGGACGTCAGTTGAAGATGTTCTATGAGAGAGTTGTGGAAGAGGCAACACTAAAAAAAATTGTACAACGCAATGATAAGGAAGCCAACGTATCCAAAAAAGGTATTAGTTAAAAAAAAATTGCTTTAAAGGGACAACAAAAATTTCTTGAGAGAGGGCAGTGTGAAGCAAATATTTAGATAACACCATACACAAAAAGGTGAGGCAACAAATACAGTGGTTACCTGTTATCAAATATCTTATAACACTTTGCACTTAAAATGATAGTAATGATCTATTGAAACATTTAGTGGATAAACACTATATTGGAGTATAGATAAAAAAATAAGACTATTTAACAACTTCCAAATAAGCTAAAATAAATAGAGAAGACTTATCCAAAAAAGGAAGGACAAGCTGAACCAGATCAATGAAAAGAGTTGAATGCTTGCAAGAAAAAACTAGCCCTGCTCTGGTACCATGTTAGAAATATTGAGAAGCAATATTGAAACCAGGAAACTAGACATGCAAAGCATTACTGAAAAGCTCAAGAACTGATTGATTTATTCCATGGATCAACTTTGTATAAATAGCAAAGTTGATCATTGAGAGTTGTTGGATTACAACTCAACAAATCTGAACTAGTCTAAACCGAGAGTTCACCTGACTCATGGTAGAGTGGTAACTCAAGCAAGTCTATCCTAGTAGAAATTAAGAGAATAAATATTTATTCTAATAGTTTCCATTGAAATCCTTGCTTATCCTTGCTTCACATTGGTTCTTTGAGGGTATTAGGGGATTAGGGTACTCATGATTCAGGATAGGCATGCCTCTAAATGCATCTATTCATTTAATTTTCCAAATTGGAACTATACAAAATTCAATTAAGTTTCCAACCATCTAATGCATAGTGGATATTATAAAATATCCTTTACTTTTATCTTCACCTCTCAAGTTCCCTTAGAGAGCCATCCAAAATGTACTACTTATATCAAGGTCCAAATTTAATCAAATACATTCATGTCTTAAAGCATTAATGTCCCATACCTTTAACCTTTAAAACAATCCTTCATTCATTTTCTAAATCAAAGCCCCATAACTTCAATTCAAAGAAAAAACATATCATTATTTTAATTCAAAATTCCAATCAAATATAATAGTGTTTTAAAGCATTAAAGTACCATACCTTTAACCTCTAAAACAATCCTTAATTCATTCCCTAAATCAAATTCCCATAACTGCAATTCAAAGAATAAATATAACATCTTTTTAATTCACAATTATAATAAAATCTAATATTGTTTTAAAGCATTAAGATCCCATACCTTTAACCTCTAAAACAATCCTTCATTCATTCCCTAAATCAAATCCCCATAAATTTAATTCAAAGAATACATCTAACATCATTTTAATTCACAATTCTAATCAAATCTAATACTGTTTTAAAGCATTAAAGTCCCATACCTTTAACCTCTAAAACAGTCCTTCGTTCAAAATAAACTTGTTCATAAACTTTATAACATAATTATGTTTTCCTTACAAGTCCTTTTAGTAAAGTCTACATAATAGACTTACTAATCAAAGATTTTCAACCTTAATCTTAGATTCATAACCTCAATTAAATATTCACAAACTTATCTAAATATTCAGTACTTTAGTTAAAAATAACCCCTTCATGATCTTATTACACAAAAGGTCTTACTTTAATTAAAACCACATAAGGTAAATCTCATTAATTAAAGGTCACTTTAATTAATATCTCATAAAATAATTCATAATAATCAAAGATCTTACTTTAATTAAAATCTCTTAAGATAATTCATATTAATCAAAGGTCTCTCTTTAATTAAAATCTCTTAAGATAATTCATATTAATCAAAGGTTTATCTTTAATTAAAATCTCTTAAGATAATTCATATTAATAAAAGGTCTCATTTCAATTAAAATCTCCTAAGATAATTCATATTAATCAAAGGTCTCATTTCAATTAAAATATCCTAAGATAATTCATATTAATCAAAGGTTTCTCTTTAATTAAAATATCTTAAGATAATTCATATTAATCAAAGGTTTCTCTTTAATTAAAATCTCCTAAGATAATTCATATAAATCAAAGGTTTCTCTTTAATTAAAATATCCTAATATAATTCATATAAATCAAATGTCTCATTTCAATTAAAATCTCCTAAGATAATTCATATTAATCAAAGGTCTCATTTCAATTAAAATCTCTTAAGATAATTCATATTAATCAAAGGTTTCTCTTTAATTAAAATATCCTAAGATAATTCATATAAATCAAAGGTTTCTCTTTAATTAAAATCTCTTAGGTAAACCTTACTAATCAAAGATTCACAACCTTAGACTAATACGCCTTCATGGCATATGTGAAACAACCTCTATAGAAAGGTTAAAGGACTACCAAACTTAGAGTCCAAACAAGGTAAAACTAGGTGCTAGGCTTTCTTTTTTGCTGCCACTACCTATCCCAAAGGGACTGAGCTTTCATAGCAATGTAACTCCCACACAGATGTGGGTGTTTTCCCATTACAAGCAGTGCTTCCCAAACACATCACTCCTACTAAACACAGATGGTTTATCCACTATAAGCGGTGATTTTCAAACATAGCACTCCTACTTAACACAGATGGTTTTTCCACTACAAGCAGTGCTTTTATAACACAATGCTTGTTATTTAATACAGGTGGTTTCCCAAATTCAAGTATCAACTTCAAATGCACGATGCTTCACACTTCTTAGACACAGGGGGTTTCTAAACCTTTCAAAGGGATTATAACACTACAAAGGAGTATAACCAGGTTTCACTCTAAATCATTCATCATACAAACACATGTATAAATGGATAAAGTTTTAAAATCCTCCAACCTTAATAGTCCTATAGAATGGAACCTGATGATGTCTTGTCTACCCATCCCTTTGCTTGTTACGTGCTCTTGTATTTCCTGGTTTCCTGGTTTGTGTCCTCCTATGTCTTCTACCTTCTTCCTTCGTTTTCTTCCTTTTTTCTATTTCATTTTCTTCATTCCTTTTCTCTAGGGGTCCTGTCCATTGTCCCTTCTTGAATACTAAGCCAACCTCGAGACCCCCCTTTCTTCAATGCTTTCGTCCCTCATCCTCTTTTTCCTTGGTGGTAAATAATTATTTTACCCATAATTTCCATATTTGGAAATTAATAGCCCCCTAGATTATTTACATAGATTGCACTATATAGGGGAAAGGGATATTTACATTATTAAAATGAAGAATGGTATCCTTTTTAATAAAATATACTTTACATGATATTTTATCACCATTTAAAATATATTTCTGTTATTTAAAACAATTTCATAATTGTTCTTTATTTAAAATAAAATATTTCTATTTATCTTAAATGGATTTTTCATTCATTTCACTTAATTAAAGTCCATTAATGAATTTACATTATAATTAAAATGAAATTATTTAATTATTTTAAATTAACTCTAATTTATTAATTGAAATAAAGTTTACTAATGATTTTAAATGAATCATATCATTATTTAATCAAAACCTCATTAATTAATTTAAATGAATCCCCATTTAGCATTTAAATATAATTTACTTTCCTTCATAGAAATGATGCTCTATCATCACTTCAACATAATAGTTTACTTTATGCATCCACATATATTTTGTAGTTGTTCTCCTATTGAAATTCCAACATTATGCTACCCAAGCCATGATGCAGTAGACATAAATCAAATTTATAAAACAACAAAAAGGAAATCTTTCCATCAACCCAATCACCTATCTCAGCCAAATATTTTATGATAGCTACTAGGCTATCAACTAAAGCTCAAGGTGATCAGTCATTGGTGATTAAACCTTTCGATAATGCATGCCTATATGAAGGTATCTATGCATGTTACCTTCGAGTACCTTAATCATCATTTCCCCGATCTTAAGTACCCTCATTTCTGGTGGATGCTTCTGCCTTCTCCACCTACGAGTGTACCTGATCTTGCACACTTGGCAATATGTTAGCGATAACATACTCTTCTAAATAAACTAAACATCATATAGTTGGTTCAATTGTTCAAAATAAGTATCACAACATCATAGGTTAATACATTGTTTCTTTATGCCATATAGTTTACTAGGGAGGGTCATGACATCCTCCCTCGCTAGAATTAAATATCATCCTTGGTGTTTCTAGTTTCCTTTGTTTTTAACAGAAAGTAAAAATTATTACATCATATAGCTTCAAACAAAAAGGAAAATGTTTTTGCAAAACCTCCACTTTCTCCCAAGTGGCATTTTTCTCAGAGAACTGGTCCCATTGGACCTTACATTGTTTGAGAGTTCAATTCCATAGAGACTTAGAACGAAACTCAAGAATCTTCATCGGTAGTACTTCAATGGCATACAAATTTACCATATGCAAATTAGAAATATCCCACACATGTTCAGGTTCAACAACATATTTCCTAAGCAAGGATATGTTGAAGGTGTCATGGATTTTGGATAGATTAGGTGGTAATGCAAGTAAATATGCAACCATACTGATATTTTTTATGATCTCAAATGGCCCCAAAAAATGTGGATTCAACTTTGTGGATTTTATAGCACTCTTCTTTGGCTTAACACTTAATAACACCTTATCTCCAACATAATAATCTCTTGGAGTCATTTTTAGATCTGCATAACTATTTTGCCTATATGCAGCTTCTTTAAATCTTTACCTAATTTCCATTAGTTGATCCTCCATCACTCTGACCATTTCTAGCCCAATCACAACTCAGTGTTCTAGGTTGTCCCAAGACAATGGTTTTCTACACTTTTACCCATACAAGGCATCGAAAGGTGCCATTCCTAGCAAGGAGTGATATCCATTACTGTAGGCAAATTCTACCAAAGGTAGACAATCTTCCCAATGAGACTTGTGATCCATGCAGTACATGCGGAGCATGTCTTCCAGAACTTGGTTCACCCGCTCTATTTGGCCATCTGTTTTAGGGTGGTATTCTGAAATCATATTTAGTTTTGTACCAACTGCACTATGAAGAGATTTGTAGAATTCATAAGTGAATTTGGAGTATCTATCTGAGATAATTACCTTAGGAAATGCATGCAATCGGAATACCTCTTTGAAAAATTTTCTAGCTACCACCTGAGCATCATACTTGGTATTCCTTGATATGAAATGGGTAACCTTAGTCAATTTGTCAACCACTACAAAGATGGCATCATGTTGGTACAGAGTCTTGGGTAAACCCATTATAAAATCCATGGATATAACCTACCATTTTTGCATCGATATATCATGCAGATATAATTTTCCTGTATGATGCTAATGTTTTGCCTTAAATTTTTGACATTAAAGGCATCAAGCAATAAAATTTGTGATGTCCTTCTTCATTCCTACCCAAAAGAAGGTTTTTTCATGTTTTCTTGCATTTTGGTTCCTCCCAAATGAGCAGAATAAGGGGATTTATGAGCTTATTACATTATCAAGTTCCTTAGATCACCCATATTTGGTATGATGACCCTTCCCTTATAACATAGAAATTCATCTTTCACACTAAATTCCTTATTTTCTTCAGGATCTCTGTTCATCTTAACTCGAAATTCTTGGTAATACTCATCTTGAGATTGCTCCTGTCTCACTCAATCCATCAGGTCCATGTGAATTTTAGTTATGGCTGCTATATATTTTCTTCTACTCAAAGCATCAGCTAATTTATTCTCTTTTCATTTTATGTACTCAATCTCAAAATCATACTCAACAAGAAATTCCACCCCTATCTCTATCTCGCATTGAGTATGGGTTGGGTGATTATGTACCGTAGACTTTGATGGTCGATATTTAATTCAAAGGGACTTCCCACAAAGTAGTGGTGCTAAACCTTTAAAGCATGCACCACTATAGCTAGATCTAAATCATACGTAGCATAATTAACTTCATGATTTTTTATCTTCCTTGAATTATATACCACTACTGATTCCTATTATTAGAATACCCCTCCCAAACCATCTATTGATGCATTAGTGCATACTAAAAAGTATTGATTATGGAGCCTGATTAAATTAGAGGCCTTTTTTTCAGCCGCACTTAGACCCACTACGTGAAATATAGGGGTGTAGGGGGGGCATTAGCCCCCCCTACTACTATCGCCAGGGGGGTCCAAGAGGGGTCCAGGCGGGGGTTTCAGGCTAAAAATAGATGTTTTTTCCTCTATGTAAATCTGGACCAATTGATATTAGGTCACAGATCAGATGGTAGAATTTAGGCAAGTTTTTTCCCTAAAATTGTAATGCATTATTATAAGAGGAGGTTGTACGACGACTAAAGGTAATGAAATGCGTGGCTGTGTACAGAGGAGTTTTTTGGATGGAATACAAAGGGCCTAGTTATTTTCTCCATGGAGTAGCCTGATTTGGGTGAACCACGTTATATCTGTGTCTATTGTGTATTGCATAATTTCTTCTATGTTTATTTTTGCATTATATTATTGCTCATATTTGTTATTTAATCCCAACAAAAAGTTCCCTTGTGGATCGAGAACCTTTAGTATTGGTGCAGTAGTAAGCTTATGCTTTAGTAGTGCAAAGGCAACCTCACACTTTTCTAACCACTTGAATTTATTTCCCTTCTTCTGAAGGTTAGTTATGGGTCCAACAATTTTGGAGTAATTCTTTATATAACATCTATAGTAGCCCATTAACCCCATGAATCTTTGCACTTTAGTCACTTAGTATGAGGTGGCCAAGTCAGGATAGCTTCTATCTTCTTTGGATCCACAATAATTTCCTTTGTTGATGTGTTGTGCCCAAGATATCATACCTCTAGAACATAGAATTAACTCTTAGCCAGGTTTCCATAAAGTTGATTTTTCCTTAGAAATTCTAACATGATCCTAAGATGTTTATCATGCTCTTCTCTATCTTGAGAGCATATAAGTATATCATCTAGGAATACCAGGATAAACTAGTCCAAGTGCCTTCGGAACACACTGTTTATTAAGTTAATGAAAGTAGTTGGCGCATTAATCAGTTCAAAGGGTAGAATTGTAAAATCATAATGCCCATACCTAGTCTTAAATGTCCTCTTGTGAGTGTCTTCCTCATGAATTATTAATTGGTGATACTCTGATCTTAGATCGATCTTAGTAAACACCTTGGAATCCTTTAGTTGATCAAATAAATATTCAATCCTAGGTAAATGATATCGATTCTTGATTATAGCCTTATTTAGCATCTTGTAATAAATACACAATATTAATGAACCATCCTTATTTTTCACGAATAAAACCAGCACACCCCATGATATTCTCACAATGACACTGAGAGGGGGGGTGAATCAGTGTAGCTATTTAAATTCAAATCTACAACTCTTAAAGCTGAAGCAAAGAGAACTTAAAAGCAGATAAAGCAATTATCACAAGAGAGCACACCACAACACACAATGTAACGAGGTTCACCAATTTGGCTACTCCTCAAGAATGACAGCTTGGACTACGGTCCAAATCCAGCCTTTGCAAAACACCAATTTTACAATCCGTTTACCTGCACCAACCCCTGATTTATCTGCACCAACAGAAAGGAGCACCAACCCCTATCCAAGCACCAACTTGGATTACAGCTTTGAAAACTATATTAATGACATAAAAATGCCTTCACTTTTACAAGACCCCGACTGGTCTACAATTTATCAAAACACAGTAAACACTTACGGCTCTGCTTGTCGCTCTCTTACAACACTCTTCTAACCCTCTTTCGGCAGCACTTTCACACATTCAGCAGCAACCTAATTCTCCACGCAACTGCCCTTTTATAACAATATTTTCATCTTGAAACACTTGTTCTTTTGTGACTTCCATAATCCTGCATGCACCCTATTAATAGACACTTCTGAAAGTAACTCCTTTATCACACAATAATTTGTACATGCATTCTATTAATAGCTCTGTTTCTTGTGTGGGACTTTCAGTATAACTGTCGCTCGATGGTTACACTGCTTTACAGGCCTTATAACTATCGTTTTATCTTTAATGCACTGTGCTTATTTTAGCTTGCATGATTTCTATCTGTAACTACCCCTGTAACTATCGCACTAACTTCAGTTGACTCTTCTTATATTGGTTGCATGATTTTCCTCTACAATCGCCTCATAATCGTCGTTCTACTTCAGTTAACTGTCCGTAATCGTGTTGTTGTGACCTGTCACAAAATCGTGACACTTTTGTCTCTTTGTACTCTTCTCGCCTTTTACCCATGAAAACATGACATGTCGCGATATCATGACAATTTTTCCCTTTGACCTTTTCTTGGCTATTGACCATGAAAACATGACATGTCACGATATCACGACACTTTTCGCCTTCTTGTCCTCTTCTCAGCTTGCACCCGCAAAAACATGACATGTCACGATATCGTGACACTTTTCGCCTCTTTGTCCTTTTCTCAGCTTGCACCTATAAAAACATGACATGTCACGAAATCATGACACTTTTCACCTCTTTGTCCTTTTCTCGGCTTGCACCTGCGAAAACATGACATGTCACGAAATCGTGACACTTTCACTGCCTTGTGCTCTTCTCTGTATTTCGCTCACGAAAACACATGTCACGAAATCATGACACATTCGCTGCCTTGTGCCTTTTCTTGCCTTGACCTCACGAAAATAGAACATGTCACGAAATCGTGACACTTTCACTTCCGTACTCTCCTTCTTTCCTTTTGTCACGATATCGCGACACTTTTTCTCCTTGGCGCTTTTCTTCTCATCGGGTCACAAAAACCCGACATGTCGCGATATCGCGACACTTTTTCTCTGCGAGCTCTTTCTCTCGAACCTGTCATGAAATCGTGACACTTTTTCATCCATACAATCCTTCTTGCAAATTGTCACGAAATCGTGACACTTTTCTTTGCGAGCTCTTTCTCTCGAACCTGTCATGAAATCGTGACACTTTTTCATCCGTACAATCTTTCTTGCAAATTGTCACGAAATCGTGACACTTTTTCTTTCTCTGCCTTCCTCTTCGCTTCGACCACAAAAATGAAACATGTCACGAAATCATGACACATTTTTCTCTCTCTTCTTTCTCTTCGCTTTGGATCGCAAAATGAAACATGTCACGAAATCGTGACATCTTTTTCTCTCTCCTCTTTCTCTTCCAACATGTCGCGAAATCATGACAATTTTTCTTTCTTCTTCTCTCTCTTCCAACATGTCACGAAATCGCGATAGTTTTTCTTTCTTCTTTCTCTCTCTTCCAACATGTCACGAAATCGTGATAGTTTTTCTTTCTTCTTTTCTCTCTTCCAACATGTCATGAAATCACGATAGTTTTCCTTGCGCTTTCTCTCTCTTCAAACATGTCACGAAATCGCGACAATTTTTCCTTCTTGCTCAACATGTCGCGATATCGTGACAGTTTTTCTTTTCGACCAAACATGTCGCGATATCGCGATAGTTTTTCTTTCTGGCCAAACATGTCGCGATATCGCGATAGTTTTCTTACTTGTCTTTTTCTTTGATCTTTTGAATGTTGGCCTCTTCTGTCTTCTTGGAAATTCACTGTACATGCTTTGACTGACCTCTGAACTCCTGTCCACTGGCATCAACCGATCTATCTGTCTGTGTTGACAACAATGACAATATTGTTTCTGCACCTTGCTCAACAATCTCCCCCTTTGGAATTGTTGGCAACACATGTGCAATTTCCTGTAATTCTTCTCCCCCTTTGACAATAATACCAAAGGGCTGCTGCAGACTCCCCTTGAGTCTATGCACAACATTCTCGGACAAACATTGTTATAGTTAGCAAAAATCATGAATATGAGCAAAACTATAAACATAGGCATAAATGCTCCCCCTGAGAATGTGGTCCCGATTGCTAGTCAATTCTTGGGAAACGTGACCACTCCCAACTTACTCCGTAGGTACTCAAAAACTTCTTTGGGCAACGGTTTTGTGAAGATATCCGCTACTTGCTCCGTAGTTGGAATAAAATCCAATTTAACCTCACCTTCCGCAACTTTATCCTTCAAAAAGTGATACCGGATTGCAATATGTTTGGTTCGAGAATGCATAACCGGATTCTTTGAGATGTTAATAGCACTAGTGTTATCACATTTAACCGAAATTGGCTCTTTGAAGTGAATACCAAGATCTTTCAGGGTTTGTCTCATCCATAATATCTCGCGTACAACACGTTGTCGCCGCAATGTATTCTCGCCTCTGCTGTGGATAGAGAGACCGATTCTTGTTTCTTGTTGTGCCATGCTACCACCCTGTCTCCAAGATAAAATGCTCCTCCACCGGTACTCTTTCCGTCATCTATACATCCTGCCCAATCTGCATCTGAATATGCAATAAGAGTGAAGTCCTTACCTTTTGGATACCATAACCCATACTCCATAGTACCCTTGAGGTACCGAAGAATCCTCTTCACAACTGTCACATGAGTCTCTTTGGGACTAGCTTGAAATCGTGCTACCATGCATACTCGCCCGTAAGATATCTGGTCTTGTAGTCGTTAAATACAAGCAGGCTCCCAATCATAGATCCGTACATGGTTTGATCAACATCTCGAGATTTGTCATCCTTGCTCAACTTGCAACCTGTTGTCATGGGAGTGCTAACAAGTTTACAATCCTCCATTGTGAATTTTTTCAGCATTTCTTTCACATATTTAACTTGAGAGATAAAAATGCCCTTTTCATTTTGATTAACTTGCAGTCCGAGGAAATACGAAAGTTCACCAATCATAGACATCTCAAATTCTTTCTTCATTTTATTTGCTATGTCTCTACAAGACTCATCCATGCTGCTGCCAAATATGATATCATCTACATAAACAACAAGTACAATAAGATGGCCATTCTCTGTTTTGACATACAAATTGTTGTCCACCATACCTTTCTTGAACCCCTGTTGAATAAGATAGTTATCCAGCCTTGCATACCATGCTCTGGGTGCCTGTTTTAGACCATACAAAGCTTTCTTTAACTTGCAAACAAAATTGGGATTGTCACCGAGTTGGAAACCATCTGGCTGCTCAATATAAACTTCTTCTTCAAGTTTGCCATTCAAAAATGCTGATTTCACGTCCATCTGATAAACTTTGAAATTCTTGTGTATAGCTAAAGCCAGAAACATTCTGATTGCCTCGAGTCTAGCCACGGGTGCAAAGGTTTCCTCAAAATCAATACCTTCAACTTGAGCATAGCCTTTACAGACCAATCTTGCCTTATTTCTGACAACCTCGTCCGTCTTCGTTCAATTTGTTTCGAAAAATCCATTTAGTACCGATTATGTTTTTATTTGCAGGCCTTGGTACTAACTCCCAGGTTTTGTTTTTCTCAATCTGATCTAGTTCTTCATTTATTGCCTTCATCCAACTTTCATCTGTGCTTGCTTCAACAACATTTTTGGGCTCAATGCTGGATAATAGAGAGTAGTTCCTTACTACTGTTCTCCTTGTCTGAATACCAACTGTGGGGTCCCCAATAATTTGCTCTCTGGGATGATTTTTCTACCAGCTGCCTATTTTGAATTTCTTGTTTTCTTCTACTTCTGAGTCAATACTTAAATCATCTGGGTCAATTTCCTTATTCTCTTCTGTTTCCTTTTCTTCATCTCCTTCAATAACTTCTTCATAAATAGGGTAGTTTTCTTCATAGCTAATTTCTCGTTCCCTACCTTCATCAACCTTAACATCGGCACTCTCCACAATTTTCTTTAGCCTTTTGTTATAGCATGTGTAGGCTTTGCTTTTTGTCGAATAGCCAAGAAAAATTCCTTCATCAGCTCTATCTTCAAACTTACCAAGATTATCTTCAGTTCTTTTGATGTAGCACTTGCTGCCAAAGACTTTGAAGTATCTTGCTGTTGCCTTTTTGCCGAACCATAGCTCATAAGGAGTTTTGCTTTCATGTGTCCTCAACATGCACCTATTTTGGATGTAAACCGTAGTATGAACTGCCTCTTTCCGAAATCTGTCTCGCTATTTTGTTCTCTCATCAACATTGTCCGTGCCATTTCCTGCACCGTCTCCGATTCTTTCTTTCAACAACACCATTCTCGCTGAGGTGTCCTTGCTGCTGAAAACTGTCTTCTCGATCCCATATTTTTGATAGTACTTTGCAAACTCCTCTGAGATAAACTCTCCTCCTCTATCTGATCTTAAGCATTTAATTCTTTTTCCTGTTTGATTCTCAACCTAAGTTTTTGAAAGTCTTGAACATTTCAAAGGCATCTGATTTAAGCTTTAAAAATAGTACCCATGTCATCCTGGAATAGTCATCTATGCACAACATAAAGTATTTGTCACCATTTATGCTTTGTGTTCTCATGGGTCCACATAAATCAGGATGTATTAGCTCTAAAGGTTTGCTGGTGAAGTATTCCTTTGATTTAAATGTGGATCTAGTTTGCTTCCCTTTTTGGCATGAAGCACAGATGCTATTTAATGGTTTGCCAATGGTGGGTATATCTCTTACTGCCCTTTTTGAACTTATTTTTACCAGATTGTCAAAGCTAATATGACCGAGCCTCTTGTGCCACAACCAATTTTCATCTTCCTGTCCAATCAAACATGCTCCTTCTGAAGTCTCTGAGAGAGTATACAGGTTTCCAGAAGTCCTCGATCCAAGTAGCTATCAGCTTCCCACTGTGTGCTTTTCTGGACTTCACAACCCCGCTTCTTAAAAATGACTTCATGACCTCTGTCACAGTATTTGGCTTACGCTCGCAGGTTGTGCTTCAAACCAATCACAAACAGGACTTCTTTGGAATTGATTTTTCCATCACTTATCTTGACTGATCCTTTGCCAACTATCTTGGCTCCATCATTATTTCCAAATTTAACCGAGCCACCTTCATATTTCTGTAACTTTTCAAACTTTTGTTTATCGCCTGTCATGTGACTGGAGCATCCACTATCCAGTATCCATGGTGCAGATTTGTTCTGTGCTTTGAATGTTGTCTGTACAATCAAGGATTCCTTTTCTTCCTTGGGTCACTCCTTTTCTTTCCACTCTGGTTTGACTACAGTTTTGGTCACTTGTTTAGACTTTTCTTTGTCAGTGGCCTGTGCATGTTTTTCTGGGAATTTTTTGTTTTGTCTTAAACCATTTGGTTGAGATTTTCTTCCCTGATATTTATTTGCTGCATATGTACTTCTACAATTTCTTGCAATGTGTCCAAAGTTATGACAGTTATAGCATTCTACTGCATAATCCATCAAGGGTGAAAAGACATTTCTAGTGGTGAAATTTCTTTGTCCTATATTGTAAATGTAGTCTGAAATCTTATGACCGTAAGCATTGCATTTAAAACAATAACCAAAAAAGGATTGATTGAACCTGGGAGTTGGTTTTTGCCATTTTGTAGTAGGAGCCACAAATCTTCTTCTCCTTTGATGTGAGACGTTTGTGAATCCATCATTGTCAACGCTCTTTTCGTGCCTGACATTATTGCTTTCTTTTGCATGATTTGTTTTTCCTTGATCAACCCTGATCTTATCTTCTTTCTTTATGGGTTCTATAGTTAAGGCCTTTGATCCATTTGACGATTCTCCTTCGACGAAGCCCAAGCCAAATTTGATGCCTGTACTCCTTTGGCTATTTATAATCTTTTCCAACTTCATAGAGCTTCCTTCAAGTTTGTGATAACAACTCAATTTTTGATTCATCTCTTCTAGTCTGAATCCTTAAACCAACAATTTCTTCTTCCAGGTTTGTTGCATTCATCTATTTTCACGGTTAATTGTACTTCGAGTTCTTCAGACATTTTCTTAAATTCATCCTTCTGTACTTTCAAACTATTTATTATGTCATTGGCATCCTCTAGCTTTCTTGAAACCTTTTTATTCTTTTTCCTTTCTCGTACTCAACTCTTTAAGTGCAGCAACCAACTCACCTTCCAGATATACTTCAGCCTCATCCTTAAGGTTTTTATCACCTTCCTATTTTTCTTCTATTTTTTCTTCTTCAAATGCCATGAACAGAGCTTCACCTGTTTCTTCTTCGTAATCCTCACCTGAGCTTTCTTCGAAAGAGCTGACATTCTTGGATATGAAACTTTTCTTCTTGAAGTTGCTTTTTCTAAAATTTGGTTTCTTCTTCCAAGTCACCTTTTTCTTGGTGTGACCCTTCATCATTTTTGGTTTTCTCATTCATTGGACATTTAGCTGCAAAGTGCCCGATGCCTCCACAGTTGAAGCACTTAAACGGTAACTTTCCTCTGTATTTTCCTTTTCCCTTTATAAGTTTTCGAACAAAGTTAGCTTCCATTTCATCCGATGTCTCTTCATCCTCAGATTCTTGTTTAGTTTTTATATTTTTGTGTGCTTTAAAAGTAGCTTCTCTGTCTGTGGGCTTAGCTTGTCCTATTCTCATTTCGTATGCAGTCAAAGAACCATGCATCTCATCCATGCTAAAAGTATTGAGATCTTTAGCTTCTTCTATAGCAGAAACTTTAGAATTAAATCTTTTGTGAAGAGTTCTTAGTACCTTTTTCACGACGACCGCATCTTCCATTTCCTCGTCGAGTCCTCTAATCGCATTAATGATTCCATTGACTCTCAAGGATATAGGCCTCTATGTTCTCATCGTCATTCATTCTTAATGCTTCGAACTGAGCTCGATGCGTTTGTAGCTTGGCTTCCTTGATCTTGTCGTCTCCTTCATGAATGCTCTTCAGTTTGTCCCACATGTCTTTTGCCATTTTATAGCTCATGATCCTTATTAGTTCACTCGTCCACTAAACCGCACATTATAGCATTCTTTGCTTTAGAGTTATTCTCAAATGGTTTCTTACCGGCAGCATCGGTTGGAGGTGTGGCGGGTATTGTGTATCCACTTTCTACTGACTCCTAGATGTCGTATCCTAGAGCACAAAGATATGTCTGCATCCTGATTTTCCAAAATGAATAATTAGTTTCGTCGAACAATGGAGCTTTATTTGATGAGAATCCTTCACCACCTGCCATTGTGTTCCTTCCCAGATCACCTTAGCTGATTAAGCTTGTTCAGGAACCTTGCTCTGATACCAATTGATATTCTCACAATGACACTGAGAGGGGGGTGAATCAGTGTAGCTATTTAAATTCAAATCTACAACTCTTAAAGCTGAAGCAAAGAGAACTTAAAAGCAGATAAAGCAATTATCACAAGAGAGCACACCACAACACACAATGTAACGAGGTTCACCAATTTGGCTACTCCTCAAGAATGACTCGCTTGGACTACGGTCCAAATCCAGCCTTTGCAAAACACCAATTTTACAATCCGTTTACCAAGCACCCACCGGAAGGAGCACCAACCCCCGATTTATCTCGCACCAACAGAAAGGAGCACCAACCCCTATCCAAGCACCAACTTGGATTACAGCTTTGAAAACTATATTAATGACATAAAAATGCCTTCACTTTTACAAGACCCCGATTGGTCTACAATTTATCAAAACACAATAAACACTCACTGCTCTGCTTGTCGCTCTCTTACAACACTCTTCTAACCCTCTTTCGACAGCACTTTCACACATTCAACAACAACCTAATTCTCCACGCAACTGCCCTTTTATAACAATATTTTCATCTTGAAACACCTGTTCTTCTGTGACTTCCATAATCCTGCATGCACCCTATTAATAGACACTTCTGAAAGTAACTCCTTTATCACACAAGAATTTGTACATGCATTCTATTAATGGCTCTATTTCTTGTGTGGGACTTTCAATATAACTACCGCTCGATGGTTACACTGCTTTATAGGCCCTATAACTGTCGTTATGTCTTTAATGCACTCGTGCTTATTTTAGCTTGCATGATTTCTATCTCATGAATCACCCTCGTAACTATCGCACTAACTTCAGTTGACTCTTCTTATATTGGCTGCATGATTTTCCTCTACAAATACCCCTGTAACTATCGTTCTACTTCAGTTAACTATCCGTAATCGTGTTATTGTGACCTATCATGAAATATTGACACTTCTGTCTCTTTGTACTCTTCTCACATTTTACCCGTGAAAACATGACATGTCACGATATCATGACATTTTTGCCCCTTTGACATTTTCTTGGCTATTGACCATGAAAACATGACATGTCATGATATCGTGACACTTTTCGCCTTCTTGTCCTCTTCTCAGCTTGCACCCATGAAAACATGACATGTCGCGATATCGTGACACTTTTCCCTCTTTGTCCTTTTCTCAGCTTGCACCTGAAAACATGACATGTCATGAAATCGTGACACTTTTTGCCTCTTTGTCCTTTTCTCAGCTTGCACCCGCAAAAACATGACATGTCGCGAAATCGTGACACATTCGCTGCCTTGTGCTCTTCTCTGTCTTTCGCTCGCGAAAACACATGTCACGAAATCGTGACACATTCGTTGCCTTGTGCCTTTTCTTGCCTTGACCTCGTGAAAACAGAACATGTCACGAAATCGTGACACTTTCACTTTCGTACTCTCCTTCTTTCCTTTTGTCGTGATATCGTGACACTTTTTCTCCTTGGCGCTTTTCTTCTCATCGGGTCACGAAAACCCGACATGTCGCGATATCGCGACACTTTTTCTCTGTGAGCTCTTTCTCTCGAACCTGTCATGAAATCGTGACACTTTTTCATCCGTACAATCCTTCTTGCAAATTGTCACGAAATCGTGACACTTTTCTTTGCGAGCTCTTTCTCTCGAACCTGTCACGAAATCGTGACACTTTTTCATCCGTACAATCTTTCTTGCAAATTGTCGCGAAATCATGACACTTTTTCTTTCTCTACCTTCCTCTTCGCTTCGGACCACGAAAATGAAACATGTCACAAAATCGTGACACCTTTTTATCTCTCCTCTTTTCTTTGCTTTGGACCACGAAAATGAAACATGTCACGAAATCGTGACACCTTTTTCTCTCTCCTCTTTCTCTTCCAACATGTCACGAAATCATGATAGTTTTTCTTTCTTCTTCTCTCTCTTCCAACATGTCACGAAATCATGACAGTTTTTCTTTCTTCTTTCTATCTCTTCCAATATGTCGCGAAATCGTGATAGTTTTTCTTTCTTCTTTCTCTCTCTTCCAACATGTTGCAAAATCACGACAGTTTTTCTTTCTTTCTCTCTCTTCCAACATGTCACGAAATCGTGACAGTTTTTCTTTCTTCTTTCTCTCTCTTCGAACATGTCACGAAATCATGACAGTTTTCCTTGTGCTTTCTCTCTCTTCGAACATGTCACGAAATCGTGACAGTTTTTCCTTCTTGCTCAACATGTCACGATATCACGACAGTTTTTCTTTCCGACCAAACATGTCGCGATATCGCGATAGTTTTTCTTTCTAGCCAAACATGTCGCGATATCGCGATAGTTTTCTTACTTGTCTTTTTCTTTGATCTTTTGAATGTTGGCCTCTTCTCGTCTTCTTGGAAATTCACTGTACATGCTTTGAATGACCTCTAAACTCCTGTCCACTGTATCAACTGATCTATTTGTCTGTGTTGACAACAATGACAATACTGTTTCTGCACCTTGCTCAACACCCCATGGTGACACATTTTGTTTTATCAAACCCTTGTCTAATAATCCTTGCAATTGAACCTTCAGTTATTGTATTTTAATAGGATTCATCCTATACGGGGATCTATGAATAGGCTCGACTATTGTCATAAGTTCAATTGTGAATTCAAATTCTCGTACAGGAGGCAACCCAGGTAGGTCCTCTGGAAATACATCCTAAAAATCTTGTAAAATCGGACGTTGTCTTAGTATTTATCCTTTCTCATAGTCGTCCACTTCATTAAGTTTTAATACATACACTATTCCTTCTCTCTTTAGGACATTTTTCAATTGCATAGTGGATAACATTTGAGGTTTAAAATGTCCCTTGTTTGCTATGAATTCTTAGTCTCCTCACACCTTCTTCTAAATACTCAATCCATCAGTTTTTAAAATTGACTAAGGCTTTATGATCCTGTAGCCAATCCATCCCTAGGACCACATCAAAGGTGTGTATGGGAGCTACATATAAACAACATTTCATATTCCCTTAGATAGAGTGATTTCTACCATAGGATAACGCTGGTTCACCGAGTAGGTCTACCCATAACTATATTCAACCTTCCACCCTTGATCCAAATATCCAAGCCTTTTTGACACAGTCCTTGCTATACTAGATGAAATAAAACTATCAGTGGCCCCACTATCTATCAAAATGTTTACTTGCTTATTAAAAACCTTACCTTTCACAAGTAATGGGGTGGATTGTCCCTCTAGCTTCTGATTCTCGATTGCGGCATAGATCCAATTTTCTGGTTCCTTCCCTTTTGCATTAGTTGTGCTAGTACCTACTTGATATGGACACTAATTATAGTAATGAGGTACCTAAAAATTTTAGCACCCTTCCTTAGATCCTTGCTATTTTTTAGGTTTTTAATTCCCTATTTTAACTACTAGAGTTGTATCTTGCAAATTCTATGGTTGAGCTTTCGTATTATTGGGTTTGTAATCCTTCCTATGAAAGTTCTTCTTGAACTTATTCTAATTTTCATTAGGTTTCTTCTCAAGATTTTGGGGGTTCTTAGCCTTTCAATCTTGATCAGCCTTCCATTTTACAAACCCAGCACTATTCCTCTTCTTTAGCTCCTACCAAGATTTCTCAGGTAGGGTGTCGTATTTATAACAGAAGTGTGACTCTACTTTCTTTGCTAGGTCATCTACCTTCTACAATGATTCAGGCTTTTGCATGTCTACATCATGCTTTAACCTAGACTCCAATCCAAGAGTGAACTTGTAAACTCGCATTTTCTCATTATAAATAGGTATATATTTAAAAAATATTACCAACTTCTTATAGTACACCTCTACTATGTTTGTTCCTTGTTTTAGACCAGCAAATGTCTCAAACTTTAAGGTATATAAATGCTCTGTTAGGAATCTCTTCTTAAAGATGTTTATAAATTCTTCCCATGGAGTTTCAATAAGTTCAATATTAGTTTCCTTATAGTGGTTTTCCCATAATTCCATAGTATCCCCTTCTAGGTTAATCATAGCCCAAAGTGTTCGAGTTCCTGATGAGTAGCATTTTTTTGTAAAGTGAATCTCTACTTCTCTCAATCATGATTCCATTGTGTCCCCATCGCCCTCCCCATCAAACTTGGAGATACTAATATTTTTCATGTCCCTAGCTATTTTATTTTTTGCTAAGGCTCTGTCTTGCACTTGTTCTATAGTTAGTCCACTATCTAGACTAATATTTGAAACTCAAACTTGTGAATTCTAGTTCACATCTATTTCCAACAATTGTCTTATTTGATCCTGCATAGTAGCAACTATAGCGGTGAGGTCTTCTACCTTCCTATTGGGGCTTATTGGTCCCCCATCCTGGTTTTCTTATTCAATATTACTTTTTCAAGTTTTTCTAGGTGTAGGCCCCCCTCTTCTGGTCTTAGGTGACATCTTAACCTGGTTCCATCCAATAAAGAATATTAGATTACAGTTTCATCTTAATTTGTATCTCTAATTCAAGCGATAATACATATTTCTCTTGCTAGATGCATTAAAAATATAACTAGGGTAATATCCCAGGTTAGGATGTGTCATTGATATTGAATTCCATACTAAGGCATCCTAACATCCACTCTACCTTGGGGTTAATTCCTATCATATTCTAGGAAATATGGTATTCTAGATCATCTTAGCTTTAGAATTTACATTAAGCAAGACTTCATTGGAGATATCTAATTCTCTTTAGCACACATAGAAGATATATACCCTCGTACCTAGAGCTCTGATACCAAATTTAATGACACAAAAAAACACAAACAAAAAAATACAAAAATAGAAAAAGTTTTTTTTTTTACTAAGGAGAGAGATACATGAACCCTTCATGAACCACTAACCCAAATAATATTTACCTAAAGTTTTAATCCCCTAAGTTTTCATGAAAGCTACATCTCACGAAGTACCCTAAAACAAGTCTATCTATGTAGGTGTATCGTGAATTATTGCAAATAAACCCATCTATCCCATCACTCTTGATGAGCTAGAATTATCACCCTCAGTCCATCGAAGGCATACACATATATCCATACCATGCACAAGTCATTATGTGTAGGTATACTATGAGTATTTCAAGTTAAGATATCCATATCGTCTACACGACGAGATATCTTAACTCAGATGTAGTCTCTCCACAACTTAGTCCTTTATCTCCCTAAGGGGTCTCAATTCCCTTAGGTCTCCTATGTTAACCCTAAGGGGTTCTTAATTCACTTAGGTCACCTATGTTCACCCTAAGGGGTTCTTAATTCCCTTAGGTCATCTCTAAGTTCACCCTAGAACTCTACTCTTGGATTTCTATTATTAAACAACCAAACAAGAATACATCTAGATACTAAAACAACAAAGAGTAATCACTAAGCATCCAAAAAATAAAGGATTAACACTAAAATAGAATGTCATCCACGAAAATAGGATCAGTTATCTATTATAACCAAACATGGAAATAAATTAAAAGTACCTTCTCTAAAATAATAAATAGTTATTGCATTAATTCTTGCATGGTAAATTCTCCTTACTTTATGGAATACTATATTAACTGCATTAGGGACATATCCTCACAATTATAGTATATTTGAGCATATGTAAATCAACATAAAATACAATTACCTATACTTTGTTTCCATTGAAATCATTGCTTCTACTTTCTTCCCATTGGTTCTTTGAGGGTAGTAGGGGATCAGGGTGCTCATGGTTCAGGATAGACATACCTCTAAATGCATATATTCATACTTTACCAAATTGCAACTATACAACATTCAATTAAGTTTCCAACCATCTAATGCATAGTGGATATTATAAAATATCCTTTACTTTTATCTTCACCTCTCAATTTTCCTTAGAGAGCCATCCAACATGTACTACTTAGATCAAGATCTAACTTTAATTAAATCCATGCATGTCTTAAATCTTTAAAGTCCCATACCTTTAACCTCTAAAACAATCCTTCAGTCATTCTCTAAATCAAAGCCCCATAACTTCAATTCAAAGAATAAATCTATCATCCTTTTAATTCACAATTCCAATCAAATCTAATATTGTTTTAAAGCATTAAATTCCCATACCTTTAACCTCTAAAACAATCCTTCATTCATTCCCTAAATCAGATCCCCATAACTTCAATTCAAAGAATAAATCTAACATACTTTTAATTCACAATTCTAATCAAATCTAATACTATTTTAAAGCATTAAATTCAAATACCTTTAACCTCTAAAAAAATTCTTCATTAATTCCCTAAATCAAATCCTCATAACTCCAATTCAAATAATAAATCTAACATCCTTTTAATTCACAATTCTAATCAAATCTAATACTATTTTAAAGCATTAAAGTCCCATACCTTTAACCTATAAAACAATCCTTCATTCAACATAAAATTTGTCATCAAATTTATAACATAATTATGTTTTCATTAGAAGTCCTTTTAGTTTAGTCTACATCATAGACTTACTAATCAAAGATTTTCAACCTTAATCTTAGATTCATGACCTCAATTAAAGATTTAGAACTTTATCTAAAGATTCACTACTTTGGTTAAAAATAATCCCTTCAAGATCTTATTACACAAAAGGTCTTACTTTAATTAAAACTATGTGAGGTAAATCTTATTAATGAAAGGTCACTTTAATTAAGATCTCATAAAATAATTAATAATAATAAAAGACCTTACTTTAATTAAAATATTTTAAGATAATTCAAATTAATCAAAGGTCTTTCTTTAATTAAAATCTCTTAAGATAATTCATATTAATCAAAAGTTTCTATTTAAGTAAAATATCTTAAGATAATTCATATTAATTAAAGGTATCATTTCAATTAAAATATCCTAAGATAATTCATATAAATCAAAGGTCTCATTTCAATTAAAATCTTCTAAGATAATTCATATATATATATATATATATTTGAATTTACATGGTGGAATCGGTAGCCGCCACGAATTCGGGTAGGCTGTCCGACTTTTTATGGCCGCCACAGTATTCTGTGTTGTCCGCCCTAGAAGCCGCCACATAGATCTTCATGCAATACGCCCCTATAACCACCATGCCACAATCATTTTAAACCTTTTACGATGTTGAAAGCACCAGGAAAGGTACAAGCGTTCAATCCGACGAGGCTCGAGATTTGAACCTTGGACCTCCGCCCCCTTATGGGGTTTGGAAGAACCAATTGGTCTACACCTCGGACCTTATTACTAGATAATTAATATTAATCAAAGGTTTCTCTTTAATTAAAATTTCTTAAGATAATTCATATTAATCAAAGGTTTCTCTTTAATTAAAATATCCTAAGATAATTCATATAAATCAAAGGTTTCTATTTAATTAAAATATCCTAAGATAATTCATATAAATCAAAGGTCTCATTTCAATTAAAATATCCTAAGATAATTCATATTAATCAAAGGTCTCATTTCAATTAAAATCTCCTAAGATAATTCATATTAATCAAAGGTTTCTATTTAATTAAAATATCCTAAGATAATTCATATAAATAAAAGGTTTCTCTTTAATTAAAATCTCTTTGGTAAACCTTACTAATCAAATATTCACAACCTTAGACTAATACACCTTCATGGTGGATGTGAAACAACCTCTACAAAAAGGTCAAAGGACTACCAAACTTAGAGTCCAAACAAGGTAAAACCAGGTGCTGGCTTTATTTTCTACTGACACTACCTATCCCAAAAGGACTGAGCTTACGTAGCAATTGAACTCCCACACAGATGCGGGTGGTTTCCCATTACAAGCAGTGCTTCCCAAACACAACACTTCTACTTAATATAGGTGGTTTTTCCACTATAAGTGGTGCTTTTCAAACATAGCACTCCTACTTAACACAAGTGGTTTTTCCACTACAAGCGATGCTTTTCAAACATAGTGCTTGTTATTTAAAATATGTGGTTTCCCCACTTCAAGTAGTGCTTAAAATGCATGATGATTTCCATTTAACATAGGTGGTTTTTCCATGACAAGAAACACCTCAAATACACGATGATTTCCAATACAAGCATCTAAACACACAGTGCTTCACACTACAAGTGTCTAGACACGTAATGCTTCACACTTCTTAGATGCAAGGAATTTCCAAAACCTTTCAAAGGGATTATCATGCTATAGGCGAGTATAACCAGGTTTCACTCTAAATCATTCATCATATAAACGCATGTATAAACGAATAAAGTTTTAAAACCCTCCAACCTTAATACTCCTACGGAATGGAATTCGATGGTGTCTTGGCTTCCTCTCCCTTTGCTTGTTGCATGCTCCTGTATTTCTCGATCGCCTGGTCTGTGTCCTCCTCTGTCTTCTGTCTTCTTCCTTCGTTTTATTCCTTTTTTTTCTTTTTTGTTTTCTTTCTTCCTTTTATCTATGTGGTCCGTCCATTGTCCCTTCTCGAATATTGAGCCAACATCGAGCCCCCCATTTCTTCAATGCTTCCATCCCTCATCCTATTTTTCCCTAGTGATAAACAGTTCTTTTACCCATAATTTCCATCTTTGGAAATTAATAGCCCCATAGATTATTTACATAGATTGCACTATATAGGGGAAAGGGATATTTACATTATTAAAATGAATAATGGTACGCTTTTTAATAAAATATCCTTTACATGATATTTTGTTACCATTTAAAATATATTTCTTTTATTTAAAATAATTTCATAATTGCTCTTTCTTTAAAATAAAAGATTTATATTTATCTTAAATGGATTTTTCATTCATTTCACTTAATTAAAGTATATTAATGAATTTACACTATCAATTTTTTTTTTAACATGGTGGAATTGGTAGCCGCCACAAATTCGGGCAAGTTGTCCAGCTTTTATGGTCGCCACAATATTCTGTGATGTCTACCCCGAAAGCCACCACAAATATCTTCGCACAGTACACCCCTATAACCGCCATGCCATAATCATTTTAAACCTTTTACGTCGTTGAAAACACCAGGAAAGGGACAAGCGTTTAGTACGATGAGATTTACATTATCATTAAAATGAACTTCTTTAATTATTTTAAACGAACTCTCATTTATTAATTGAAATGAAGTTTACTAATGAGTTTAAATGAATCATATTATTATTTAATCAAAACCTCATTAATTAATTTAAATGAATCTTCATTTAGCATTTAACTTTAATTTACTTTCCATCATAAAAATGATGCTCTATTATCACTTCAACATAACAGTTTACTTTATGTATCCACATACGTTTTGCAGTTGTTCTCCTATTGAAATTCCAACATTATGCTACCCAAGCCATGATGTAGTAGAGAGCAATCAAATTTATAAAACAACAAAGAGGGAATCTTTCCATTAACCCAATCACCTATCTCAGCCAAATATTATATGATAGCTACTAGGCTATCAACTAAGGCTCAAGGTGATCAGTCATCGATGATTATCTCTTTTGACAATGCATGACTATATGAAGGTATCTATCCATGTTACATATGAGTACCTTAATAATCATTTCCCCTTATCTTAAGTACCCTCGTTTATGGTGGATGCTTCTACCTTATCCACCTATGAGTGTACTATATCCTGCACACTTTGCAATATGTTAGCGATAACATGCCCTTCTAAATCAACTAAACATCATATAGTTGGTTCAATTGTTTAAACTAAGTATCACCACATCATAGGTTAATACATTGTTTCTTTGTACCATATAGTCTGCTAGGGAGGGTCATGACAGATATCTACCCATATTAATAAAAAGATTATTCATTTTGTGCATTCTATTTTTTCATTGTTCTTTTTGTGCTTTATTTGTGTATTGGTGTTGTTCATTTTTGGTTTACATTATCTAACTTGTACGGCACATGAATATTGAAGGATTCACATATGGGTTTCCGTTCCCATGAGGGGTCACATATTAAATCATAGTATCACTACTATTAAACATATTTTTTCCTATCATTCTTTTAGTTTATTTAAATCTAGGTTTATTTTATTGGATATACATGTAGCTTATGTGGTTTTTTATGTTTTAAAAGTAGAAAAATTTGAGATAAGCATGGATACAAGTTTATCCAATCAAAAGAGTGTTCTATTATGATATGTTTTTATGATTCATCATTATTTGTTTCAATATTGTTATGGACTATCCCTTGTTTATTTTTTATTTTACATGATGACTATTAGATATACAAGATTGAATTTTATGCATAATATATGGGTTTGCTACTAACTAGTAGCTAGTTTCCTAAGTGTAGAAGTGAAAATAATTGAAATATCACTACAAATTTTATAAGAGCAATGATTGACATTTGACTAGGAAAGGATCTAAATAATGTATTATATTAACTAGTACTATTATTTTCATTTTATGCATCTTTAAATCAATTTATATATAGTCATATTGTGAAACAATTTTACATTCACATCAAAATTAAAAGAATAAGTAGTGAAAAATAAATTACATGTTCAAATATGGTGTAACATTTTAATAATACAACAAATGGAAAATAGTAAAAAAATATAAAAGCAAAAAGTTGTGCAGTATGGGTATTGTACCTAATGAGAACATTATTTCTACTAAAATAAAATGTGGCATATTCCTTAATTATATCTATTATATTTATGGACTTATAAATGTTATGGTAATTATTATTATTTTAATTTCTTTATAGCATTGAACAAATAATATTTTCCTTGATTGATCCTTATCTATATTTATCATCTATTATATTTGTGAATTTATAAATTTATGGTTAATTATTTGATTTTCTTTTATTTTAATCAATTAAAATAGGACATATTATATTATATTATCATCTCATTATAATTGTTTTTGAAGGACCATAATTTTATGGTATTACAAAAATTTATACTATAGTAAGTGTCATTTTTGTGGGAGTGTTCATTATAATTTAAAGAAATGAATTTGGTTTATGTTCATGCATTTGCATTAAATTTATATTTGGAAAAATAATTATTTAAATTTTTATGATTTCTATAAATTATAATTAAAATAAAATAAATTATATGCATTTAATTTCATCCACATGAGATAAATAGGATCTATAGGATGGAAAAGAAAAAAAAAATAGACTACATCATGAACGTTTTTGTTATTTCCTAAAAATTCTACTATAATTTTATTCAACATTGTCACTATATTAATCAATAAATATAATTTTTTGATTATTTTATTTAAAATCCTCTTTAAGATAAACATGCTCACTTTTGTAGATATGGTAATATTAATATCTTGTATAAGCTACTCATGTCATCATGTTATAATAAGTGCTTCTTTAAAGATGTTGGTATGCAAGACAATGTGACATCACATTTCCCTCAACTTTTCCTTTTAGATTAATCATAGATGGTGTTATCTATATATATTATTTTTATATTCACGTTTAAATTATATGATGATGAGAACCTAGTAGATTTTCTCTTAAGATGCGATTCTTCTCTTTATAGGTGACCATTAGTTTGGACTGACAGTAATTAATTTTTATTTGATTACTACAATCTTGTCAAATAATATCTATTTTTATTTTTGTATGAAGACCCAAATTCTCTATGGTCTTTTGTAAATAATAACATTGTCAAAATAATATAAAATTATATTTTTTTTTTTTAACGATACTTATATCATCTACATAAAATAAACAAGGGTCATGAAAATGGTGATGCCCTCAATTTATTGAATAATAATAAAAATTAAAATTTGTGTATAAATAAAATTATACATATGTACACCATAAATTTTTATCATTATAAATATTAATCAATTAAATTTAATCATGAAAATTAAATTTTTTAAAAATAATTGCTCACTTTTTAATTAAAACTTTAATTGTTATTAAAAATATATTTCTAACAATGCAATTTTGATATTAGAATATTGTTACATTTTTATAGAATTTATATGTTTAAAATGCAAAAATATTAGTTGATTAATAACTTGATGGAATCTAATAACCAAAAAAAAATTTAGAAACATAAAAAATTCATATATTTTTTGGTACTATTAATAAGAAAGAGGGTTTTAAAGGACTCCCACAATATATACAATCAAAACACCACCCAGCGAACAAGACCAGAACTAAACACCCCACCAAAAAAAGAGGGGCAGACCAGAACTGCACAGAACCAAGACCCAAGAACAATTTATAACTATTAAGATGAATTTAACTACCATAATTTGTGTGTCCTCTAGGAAAAATAAATAGATTACAATGATTTATTAAAATAAAAACTTAAAAAAATATTTAAAACAAAATTACAAAAATACATAGTTAAACTTAATATTGGAGAAAATTAATGTTTTAAGAGACTTTTATCTTAATATTGAAGCAAACTACATGTAGCAACTAAGCACTTATGAGATTATTGACAAGTATTAAATATTCAAAACAATGTCATTCCACTTATGTGATATTTCCTTTTGAAATAATTCAATCAATTTTATATGTAGATAGAACCTACCTCAAAACAAAGCTTCTTCAAGTATGTCCCTACTTTTTCCACTACCTTTGAAAACTCCTAAATATAGAGAAATAAGTACATTTACCTTGTTAAATTGAAAATACAAATACTCACTGTAATAAATTAATATGATTTGTATCATTGATTAATATAAAAATAAGCACACATGATGTTTCATGAGGAAATAAAATTTTTTTGGTTAGTGTTTCTCATAATGTTCTTTTCAATAATGATAGGATGTTTCTAGGGTTTTGAGTTGACCTATAAGTATTGCCTAGAAATAGAGTCTTATAGGATATTAAGCATCCTTATGGATACGGGTGACCCTAAATATGGAGAAATGAGCCCCCACATTTCTTGACTATAAAATATTTGGTCCTTTGGGCATATGAGAGGGTATTCATGACTCACATATGAATTTCTCCATGATGATTCAAATGCCAGATGTGTGAGCATTGAGAAACATGTCATAGACTATAGACAACTTGTCACATCCATACAACTCCATGTATTAAGGAATTGTAATATCTTCTCAACCATATAGAGACACATCAACCTCCAAAGGCTCACATTCCTTATGTTGAGGCCATCATAATGAGTCCACTTTTAGCTATAATTTAGAATGAAGAAAATAATGGAGACAAATATTTCTTTATTGTGAAGCAAGAGGTAGTCACCTCCTCAAAATAGATAACTTAGTTGAAAGTAAAGGATGGAAAGCTATATAGAAATAAAGAGAGAAGATATTTATCATTGATGAATGAATATTTTTCTAGATTTGTGATAGGTAAAACATAACACTTTATATTTTTCTAAATTTATGACAGGTTCTATTATAGAATATTGTTATACTATTTTTATTGAGGGGATTCTAATTGGGTATAATTTTTAGAAATTAATTAGTATTAACTGGGATAATATATGTGCGTTAGTTTATGTTGTTAGGGGTTTACTGTGGGGTAATTTTTTGTCCAATGAGTATTTCTTGCACTTTTAACTCTACTAAAGAATTCTAGGGATAAATAAGCTACGTATAAGTGTGAACGTATAGTTTTCATTTTGAACTCCCATTTAAGACAAGTAACCTTATGTTTATTGAGTTTCCATTCCTTAACATAACTTTATATTCTTCCTAGTAGATATTACTAGCTAGCTTGACTAGGTAACCTTATGCAAAAATTAAATGAAAGAGTATTCAAGTTTTAGAATCAACCCATGCCTAAGTTGATGACCATATTTAGTCAAGGTTTTGAGATTCCTTAAATAGTGGTGTATATGAAAAACACAATCATTATTTTATCACCAATAATATGGACATTTCATTTGGGATATACCTAAGAGAAAAATATTTTTTTAGAGAAAAATATATTTTTTTAAATCCCAAGAGGTTGGTATTAGAACTAAATAAGAGATGATATAGGTGAAACTAAGTAGGCTTTATTCATTGGGGTTATTATAGATTGTCCTAACATAGTCTCTACCTTAGGTTAATTATAAGTATCTTTATCTTTAAAACCGAATGTAATCATGCTCTTGTCCCATTAATATTGATTATAGAGTGAAAGGGCTTTCTAATCTAGAAACCCTAAGTTCTAAGTTACTCTTGGACAAATAAGGTAATCAAGCTTCATAAGAAAAATAAATGCTACGAAATATTTTAGGATATGATTAAAATATTTTGGACATATTCTCTTCATTACCATAGTAGTTTTTGTCCAACAACATAGACAAAACCATTGTGAATGTTCAATATCTTAAGAAATCCTTTTGTTGTAGTTAGAGGGAAGTAAAAAACATAAAATAAGGTAATTTGGTTCCTTTTAATGGATAAATGAATTTAAAAATTAGGTCTTGATAGATTCAATCATATGATAATGATGAAAATACTATCAAATCCTTTTTGCCCTACATGTTTCTTAAATATTCCAAAGAACATTGGTGCTCTTAGTTGCTAGTTGGTAGGGGAGGCATGGTGTTTTTCAATCTATTTGAAGCATTTGAAAAAAGGGTGGTATGGAGCTAACCTTCATGTCATATAATATGAGGGGTTTATCCTTCTAATGTAAAAAGGATAATCTTAGAGATGTAATTTTGAATAGTAAATCGAATGCCATTTTATTATAAGAGATTAAATTCTAGGGGTTTAGGATTAGATAAAAATGAATACAACATTAGGTGGGGATTTCTTTTTAGTGAAAAAATACAATGGAAATAGTTGTGTTTTTATAGACCGTACTAAGTGGTTGTCCTCTTTAATAATTGACTAGGGAGAAAACATGGTATTTGTATGGGCTATTTTTATTAAGTAAATATTTTTCACTAAATTTTTAAACTTTTAATTTGACAATGGCTAAATTTTTTAAATACCAAATATTTATATACAACATGAGTAAAATAGTAGTTTTATCAAATTTCTATATATCACTACTAAGTATTATGATTTTTTTGTAAGGTTTATCATATAACACATACTTTGCATTATTTGATATGAAAATATTTATTTTCCATTCTATACTAATAAAATATTGGAATAGTTTAGTCTATGTAATAAATATTTCTCAAACTTGGGTTAAAGTATAGAATTATCTATCTATTAAGCTTCCTTTGAAAAAGTGGATGTTAGGTGAATATTTTGACATGATTGAGTTTCAAGATGATAATATTTATAGAGACTTACTACCATATCATCTATTGAATTCAATTCCTTAATTCTATGTCATAGTAGCCTACATGTATTTGATCTCTTACATTCTCAATCATCCAAAATTTTCACTTAATGTAATTACAAATAAGGCATCCAATATAGATACAAAACACTAGATAGATTCTATATAATACTCCATCTATAGCCTTACTAGCTAATTAGATTATGAAGTGTGACTACACCTTTGCCGTCTTTTATCATTACTTAATATTGCTTAACATTTACCTCAACTAGGATATTTAGTCCAATAAAGAGTTTCCCATTAAATTATGCATTTATCTTTCCATATGTGTAATTGTGTTAGTGTTTTAATGACTATATAAAAGCCTCCTCTAGTCCTATTGGAACTAATGGATGGACAACCAAAGATAGGAGGTATGATAAATTACATTGCATTTCTCATAAATTTTGACAAGAAGTATCTTAAAGCTAAATCTATCATTTTTTAGAAAGTATTTGACTAAAAAAAACCCTCTACCCCAATATTAGAGATGGTTTTGAGAGTATTGAAACTAAACTTAGGAACACAAGACCTATTAAGGAAAATTTACATGAATCTACTCTAGATTGTAGTGAATGCAATTTGGAGATAGATTGACTAAGTTTTATTTTAAATTTTTGATATATAATAATAATAAAAAATAAATGCTTTAGCTTAAATATACCCAAGGAAGATTCAATAATGAGAAAAAAATCAAAGAAAAATTCCTCCAAAATGTTAAACTCATATTTTGGAGAGATATTAATGACTTGCAAGATCATGCTTTAAGTAATCCCAAGGATATTATTCCTTGGAAAATTCATTCAAAAACCCAATCCTCTTTGATGAAGAACTAGCCCTTGATAGTATTGAGTAGCCATTTTCATCATCCAATTCACTTTTGGTCCCTCATATTTTGAGTGAGACTATGCCAAGACCAATTTGTTAAATAGTTGTCATTGATGCCATTTTCCATGGGCTTCCCAACATGGATAAATTTCATCATTTTATTTGCAATTGCACCAGTCTCCTAGGATGTAGGCCGATTAAAGTGATTGAGCAACCGTTTAGTAATTTTATGTGGGAATTAGCTACAATCATGAGTGGCCTTGAGGAAAGACTATTTTGTCTTTTTTTTTTTTTTGCATGTGCATATTTGCATTTCAATGATTCCAAATGGAACTTTCTTCAACACCATGGAATCACCCCAAATTTGGGAAAAATAAATTTAATTTTTGTTTCCCACAATGGGATACAACTTACATGATCATGATATCTACACTTGGCAAAAACCCCTTTAATCCCTTGAGGCAAAAAGAGCATCAATTTACATCATTCATATTATTCATATTTACATCATTCATATCATCTACATTTACATCATACACTTGCACTTGCACCATTCAACTACATTTTTCACCCACAATTCTTTCAATTGGCTCGTGAGACTCATTTTTCACTCATTCGCCAATTGAGGGGGTAAGCTACACATACAAATTTTTTATCTTTAAAATCATCTTTGCATTCCATGGAAAGAAAGTTGCTCCATCATACCAAACCAGGTGTCTCATATTTTTGCATCACATTGTGTTCCACACAACATGATACAAAAAGGGGCATCTATAGACACAAAAATATATCGACTTATCATCCATTTGTATCCTCCAATCATAGCCATCCAATATTTATATCTATATATATTTATATTTATTTTATATATACATAAATATTAATATTTTATATTTATATTTATATATTTTTATTAATTATATGTATTTATATGAGTAAATCTCAGCCATCCACCATGACTTAATCTCAGCCATCCATCCATCTCAATCCATGTCACTTGCCCAAGCTTAATCTTCATCCTTCCTCATGTTTTAATCTTGACCGCCCATTTTGTATTGTTGAAATCCTAACATGTCCAAGGGAAAATTATAAAATATGAGTCATTTTGATGAATCAAGGTCTTAGAAGGTCCCTAGTCCTAAATTTAAAAATTTTTCCTAACCATTTTGCTATCATCTTTGTCCTTCATCACTGCCATCGCATCACCTATTTCCATCGCTGTCAAACCCTCATGAACCAAATCTAGTTATGCCTCCCTTCCCCCAACCCCCGAAAACCCCCCAAAGTTTATAGAATATTGTTGAGCATTTCTAGAATATTATTAGGCATTGAAAACCATCATCGAACACCTTTGGGCTTTTCCCATAGCATATTTGCAGTTTGTAAGCCCTTAGATGCTTTCAGGCTTTCACACAACCATCTACAATAGAAACATGAGTAGAGATTAGTCTTGACAATGTAAAAATATTTGTTGCATCATTTATTTATATTCTTGCATTTATTTTTATAGTTTCATTTTACAGAATTTAGGGTTTACTTATTTTATCTTTTGGAGAGCCTCACGTAGTGTAGCCCTCATAGGTGCTTTTAACTCCTTTTATGTAGTTTTCTATTTTTAGGTGTAGGAATCATCTTTTTAGAAGCTATTGCAACTAGGGTGGTCCTGTAGAGATACATAAGCCCACCCACACTCTTGTTTGTATCAAGGACAAAACACAGGACAATTTTTTCATTAAACTAGGGTTTTGAAACCCTAGTATTTGTAATATCTATATCAAAAATCATTTGTAAAACATCATATTAGGGCACATTAAATGTATAACTCAGATATCTACCCATATTAATAAAAATATTATTCATTTTGTGCATTCTATTTTGTTATTATTCTTTTTGTGCTTTATTTGTGTATTGGTGTTCATTTTTTGTTTACATTATCTAACTTGTAAGGCACATGAATATTGAAGGATTCACATATGGAATTCCATTCCTATGAGGGGTCACATATTAAATCATAATATCACTACTATTAAACTTATTTTTTCCTATTATTCTATTAGTTTATTTAAATCTAGTTTTATTTTACGGGATATACATTTAGCTTATGTGTTTTTTTATTTTGTTTTAAAAGTAGCAAAATTTGAGATAAGCATGGATATCCCATAACATGCCAATACTAATAGGAAAAAATATTGGCATGTTACAGTTGATTAGATCAGGATTCTAAGGACTAATCCTGGCATCATTGTATTATTTAATCATTATGTTCAATGCAATATTTATCGCCTTGCTTAACATGGTATCAGAGCAATATTTATCGAGCTCATTTCATAGCTCACCAGGTTGACCTTGGCACTCATTTCATGCTCACTAGGTTAACCCTTTTGTGGCAGATCTGGACTGCAGATCTTGCTTCAAGATTTGGACTGGACACAACGATCTACGGTTCTAACCTGGACACTGAAAGGACCAGACAAAACGGACACGTTGGACGAACCTAGGGAGGACATCTAACGACCTAGGTTATGACAAGACTAGATCTATCAGGGGTGACTGGTGGCCATATTCGCTTAAGTATTTGGACGGATAAAAGGTGAAAATCTTCGCATGAGGCAGAGTTAAGGGTAGGAAAGTCTACCCAACATTAGACATTCTATTGTATTTCCAATATTATTTTTAAATAGCCATGTTCATCCCAGCCTCATGCATGTGGGATATTATGTTATGGTGTCAAAACTTCATCGTGCATATTGCATTAGCAAGCCTAACCATACCATCACATAGGACACAACCTTGCAGAGGACAATCACAGCTCGATCTAGCACCTGCATCACCGATTACAGTGCCAGGATCAATGTATTGAACAGGAAGGTTGTTTTTGGCTGGATGAAGACAACGTATTGTGCTCCAACGAGAGGTGATTGTGCATTGATGGAAGCGTTCAAATAAAATTATCACCGATGATAGCATATTGACGTGCTTTTCCCAGTGATCTGGATCTGAAGCCAAATTAGAAGGCTGGATCTGAAGACTGCATCTGAAGCCTATGATAAACATAGACGTCATTTTTTGGTTTGCTAACACAAGAGTGTTTTCTTGCTTGCCAACAGAGAGGCTCATTATGGTGGAAATGTTTAACTATAGGCGCTCCTCCATCAAACGTAGCAGGCGACTGTTACAAGTGAATGATTCAGCCTTGGAGATAAAGCATGAGTAAAGGTTTGTAGATATAGGGTTCAATCATGACAACGGATGATCATGGTGCTATATACTCAGTCTTGATGCAAGCAAAGGGAGATTGAAATTTTCTCTACTCCTAAGTTGTAGCTAAGTGTTGAAAATTTTGAAGCCTTTCTCAGAAGCAGTAGATCTGCGGTGTAGGATGACTCCCTAGAAGGGACTCGTAGATGCAAGATCTCCCCCAAGCGATGGATGTTGCCTTCGAAGGTTTTGATTCTCACTTGCAGATCAAGATTTCTCTGTATCATAGACACGACGATCAGAGAAAAATTTGCAAAAGCTACCACGAACGATTGCAGGTGGTCTGCACGGAGGGTAAAAGAGATGCTTGCTGTGTAGATCACCAGTTCATAGACATGACCATGCACAAGAGAAATTAACTCACTGAAGGTTGCAGCAAACCCTATAGGGTTATTATGCCCATCGAGGAAGTAGACACTGCCCGTAAATAAATTTGACGTTGCCCATAGAGTAGCGTCGACGGTGGCAGTGGCTAGACAACATGAGATCTCCTCTCGCAGACCACAGTGGGGATAAATATAAAGGGTTTAACCCTTTGTTTCATTGGTAGTTGGAGCCAGAGTGGTTGGCATCCAAAAGATAAAGGCACTCAAGGCCACAAGGTCGGGTGTTCAAGCCCCATCGACCCAAAGCTATACATTTTTTTTAATTTTTTGTTTTTGATTAAGATTTTTTTTATTTTTTAATGATTTAATTCTTATTAATTAAATTTTTTAATAATATTAATTTTTTCATTAAATTATATTTTTGCTTTCAAAAACAAAATTAAAAAAAAAACCTTTGCGAAAGAGAACCCAATTTTTTCTTTCATCCTATTTATTGCAAATTTGAGTGCCTTTGACAAATTGTCTAAAAAGCAACAATCATCCCAAAACAAACCTTTTTAGACTTCATAAATAGCACATCCTTGTGTTTGGAGTTTTTTGAAATAAGAGGGGGGAATTTTTTTACTGTTGATTTTTTTTTTTAAATTTGTCTATGAGGCAAGCTTTTTAAGAGCCTTTTGAGGCTTCATAGTTGCATTTTTTTGCACTCAAGGAGGGGGATAAATTTTTTTCTCTCCACCATATCCTATCTTGCACTAAAGGGGGGTATAATTTTTTTTCTCTCCACCAAGGGAGATATAATTTTGCAAAAACAAGGGAGGAAGACTTATAAGGGTGTATTTTTGGTAGTGACCGACACCTTAGTCAAATTATTTTGCAAAATTTTTATTGTAAAAGGTGCATTTTCGGTAGAGACCGACACCTTAAGAATGGGCAGATCAAAGAATAAAACTATCCCAAAACCAACTGATGTTGCTAAATCAGTTAAAGGCCCATACTTTTCCCCACACATGGACGGGATGGATTTTTATGAAGATGGCACATTTCTCACACTACGAAATGGTGTAGATGCCATAATCAATGATTTTGCGTATTGTGAAGACATGCAAAAAAATGGTGTTCTAATCCCTATTGGCATTGTAATGGGAATATACATGTCATTTTATGCTCTTGACATTGCACAGCGTAAAGTGAAAAGGGACATTAGTGAGGAAACAGAGGTCAAATCCCTAATGGTCGATGCTTGTAGTGACACAAGTGACCTTCAGCCCATGGTGGCGAATGCTTGTTGTGACACATGTGACCTTGAGCCCATGATGGCCAATGCTTGTTGTGATACAAGCGACCTCATGCCTATGATGGCAGATATCAGTTGTAGCATAGGTGATCTCATCACAGTAGCAAATTTTTCTTGTGACACTAGTGACTTAAAAACTGAACCTCCTAAAAATGAACTCCATAATCTCATCAATAGTGATAAATGCCATATTATTAAAAGCATTGATGAAGATGATGAAATTGGGTGTTTTGAAAAACACACCAAAGGATATGGATCCAAACTGATGAAGAAAATGGGATTCAATGGTGAGAGATTAGGTAAACAGGAACAAGGCACTAAAACTCCTATAATGCTAAATTTCAGGGCAAAGCATGAAGGCCTTGGCTATACTGGACATGCAAGTACCAGTAATACCATGTTTGTAAATCCTAAATCTCCTACAACTCCTAAAAAGAATTATTGCAGTCATTATGGTAGAACAGGACATGTAGCAGTTAAATGTTGGAAATTACATCCTTGTGATTCATGTGGATGTATGAATCACTCTTCTTCAAGATGTTGGTACAAAGTGAAAATGGACAACAAGGTTCATATAGATTGTGGATAGACAGATCATGCACAATTGACCATCATGAAAGTAATGTTGTATGGCTTCTATCGAAAAGGTAAAACCTATGGTAGACCCCAAGGCAAATCCAGTGACAGACCTAGTGGCAGTCCCAGAGATAGTGACCCAGAGACAGACCTAAAGACATACCCAGAGATAAATTTCCATAGGTAGATCTACAGGCAGATCCAGAGGCAATGATCCAAAGGCAAATTCATAGGCAGATCTTGAGATAAACCTAGTGGTGCAAAACCAGAGGTACGCTTAGATCCAGAGCCATGAGCCAGAGCCAGAGCGGAAGACAAAGCATGAGCCACCATTCTTTCATTTCTCTTCTTCTTCACTATTTTTGGGATAGTTATATGTATTACCCAAATAATAGAATATGGGGGGATGTTAGCATATATTTATTTATATTAGTTTGTTATTACATTATTTTGGGGCGTATCATGTTGTTCGAACGTCCTATTAATATTGGCATGTTACAGTTGATTAGATCCGGATTCTACAGACTAATCCTGGCATCATTGTATTATTTAATCATTATGTTCAATGCAAAATTTATCGCCTTGCTTAACAAATTTATCCAATCAAAAGAGTGTTATATTATGATATGTTTTTATGATTCATCATTATTTGTGTCAATATTATTATGTACTATCTCTTGTTTATTTTTTATTTTACATGATAACTATTAGATATACAAGATTGAATTTGATGCATAATAGATGGATTTTCTACTAACTAGTAGCTAGTTTCCTAAGTGTAGAAGTGAAACTAATTGAAATATCAGTACAAATTTTATAAGAGCAACGATTGACATTTGACTAGGAAAGGATCTAAATAATGTCTTACATTAACTAGTACTATTATTTTCATTTCACGCATCTTTAAATCAATTTATATATAGTCATATTGTAAAAAAAATTCACATTCACATCAAAATTAAAAGAATAAGAAGTGAAAAATAAATTACATGTTCAAATATGGTGTAAATTTTTAATAATACAACAAAATAAAAATAGTAGAAAAATATAAAAGTAAAAAGTTATGCAGTATGGGTAGAACATTATTTCTACTAAAAGAAAAGGTGGCATATTCCTTAGTTATATATTTATGGACTTATAAATGTTATGGTAATTATTATTATTTCAATTTCTTTATAGCATTGAACCAATAATATTTTTCTTGATTGATCCTTATATGTATTTATTATCTATTATATTTGTGAATTTATAAATTTATGGTTAATTATTTGATTTTAATTTATTTTAATCAATTAAAATAAGACATATTATATTATATTATCATCTCATTATAATAGTATTTGAAGGACCATAATTTTATGGTATTACAAAAAGTTATACTATAGGAAGTTTTCTTTTTGTGGGAGTGTTCATTACAATTTAAGGAAATGAATTTGGTTTATGCTCATTCATTTGCATTACATTTACATTTGGATAAATAATTATTTAAATTTTGATGATTTCTAAAAATTATAATTAAAATAAAATAAATTACATGCATTTAATTTCATCCACATGAGATAAATATGATCTATAGGATGGAAAATAAACAACAAAAATAGACTACATCATGAACATTTTCCTTATTTCCTAAAACTCTATTATAATTTTTTTCAACATTGTCACTATATTAATCAATAAATATACTTTTTTTTATTATTTTATGATGTTTAAAATCCTCTTTAAGATAAACATGCTCATTTTTGTAGATATGGTAATATTAATATCTTGTATAAGCTACTCATGCCATCATATTACAATAAGTGCTTTCTTAAAGATGTTGGTATGCAAGACAATGTGACATCACATGTCCCTCAACTTTTCCTTTTAGCTTAATCATAGATGGCGTTATCTATATACATTATTTTTATATGCATGTTTCAATTATATGATGATGAGAACTTAGCATATTTTCTCGTAGATGTGATTCTTCTCTTTATAGGTGACCATTAGTTTGGAATGACATTAATTAATTTTTGTTTGATTACTACAATCTTGTCAAAGAATATCTATTTTTATTTTTGTATGAAGACTCAAATTCTCTATGGTATTTTGTAAATAATAAGATTGTCAAATTGATATAAAATTATAGTTTTGTCATTTTAACGATACGTATATCATCTACATAAAATACAGAAGGGTCATGAAAAATGGTGATACCCTCAATTTATTGAATAAAAATAAAAAATTAAATTTATGTATAAATAAAATTATATATACACCATAAATTTTTATCATTATAAATATTAATCAATTAAATTTAATCATGAAAATTATTATTATTTTTAAATAATTGCCCACTTTTTAATTAAAACTTTAATTGTTATTAAAAATACATTTCTAACAATGAAATTTTGATATTAGAATATTGTTACATTTTTATAGAATTTATATGTTTAAAATACAAAAATATTAGTTGATTAATAACTTCATGGAATCTAATAACCAAAAAAACTATTTAGAAACATAAACAGTTCATTTTTTTTTTGTACTATTAATAAGAAAGAGGGTTTTAAAGAACTCCCACAACCTATACAATAAACACACCACCCTAGCGAACAAGACCAGAACTAAACACCCCACCAAAAAAAGAGGGGCAGACCAAAAAGAAACTGTACAGAACCAAGACCCAATAAAAATTTATAACTATTATTATGAATTTAACTACCATAGTTTGTGTGTCCTCTAAGAAAAATAAATAGATTACTACGATTTATTAAAATGAGAACTTAACAAAATATTTAAAACAAAATTACAAAAATACATTGTTAAACTTAATATTGGAGAAAATTATTGTTTTAAGAGATTTTTATCTTAATATTGGAGTAAACTACACATAGCAACTAAGTCATTATGATATTATTGACAAGTATTAAATGTTCAAAACAATGTCATTCCACTTTATGTGATATTTCCTTTTGAAATAATTCAACGAATTTTATGTGTAGATAGAACCTACCTCAAAAGAAAGATTCTTCAAGCATGTCCCTACATTTTACATCACCTTTGGGAAATCCTAAATATAGAGTAATAAGTACATTTACCTTATTAAATTGAAAATATAAATACTCGTTGTAAAAAATAAATATGATTTGTATCATTGATTAATATAAAAATAAGAACACATGATGTTTCATGAGAAAATAAATAATTTTGGGTTAGGATTTTTGATAATTTTCTTTTCAATAATGGTATTTTTTAATTTACTAGGTTCAATCTAGTTTTGATAGTGAGTAGGATGTTTCTAGGGTTTTGATTTGACCTATAAGCATTGCCTAGAAATAGTGTCTTATAGGATATCATGCACCCTTATGGATATGGGTGACCCCAAATATGGAGAAATGAGCCCCCACATTTATTGACTTTAAAATATTTGGTCCTTTAGGTATATGAGAGGGTATTCATGACTCACATATGAATATCTCCATGATGATTCAAATGCCAGACGTGTGAGCACTGAGAAACATGTCATAGACTATTGAAAACTTGTCACATCCATAAAACTCCATGTCTTAAGGAATTGTAATATCTTCTCAACCATATAGAGACACCTCAACCTCTAGAGGCTCACTTTCCTTATGTTGATACCATCAGAATGAGTCTACTTTTAGCTCTAATTTAGAAGGAAGAAAATAATGGAGATAAATATTTCTTTATTGTCAACCAAGAGGTAGCCATATCCTCACAATACATAATTTAGTTGAAAGTAAAGGATGGAAAGCTATATAAAAATAAAGAGAGAAAATATTGATCATTGATGAATGCATATTTTTCTAGCTTTGTGATAGGTAAACAATCACACTTTATATTTTTCTAATTATGACAGGTTCTATTATAGAATATTATTATGAGGGGGTTCTAATTGGGTATGAGTTTAAGAAATGAATTAGTATTAACGGGGATAATATATGTGGGTAATTTTATGTTTTTAGGGGTTTACTGTGGGGTATATGTTTTTCCAGTGAGTATTTCTTGCACTTTTAACTCTACTAAAGAGTTCTAGGTCATTTTGTAGTGCAACATGTGGATTATATGTTGATAAATAATCTACGTATAAGTGTGAACGCATAATTTTCATTTTGAAGTCCCATTTAAGAAAAGTAACCTTATGTTTGTTGAGTTTTCATTCCTTAACATAAATTTATATTCTTCCTAGTAGATATTACTAGCTAGCTTGACTAGGTAACCTTATGCAAAAAATAAAGGAAAGAGTATTCAAGTTTTAGAATACACCCTTTCCTAAGTTGATGACCATATTTTTTCAAGGTTTTGAGATTCCTTAAAGAGTGGTGTATATGAAAAACAAAATCATTATTTTATTTGACAAGCTAAATTGGGAATTTTTGATTGTTGTCCTCCTTAAGTTTGGTTTTCACCACCAATGGGTTAATTTGATCAAAGAATATATTTCTAAAGCATGGTTCTCGATTCTTGTTAATGGAACAACTACTGGTTACTTTCAAAGTCACAAAGGAATTCGACAGGGGGACCCTATTAGCCCCATGTTATTCATCATTGTGGTAGAAGCTTTAAGCAGAACCATAAAAAATGCTTGCAGTTCAAGGCTAATATCGATAATCAAGGCAACATATCTCACTAGGGTTGTTTCTCACCAATAATTCATCTATGATACCCTTATATTGAATAAGGCATCAGTGGTTGAGGTCAAAATAATTAAATACATCCTACAAATCTACGAGGACGCTGCTGGTCAGAAAGTTAATTTTAGTAAAAACAATTTATATTTCTTGAACAACCCCATTCAATGGCAAGGAATTATTGTAGAAATTTTAGGGTGTGATATAGCAAACCTCCCCACTTCGTATCTTGGTCTCTCTCTTTTCATTGGTTCTTCGAGAGAGTCAATGTGGGACAAGGTTATTGAAAGAATTTAAAAAAAACATGTTGGATGGAAAGGTCATCTTCTATCTCAAGCAGGAAAGCTGAACCTCACTAAGGCCTCTCTTCAAAGCATTCCAGTCTATTTCCTCTCCGTTTTAAAATCCCCTGTGAAGGTTTTCCAAAAATTTTAGAAACTCCAAAGGAATTTTTATGGACTAGATCAGAGGAGAAAAAAAGGATACACCTTGTAGGATGGACAAAAATGTGCAGACCTAGGGAAAATGGGGGCTTAGGTATGAGGATAATTGCTCATATAAATTTATCTTTACTAGATAAGCAGGTGTGGCGTCTCATTTATGGTCAATAAAATTAATGGAGAGCTATCATCAAACGAAATTATCTTCAAAATATGGAATTTCTAAATGACTCAATTCCAATTAGAGGTTCTACTTTTTGGAAAGCAATTCTTAATTGTAATAAAATCATCAAAAAGGTTTAAGATGAGTTTTAGGCAATGGTGAGAAGATAAATTGTTGGAATGATAGGTGGGCTAAGGACGAACCACTGACGCAATATCCTAACTTAGCTCAAAACAGAGATATCACAAAAGAACTCATTGGCAGAAAAGTCTCCGATTATATGGTTGAGGACAGAGGTAGAATGAAGTGGAAACAAATAAAAATTAAGGGATTTCAAGCGAAATCAAATGATCTTTGTAACATTCTCGGGAAACATTTTATCCCCATGAGACCCAAGGAAGATCAAGTGACCTGGGCTCCTACGGAAAATAGGCAGTTCACTATTAAATCAGCTTACAATATTATGCTTGATGACGAGGATTTTGTCCTCCAAAAGGACTTAGTTTGGATAAAAAATTTAATTCCAAAAATTGTAGTATTTTCATGGCTGGTTATCCAAGGAAGAATTCTAACCATTGATAATATGATGCGTAAAGGTATTTGTATCACTAATCATTGTTATCTGTGCAGGGCTAATTGGGAGACCATTTATCACATTTTCCTTGAGTGCCATTTTTCCTTGAGAATACACCCTTTCCTAAGTTGATGACCATATTTTGTCAAGGTTTTGAGATTCCTTAAAGAGTGGTGTATATGAAAAACAAAATCATTATTTTATCACCAATAATATGGACATTTCATTTGGGATTTATCTAAGAGAAAAATATTTTTTGCTAAATCCCAAGAGGTTGATATTAGAACTAAATAAGAGATGATATAGGTGAAACTAAGCAGGATTTATTCATTGGAGTTATTATAGGTTGTCCTAACATAGTCTCTACCTTAGGTTAATTATAAGTATATTTATAAATAAAACCTAATGTAATCATTTTCTTGTCCCATTAAAATTGATTATAGAGTGAAAGGGATTTCTACTCTAGAAACGCTAATTTCTAAGTTACTTTTGAGTAAATAAGGTAATCAACCTTCACGTGAAAAAGAAATACTACCAAATATTTTAGGATATGATTAAAACCTTTTGGACATATCCTCTTCATTACCATAGTAGATTTTGTCCAACAACCTAGACAAAACCATGGTGAATGTTCAATATCCCAAGAAATCCTTTTGTTGGATTTAGAGGGAAGTCAAAAACATAAAAGAGGGCAATTTGATTCCTTTTAATGGATAAATGAATTTAAAAATTAGGTCTTTATAGATTCAATCATGTGATAATGATGATAATACTATAATTCCTTATTATCCTACATGTTGCTTAGATATTTCCAAGAGCATTGATTCTCTTAGTTGCTAGTTGGTAGGGGAGGCATGGTGTTTACCAATATATTTGAGGCAATTTAAAAAATGGTGGCATGGAGATAACCTTCATGTCATATAATATGAGGGGTTTATCCCTCTAATCTAAAAAGGATAATCTTAGAGATATAATTTTGACTAGTAAATCGAATTCCTTATATTATAAGATATTAAATTCTAGGGGTTTAGGATTAGATAAAAATGGATAAAACATGAGGAGGGGATTTCTTTTTAGTGAAAAAATATGACAATGGCAATAGTTGTGTTTTGATAGACCTTCTTAAGTGGTTTAACTCTTTAATAATTGACTAGGGAGAAAACTTGGTATTTGCATGGGCTATTTTTATTAAGTAAATATTATTTCATAAATTTTAAAACTTTTAATTTGAAAATAGCTAAATTTTTTAAATACCAAATATTTATATACAACATGGGTAAAATAATAGTTTTGTCAAATATTTATATCACTACTAAATATTATCATTTTTTTGTAAGGTTTATCATATAACACATACTTTGCATTATTTGATATGAAAATATTTATTTTCCATTCTATACTAGTAAAATATTGGAATAGTTTTAGTCTATGTAATAAATGTTTCTCAAACTTGGGTTAAACTATAGAATTATCTATCTACTAAGCTTATTTTGAACAAGTGGATGTTAGGTGGATATTTTGACATGATTGAGTTTTAATATGACAATATTTACATATACTTACTACCATATCATCTATTGAATTCAATTCCTTAATTCTATGTCATAGTAGCCTACATGTATTTGATCCCTTACATTCTCAACCATACAAACTTTTTACTTAAAATAATTACAAATAAGGCATACAATGTAGATACAACACACTAGATAGATTCTATATAAAACTCCATCTATAGCCTTACTAGCCAATTAGATTATGAAGTGTGACTACACCTTTACCGTCTTTGATCATTACTTAATATTGCTTTAGATTTACCTCAACTAGGATATTTAGTCCAATAAAGAGTTTCCCATTAAATTATTCATTTCTCTTTCTATATGCATAATTGTGTTAGTGTTTTAATGACTATATAAAGGCCTCATCTAGTCCTATTGGAACTAATGGATGGATAACTAAAGATTAGAGGTATGATAAATTACATTGCATTCCTCATAAATTTTTACAAGAAGTATCTTAAAGCTAAATGTATGCTTTTTGAGAAAGTATTTGACTTAAAAAACCCTTTACCCCAATATTGGAGATGGTTTTGAGAGGAGTGAAACTAAACTTAGGGAACACAAGACCTATTAAGGAAAAGTTACATGAATCTACTCTAGATTGCGGTGAATGCAAATTGGGGATAGAATGACTAAGTTTTATTTTAACTTTTTGATATATAATAATAACAAAAAATAAATGCTTTAGATTAAAGATACCCAAGGAAGACTCCTCAGTAATGAGAAAAACATCAAAGAAAAATTCCTCCAAAATTTAAAACTCATCTTTTTGGGAGATAAAAATGACATGCAAGATCATGCTTTAAGTAATCCCAAGGATATTATTCCTAGGAAAATTTATTCGAAAACCCAATACCCCTTGATGAAGTACTAGCCCTTGATGGTATTGAGTAGCCATTTTTATCATCCAACATATCCTTATTCAAAACAAAAATCACTTTTATTTTATATACATAAATATTAATATTTTATATTTATATTTATATATTTAACAATTATATATGTATTTATATGAATAAATTACATCCATCCACCATGAATTAATCTCAGCCATCCATCCATCCCAATCCATGTCACTTGCACAAGCTTAATCTCCACCCTTTCTCATGTTTTAATCTCGACTGCCCAGTTTATGTTGTTGAAATCCCAACATGTTCAAGGGCAAATTATAAAAGATGAGTCATTTTGATGAACCAAGGTCTTAGAAGGTCTCTGGTCCTGAATTTGAACATTTACCCTGGCCATTTTGCTATCATATTTATCCTTCATCACTGCCATTGCATCACCTATTTCCATTTTGGTAGGAACCTAGGGTTCCTAGCACATAAATTGATAAATAAATAAATAATAACCTAAAACTAAAAGAATCGCTTTTGGATTGTCGAGAAGTCCCTTCAATGTTTTAATAAATGTTTTATATAATATTTCATGGATATATTAAATGATAGAATCACATAGTGTCTTATACCCCTTTAGGGTTATGAGTGAAGAGTCACCATGCTTCCTAACCCTAACCCTAATCTTATAATAATATAATAATTAATATAATTAATTATTATATTATTTATTAATATAACCATAGGATAACATGTATTATTATTATTATTAATTAATGTTAGGATAGTATCCTAACATGCCATCCCTCTTTGAAGAGATTTGTCCTCAAATCTAGAAAAGTTTGGAAATATGCTTCTACAAAGTTCGCCAATCTCAACATCACAGGCTTCTAGTAGTTAAGTTTATCTTAAAAAAAAAAAAAAAACTCAATTGTCACCTATAATGCACATTAACATCGGCCACTTCTCGTCTATTCACAACTTTGTGTATAACTATTCATAATATTCGGAAATTTTTTAGCTAAATTTTGTAATGTCTATTCAAGATGGGTCTTGACAACAAATCCCTCATTCGTTCTCCATGTATGGCAGAGTATGCGCACAATAGATATTATCACCCATAACTTAATCGATGTGTTTTAGAACCGACTACTATGTTTGACGTTCGTTCGCAACACAGGAGTGTGAGAGCTTGTAAGGAAGAACTTTTTCATGGAACTTAGAATTTAAGGGAAGCAAAATGTATTTTTGCTTTTAATTTCTTATTTTACGTTTGAGCAGTCATATAGCTTGGCATTGTGGTTGGTGTGGTATGCAGTTGGCCTACAATTTCTGCACCGAGTTGATGCTAGATTTCATCTTTGAAGTGGAGAGATCATTCATCAGCACTGGTCTCTTGGTTTGGATGGTCACGGTGGGCTTAGGCTTTGAACATGGCTTCGATGATGTGATTACCACAAAGTCTGTGGTTCCTAACATTTTTAAACACATATGTTTTGTTATATCTCAGGCTTGATTTCCCTTCCGAAGAAGAGTAAGCTTGAATTACTGACAAAAATCTACCCAACAAAACTCTAAAATATGGCATTGAATTTGAGATGGATGCTCACAAAGCTTTATATTCTGTCCATTATCTGTGATTTGTTCTAGGTTTTTGTGAATCGAATTAAAGACGTGAACCACTATTTTATACTGTCCATATTTTTCAAAACCAAAAATTGATGATGAAAGGATTCATATTGAATGTCACTAAGAATGAATGACAGTGCATGGCGTTGGTCCTCATATGTATATTCAAAAAATTTTGACAAGTCCTTCACTTTATGTATCCAATTGTTTGAATTACCACAAAGCCGAGTGGCCATTTCAATCAAATAGAAAGGATGGTAATGGTACTTTATAATTTTTAAATACGAATTCAACTGCAACCAGACAATTCCACAAAGAAGGATCATTGACATTGCATAGGAAATGGGAAATTGCAGAGGTGGCCATGGATGCGGATGGGTAGGGCTGCATTCCTTAGATTTTGTTTCTTTTCCTTTTGCAATATGAAATTCACCTAAAACTAATTTGGAGCTATGAGAAAACTCAAATGTAACCTCGCTGGGAATGATGTCCTTCATGAGGATTGGACCTCCTAAATTTTGAGAAACAGTTTTAGTAGCACCAGGTGAAGGAGAGAAATAAGGAGCTTTAGTGGATGTTAGTGCAATGGAAATAACTTTATGATACTGAGCACCTTGAGCCTCTATTTTATTTTCATAGGTGATACTAGGTTGGCTTCCACTTTGATATGCATTGTAATTTTTAGAAACTTTTGTTTCTTCCTCTGCATTAAAAAGAACATTGCAAACAACATTGGAGATATTGCAAATAATATTGGAGATATTTTTAGGGTTTGGATTTTTTTTCGTTCTTGGGGAGTGCAATGGGTACCCTCTGGGATTCCATGACTACGGGATCCTCCGAATGAAAAGAAATTTCACTTGCAATTTCTTTCCTATTTTTTTTCTCTTCTTCTTCATGTGCAATTTATTTTAAAAATATATTTTCATTATTAGGGTTTTGATTAATTTCTTTCGAAAGTGCAATAGCTATTTCTGAAAGTTCTTTGGTTATGGGCTCATCCAGAGAAATAATTAATTTAGGGTTTGGAGCAATATGTTCAGTTGCATTTTTTTCTTTCTTGGGAAGAGCAATGGTTACCACCTGGTATTCATCGGATATGGGTTCTTCCTCCACCTGGGATTCCATGGCTATGGGTTCTCCCTCTTCTACCTGAGATTTCATGGCTAGGGTCTCCTCTTGCATTTCCATTAAATATTGTATAATACGATCAGAACGTTCCATTTTTTTTTTTTGTTTTTGTTCAATCATTCTTCTAATTTATGCAATGTCATTTTTCATTTCCTTGACCAATATGGTTGGATCCATAAGGCTATGATACTAGATGGTAGGAACCTAGGGTTCCTAGCACATAAATTGATAAATAAATAAATAATAACCTAAAACTAAAAGAATCACTTTTGGATTGTCGAGAAGTCCCTTCAATGTTTTAATAAATGTTTTATATAATATTTCATGGATATATTAAATGATAGAATCACATAGTGTCTTATACCCCTTTAGGGTTATGGGTGAAGAGTCACCATTCTTCCTAACCCTAACCCTAATCTTATAATAATATAATAATTAATATAATTAATTATTAAATTATTTATTAATATAACCATAGGATAACATGTATTATTATTATTATTATTATTATAAATTAATGTTAGGATAGTATCCTAACACATTGCTGCTAAACCCTCAGGAACCAAATCTGGTTTTACCTCCCTTACCCCAACCCCTAAACACCCCCCAAAGTTTATAGAATGTTTTTGAGCACTTTTGGAATTTTGTTGGGCATTCACAACCATCAAAAAACACCTCTGGGTATTTACCATAGCATTTTTGGTTTGACATTTTGAGTCAAAGTTATCATTGGTGTCAAGGAATGAAGTTGTCATTGATGTCAAGGAATAAGCTACAATTGATGTCAAAATATAAAAAGGAAGAATGCGAGAGGTTGATTGAAAATATGTCATAATATTATTTTTATATTATATGAGGCAAAAATAAAGGGTTTTTATTAAAACCATGGTGGAAAAATGATTTTTTATTAAATCATTATGAGCAACAATTTTTTTTTATTTAACCCCCAAGGAGGCTTTAATTTTTATAAAGCTAAAGGTTGCAAAGTTAATTTATAAAATTTAAATTCTACATAGAATTTAAATGATTTAAAAATTTATTATACATATTATAAAGGCACCAACGTCCAAGTTTAATACACCGTCGACATGCAATATTTGGAAGGCAAAAGGTATTTAAACCTTTGCCTAAGTTCAAAACCAAGAATTCAAATTTCCTCTGATTATTTCCACGCTAAAAATCGTGCTAAGATTCATGGAGAAAGTGCCAAGGAGCAGCGAACAAAAAGGTTCATACATCTAGTAAGAAGGGAGCGCATCGAACACGCAATGTGGAAAGAGGAGAAGGGAGCCAAGGGCTCTGAAGGATTTGATAAAATATTAAAGTGCCTTCTGCGCTTTTAGTGGGCACATGGGCGCTTGGCTCACATGGCTAGCAAGTTGTAGCTAAGGCGCTAGAAAGGGAGAGAGTGCAAGATCGAATCCTGAGAAATATGGAGTGGGTGATATAAAAGGTTTTTATATTTCTTATTTAATTTTTAATTAAGTTGCTAAGGTTGTGGAGATATAAGGGTTGTTAATAGAAATAAAAATTATTCTTTACTTTGCTAAGGCTAGGGAGATATAAGGGGTAAATTGGTTATAATATTTACCTAAGTGGTAAATGGAAATTTACTAGGGTAATATTTTTTTACCTTAGGGAATTAAAAATTGATTTATTACATATATTTGGTAAAGTGACTTAATAAATTATTGCAATATTGAGAAGAGTATGGTGTGTTTGGTCAATTATTTTTTATGGATGATTTATTTAAGATGGAGTAATAATGTGTATGTAAGTTTTGATATTTACATTATATCTTTGAGAGAGCTTATCATCTTATAACTTCATTGAGCTTGGCAAAGCAGTGTTTGTGGTTGTGGCAAATTTTTGAGGTTTCTTCATCATCAAGAAAAAGGTATAGGCACATTCTTCCATAGTTGATTTGATTGGTTGGTTTTTTGGAAAACAAGTTTGGAGTGAAAATGACTTAAGTAGTTCTCCTTATTGAGTGTGTTGAGTTAATGCTTCAAGGTTTTTGGAATAAAGAGTTGTTGTTAAAACCTTATTTTATAAGCATTGTTGTTGAAGCCATTAGTTGAGTGAAGAAATTGAACTAGGTTTTGAAAATAACATGAGTATCATTGTTATGTGAGATTATTTTATAAGCATTATTGTTGAAGCCATTGGTTGAGTGAAGAACTTGAACTAGGGTTTGAAAGGAACATTAGTATCATTGTTATGTGAGATTGGTTGATAAGCGTTGTTGGAAACATTTTGAGTAAAGGTTCATATGGTTGGACTAGGGTTTGTAAGCAAGGATTTTTTCATTGAGTTATTGGTTGAGTAGAGTTGGTTGAGCCTAGTCAAGTGGATGTGTTAAGTGATTTTTCAAGTTCTATAAAACAAACTATTCTATATTCTGAATTGATTTTAGGAAGTGATTGAACATTGAGGTGATTGTGAAGCATATTGAGTCTCTAAAAATTATCTGTATGTTTCTGAAAGAGTGATTGAAAGTGATTAAGCATTAAGGTGAATGATAAGCATATTGAGTCTCTAATAATTCTCTATATGTTTTTGAAAGAGTGGTTGAAAGTGAGTAAGCATTGAGGTGAATGTGAAGTATACTGAGTCTCTAACAATTCTCTATATGTTTCTAAAAGAGTGATTGAAATTAATTGAGCATTGTGATGAGTATAGTGCATATTGAGTCTCTAACAATTTTCTTTATGTTTCTATGAGGTTGGACAAGTTCTAGTGTGGAATTGTTGAACAGATTTGAGGTAAGTATTTGAGAAGACTTGTGGACAGATTTGGATAAGCTTTTGTGGAATCTTACAATACAGATTGAGAGCAGATTTGGATAAGTTATTGTGAGAACTTATTGAGCATATTGGATAAGTTCTAGAGAGGACTTGAGGACATATTGGTGTGAGCTTTTATGGAATCTTATAAGGCATATTTGAGATAATTCTTTGAGAAGACTTGAGAGCAAAGTTGAATGATTTATTTTTTTAAACCTTGAGTTAAGGTTTGAGGCAGATACAATATAGTTGATTTGAGATTACGTCAAGCTTTGAGTTAAGGGTTGAAAATAGATATTGATGAATGATTTGTGCTAGACCGAAGGACTATATTTAGTATAGATTCCAAGATATATTTTGGTATATATTTGAGGATAGGTTTGTGCCAGACCAAAGATAGAAATTGATGAAAAATTTGTGCTAGAAAATAGTACTGTGTTTAGTACATATTTTAGATAGAGCTTTTGAGGTGACTGAGTTGAGTATAGTGATATCTAACCAAAGCAGGGAAGACATGTGTCTTCTATAGATAGAGTTCCATTTGCTAAGGGTAGTGGTGGCAGAGGTCTTATATATGATCACCAGCCATAGCATAGTTAGGATATTATCGCTCCTATGAATAGATATCCACAAACTTTGATTATGGGATTGGTGTCTCCTTTGGATAGATATCCATAAATATTGTAATAGGGAAAGGATTCCCAAGATATTGATTAAGAAAATTTTAGTGAACTATTTTCTCCTTGGAGTAGCCCATATTGGGTGAACATGTAAATTTTGGTGTCTCTATTGTGTGTGGTGATTTGTGCATTGCTTTGATTACTGCTATTGATATTGTTATACATACATTGCATAATATTGATTGGGAAAGAAAAGTAAAAAATGGTCTTATACTGTTCACCCCCATATCAGTATAAGCTTATGTTCTTCAATTGGTATCATATTAGGTTCATTTAGAAGAGTTTAACAAATTGAAGGAAAAGCTAATAAGAATACAATGGGTTCTAAGAATGGATTATCATATAATTCAACACTAGTATTTGATGGAAGTGACTACATATATTGGAGTATGAGAATGAATATTTAACTGATGGTACTTGGCAATGAGATTTGGGAAGCAGTTGAAAATGGATACATACCACCGATTGATCCACCTACAGATAAGGAATGTAAGCTTCTACAATATTACAATTCAAAAACAATCAATGCAATTTTGAGAGGTTTGCATAGAACAGAGTACATAAAAGTTATGCATTGTCAATATGCAAAAGGAATATGGGACAAATTGTAAAGTATATATGAAAGAGATAAACGTGTCAAGAAAGGAAAGATAAAAAATATCAAAGGAAAATTTGAAGAGTTAAGAATGAAGGATGAGAAAAACATTAGTACTTATCTACTTCGAGTCGATGAGGTTGTTAATGCTATGCAAGTACTTGTACTTAAGGTTGAAGAATTAGATTTTTGTGATAAGGTCTTAAGATCTCTTCGAAAAATATTTAGTAAATAGATTTCTACTATAGAAGAATCAAAGGATGGTGATTCTTTAACAAGAGATATGTTGCTTGGTATTCTTACAACTTTTGAGTTAAGAATAAAAGAACCTAATCCCCAAAAGGAAGCATCATTCAAAGCAATCAATAATACAAAGGGTAAGAAGTTAGAATCAAGCAATGAGTCATACAGTGATGAAGAAGCTAATTATGGCAGAATGAATAAGGATTAAATAAGATCTAGAGATGCAAAATATATTAGATGTTTCAATTATAGAAAGTATGGTCATTATGCAATTGATTGTCAAGAAGCTGAGGATAACAATGATGAAGAAAAATAGGATCACAAAAATAGGGAATCAAAAATATATAGGCATCAAAATAAAATCAAGGATGGACAAAGCAGACAATGAAATAAGTTCTTCCAAAGGAAAAAGAGGAGCTACTATGCATACAAGGCAAGTAAGTACTCAAGTGATAGTGATAACAAATTTTCAGATAATGATAATGATGAAGTCATATTTATGATTGAAGAAAAATAAGTCAAGAAAAGGTCACCAATAATTCTCAAGTCTTTTAGATGTGGTAACTTTGGACATTTTGAAGATAGTTGTACAAGAAATGATTTCAGTTTTAGTGATGATGAATATGAAGATACACTTGAAGGACCAAAAGAGAATATTCTAATGGCCCTAGATAAAGAAGAAAGTGATCCTATAGAAGACAAATCAAAATAAAATGAAGATGTGGATAAAGGTAAACAAATAGAGGAAGAATCAGATAAATAAGGATATGATCTGAAGGGATAACTTATTTATTCTCTTGACACAGTAAATAAGGTAAGAAAGCAAAACTCTAAACTTGAGTTACAGTTTTAATAATGTGATGAAGAGATAAAAATACGTATAGAGGATCTAGAAAAATCAAAGGCTAAGACAAAGAAGTTCAAGGATAAGTTAGAAATAAAGGTCTTATAATGTGAAATGCTAGAACAAGATGTAGCTTCATTAAATATGGAAGTCAAAAACTCCAAAGTCAAGCTACAAGGGTTCAAAAATAGCTTAAATAACTTAGATAAGTTCATCAAGATACAAAATCCTAAATCAAGAAAGATAGGTCTTGGATTTGAACGGGAATAAAAAAAATGGGAGGAGAATTAAATCTTAAGCTCTGAAGGAGAAAATACTTCATAATAAGACAGTGTAAGATAAAGTGAGACATATAAGGATGAGTTGGAAAACAAAACGTTCAACAAGGATAGGAATAATGTACAAAGAAGAAATAGATGGAACAATAATCAAAATAGGTAAAGAGATACTAAGAGACCAATGAGGTCAAGACAAGGGAAATTCAATGGAAATTTTTTTTCTTGTCACAAGTTTGGGCACATGGCTTCACAGTGCAGGACACATGAAATACTGGAAAATGGAAATTTTAGAAACAAGCAACTTTTCTATGGGTATTTCTACTCATGTAATCATTTTGGTTACAAGGAAATGAATTGTAGAGTTAATTATAGAAAAGGATATGGCTTCACTAGGAGAAATCCTAAGATATATGCAACTCCAAGGAATAAAAACATTAAGTGTTATAAGTGCAATAATGATGGACACACAACAAAGTGGTGTAGAGCAGACATTCCAGGATCAAGTATGAACAAGAATAATAATAGGAACAGGAAAAGGGATATGGATATGAATAGGAACAGGAACAAGAAAAAGGATATGAACATGGACATGGAAAGTAACAATCAGAGGAATCATAAGGATCATATAAGAATAAAATAGGATAAAGGTAAAGACCAGTGCTTGCTGGGAGTAGAAACCCTAGAATTAACCACCTCAAGAGGAGGTGGGGGAGGGGCTAAGCTCAGAAGTTCATTCTTAGCCCCAATCCCCAAAGGTGACCATTTTCCATTGATGTCAAAGAGGGAGAGATTTGAGTAAGGGGGAGAGATTTGGTATTTGAGTAAAGAGGAGATATTGTAATAGAGCATTGTGTTGAGCAAGGTGCAGCAGCAGTATTGTCATTATTGTCAACACAGTCAGATAGATCTATTGATACATTGGACAGGAAGTTCAAAAGCTATTAAGATGCAAAAGATCAAAGAAAAAGACAAGAAAAGTGTCGTGATTTCATGACATATACAGCAGACAAAAAAAAATGTCGTGATTTCGTGACATGTTGGAAGAGAGAAAAATCTGGAAAAACTATCGCGATTTTGCGACATGTTGGAAGAGAGAGAAAAAGCAGAAAAAACTGTCACGATTTCGCAACATGTTGGAAGAGAAAGAAGAAGCATGAAAAACTGTCGCGATTTTGCAACATGTTGGAAGAGAAAGAGAAAGCAGGAAAAACTATCATGATTTCGTGACATGTTGGAAGATAAAAAGGCAAGTGGAAAAACTGTCGTGATTTTGCGACATGTTGGAAGAGAGAGAAAAAGCTGGATAAACTGTCGTGATTTCGCAACATGTTGGAAGAGAGAGAAAAATCTGGAAAAACTATCACGATTTCGTGACATGTTGAAAGAGAGAGAAAAAGCAGGAAAAACTGTTGTGATTTCGGAACATTTTGGAAGAGAGAGAAGAAGTACGAAAAACTGTCGTGATTTCGTGACATGTTGGAAGAGAAAGAGAAAGCAGGAAAAAATATCGCGATTTCGTGACATGTTGGAAGAGAAAAAGGCAAGTGGAAAAACTGTCACGATTTTGCGACATGTTGGAAGAGAAAGAGAAAGCAGGAAAAATTGTCACGATTTCATGACATGTTGGAAGAGAAAAAGACAAGTGGAAAAACTGTCGCGATTTCGCGACATGTTGGAAGAGAAAGAGAAAGCAGGAAGAAGTGTCGTGATTTCGTGACAAGTTCGAAGAAAAGAGAATAAGTTGAAAACTCTCATGATTTCGTGACATGTCACATTTTCGCGACTAAAATAGGAGAGAGAAAGTAAGTTGGAAAAGTGTCACGATTTCACGACATGTCGCATTTTCGTGACTAAAATAGGAGAGAGAAAGTAAGTTGAAAAAGTGTCACGATTTCGCGACATGTCGCATTTTCGTGACTAAAATAGGAGAGAGAAAGTAAGTTGGAAAAGTGTCGCGATTTTGCGACATGTTTCACGACTAAAAAAGGAGAGAGAAAGTAAGTTGGAAAAGTGTCGCGATTTCATGACATGTCGCATTTTCATGACAAAAGAAAGAGAGGAAGCGTACGGAAGCAGAACTGTCGCAATTTCGTGACAAAGGCAGAAAGAAAAACTATGGAAGTAGAAGTGTTGTGATTTCACAACAAAAGCAGAGAAGAAGACTTCGAAGGTAGAAGTGTCATGATTTCACGACAAAAGCAAAGAAGTGAAGTATGAAAGTAGAAGTGTCACGATTTCATGACAAAAGTAGAGAAGAAGACTTCGAAGGTAGAAGTGTCATGATTTCATGACAAAAGCAAAAATAAAGACTTCGAAAGTAGAAGTGTCACGATTTCATGACATGTCGTATTTTTGCGACTCAAAAAGCATAGGAAGGTAGAGAAACAAAAGTGTCACGATATCGTGACATGTCACAGTTTCATGATTCAAGAAGGGTAGGCAGGAAGAATAACAAAAGTGTAGCGATATCGTGTAATATCGCATTTTTGCGACAAAAGAATAGAGAAAGCGTACGGAGGCGAAAGTGTCATGATATCGTGACATGTATTTTCACGGGCCTAAGCAAAGAAAAAGAGAAGAGAAAAAAATGTCGCGATATCACGACATGTTGCATTTTCACGGGCCAAGGCAAAGAGAAAGAGGAGAGAGAAAAAAGTGTCGTGATATCGTGACATGTATTTTTGTGGTCCAAAGCAAAGAGAAAGAGGAGAGAGAAAAAAATGTCGTGATATCGTGACATGTTGCATTTTTGCGGGCCAAAGAAAAGAGAAAGAGGAGAGAGAAAAAAGTGTCACGATATTGCGACATGTTGTATTTTCACGATTGAGTTGAAGCCGACAAAGACCGATGACAACCGACTAAAATTAGGGTTTTCAGTTGTTATGCAAGCCGACTAAGATTAGGGTTTTCATCATGAAAATGTTGTTATAAAATAAGGGTTGTTTGGAGAATTGTGTTTAAGTTGGACAAGTCGTCGAATGCGAGTCGAAGTGTGAAATGTGGCCGTAAGAGCGCAGAAAGCACAGAAGCGGCGAGATGATGGCAAAGTGAACAAAGTGAGTGAAGAGTCATGTCGAATTGTCCTACGTGCATATGTGAGTGCGTAGATAGAGCAGAAGGTGCAGAGAGTGCAAAGGGCGAAGACGAACATAAAGTGCAGTTATATCGAAGCAGATTGTGCGAAGTGATTGCGTAGAGAGAGTAGAGTGCATAGAGAGCACAAAGGTGAAGAATACCAATCAGGGTCTTGCAAAAGCAAAGGTATCTTACTATCAATCTTCTAGTTTTAGAATTGAATTCCAAGTTGGTGCTTGGCATCAGGGGTTGGTGCTCCTTCTAGTTGGTGCTAGTAAATTAGGGGTTGGTGCTCCTTCCAGTTGGTGCTAGTAAATCATGGGTTGGTGCTCCTTTCTGTTGGTGTAGATAAATCAGGGGTTGGTGCTCCTTCCAGTTGGTGCTGGTAAATTGATTGTAAAGTTGGTGCTTTCCAAAGGTTGGATTTGGATGGTAGTCCAAGCAGTCATTCTTGAGGAGTAGAAAAATTGGTGAATCTCGTTAAATCTTGTGTTGTGTGATGTTCTCTTGTGATACTTGCTTTATCTGGTTTTAAGATTTCATTATTTCAATTTTTAAGAACTATGAATTTAAGTCTAAATAACTACACTGATTCACCCCCCTCTCAGTGCCATTGTAATACTAACAATTGGTATCAAAGCCAAGTTCCCTTCTTAGGCTAAATCAGTCAGGGTTGATCTTGGATTAGTATGCAATGGGTAAGAATAATAAATCCTCCTCCGAAAGGGCATCACAGTCAGTTTCAGTTCCTGTAGAAGAGAAAATTGAACCAAAAAAGGTTGAAGACTTCTCATCAAAAAAAACACCTCTGTTTGACGAAACTAATTACGCGGTCTGGAGATTCAGGATGTAGACATATCTTTGTGCTTTGGGATACGACATTTGGGACTCAGTAGACAGTGAATATACAATACCCATCACTCCTCCAACTGATGCTGCCAGTAAGAATCTATTTGAGAATGACTCAAAAGCAAAGAATGCTATCAGGTGCGGATTAGTAGACGGTGAACTGATAAATATCATGAGTTGTAAAACGGTAAAGGAAATATGGGAAAAACTGAGGAGCATTCGTGAAGGAGACGATGAGATCAAGGAGGCCAAGTTACAAACACATAATGCTCAGTTCGAATCTTTAAATATGAATGATGATGAGAACATAGAGGCATATATGTTGAGATTTAATGAAGTCCTAGAGGATGATTCTAAGAAAGAAACAGGTTAAGGTCTTTTCATGATACTCGAAGAAGAAACAGAAAAATAATAGGAATGTGATGAAGAAGAAATTGATGCAAAAATAAATTTGAAAGAGGAATTAATTGCAACTTTGGATGAATTTAAGATAAAAAGAAAAAGGAATAAGGAAATCTCAAGAAAGCTTGAGGATGCAAATGAAATAATAACCACTTTGAAAGTATAGGTAGAAGAATTTAAAAGGATTGAAGAAACTCTCAGGTCACAGTTCAATGAGAAATAGATTGGTTGTTGCAAACAAGAGGAAGAGATTGTTTTATTGAAGAAACAACTAGAAGAGGCCAATACAAATCTCAAATTCGAGAAGAGCACAGAGTTGCTAGATAAAATAAGCCAACAAATAAGCTCCATGGATAAGCGTGGTCTTGGATATGAAGTTGGACAACCTTCATCTTCCAACTCTGTAGAGAAGAAGAAGCTCATTGTTGAAGGATCGAAGTAAGAAAAGTTTGAAGCTGAATTTTCAAAAGGAAGAAAATATCAAAGGAGATCTACAGCAAAGCAACCACAACAAAAGAGGTTCTATCACTCTCACTCTATTCATAATAATACTTTTAATGGCTATTGTTTTAGATGCAACCAGTATGGTCACAAGACAATTTATTATGGATTGAATAATAAATCAAAGAGTTATGCTGGTAGAAATACATCTGCATTTCTGAGTGAACACTATGTACAATGTTTTCAATGTAATAGTCATGGGCACATAGCAAGGTTTTGTCTAAGCATTTTTGTATCTAATCTAAGGCAAAATAGTAGATTTCATAAGACCCAAAGAATGCAACACAGACAGGGAATAAATCAGGTACATAAAAGAAAGGAAAATAATCATTCATCAAGGATGACAAGAGACAACCACACAAGAGAAATGTTCGAGTTCACAAAAAGGTTCAAAACAAGGATGTAGTTGAAAAATCCAAGCCCAAGTTCAAGAATGTTTGGAGAAAGATAGAAGAAAGGAAATCGTGTCTCCTTGGATTGAAGGAGACTACTCCGCTATTACACTAATCAACTCTAGGTAGCACATCCTTACGGGGAGAAATATTGAAGTTTCATTTTAATGCTCCTATGTATTTGTTTGATTACCTGAGGATGAAAGGCAAGTAGTCAGGGAAGTTTTTGTATAGTTGTCGAAGTATGTTTTCAGTTCATGTAGTTTGTGGAAGTGTCGTGAAGGGTGGTGATTAAATTGAGAGTTGTCATTATTGGTAGTATTGCTATATGTCATTGTTGTACTGGTGATGGTTATTACTGCCACTGTCCAAAGTTAAGGACTATAACAGTTCAAATAATTTGGTTAGTGAAAGAATGTTGCCCTAGCCGCATATATGTGTTTCGATAAAAGTAGTGTATATTTTAACTACACATTGACGTGAAGATTGTTAGATCTTTTATGACGCTATGGTAAAAAATATTGAAGTTTGATCATTGATTCATGTTTAGCGCATCAATATGAGCAACTTTGCTTTGTGAATCATACCTATCCGAGGTCCAGAAGTATGAGTTTGAGTAAGGTACACTTTAGTTGGCCGTGAAGTGTTTAACAAAATATTGTCTCCTGATTTGAACAGTTGAAAGTAAGGTGTGACCAGCGGTGACTGTAGAAAACATAGACCAAGTTCAAAATGTAAAAAGGGATTTGGTTGGTGTTATGGTACTGTGTTTGATGCTTGCACAGATTTGGCAGTAAAATTGCAGTGTTGGTACAGTGTTGGACAAAAGTTGGTACAAGTGTGAGTCACTTGTCAATTTTGTTGACAAATGTGAAATCAACATTTTTGAATGGGAAGATTGAAGAAGAGGTTTATATTGAGCAGCCAGATGGTTTCCAGCTTGATGATGATTGGTTGAGTTGATTTGATTGAGCCTAGTCAAGTTATGTGTGAAGTGATTTTTAAAGTTCTATGAAATAAATTATTCCATCATTCTATGTTGAGTTGAGATTGAGGTTAGAAGATATTAAGTCTCTAACAATTCTCTTTATTCTTCTATGAAGTGAATTTGATTTGAGATTGTCATTCATTGTTGAGTTCATTTTGAGTACTACTTGAGCATGATTGATTGAGCCTTTGAAGAAGGCCTTTGGGAAATATTTGAGGACAATGCTAAGACAAATTTGAGGACAATGTTGGAATAGATTTCTAGAGCATATTTGGGCAAGTTCTTGGTGAGATTGCTAGAGAAGATTTGGGTAAGTTCTTGTGAGCTTGATAGACCAAATTTGGGAAAGTTCTTAGTGAGCTTGCTAGAGCAGATGTTGAGTATGTTCTTAGTGAGCCCATTAACAGAGCTCTGGAGGTGACAGAGTATAGAGGACAGAGTCTCAATGGATAGAGATCCAGTGGCCAACATAGTTGAAGATAGATCTGAGTGAGGATTCTTCAAGTGGAGAGAGGTCCACCGATCGAGTGCGATGAGAGACAGAGTCTTCTATAATATCAAGGGTACTATGGAGTATGGGTTATGGTATCCGAAATGTAAAGACTTCACCCTTATTTCGTATTCAGATGCATATTTGGCAGGATGTGTAGATGACAGAAAGAGTACCAGTGGAGGTGCATTCTATCTTGGAGACAGATTGATCGCATGGCACAGTAAGAAACAAGAGTCAATTTATTTATCGACAGTAGAGGCAGAATATATTACAGTGACAATATGTTGTACGCAGGTATTGTGGATGAAAAAAACCCTAAAATATCTTTGTATTTTCTTTAGTGAGCCAATATCAGTTAAGTGTGATAACACTAGTGCCATTAACATCTCCAAGAATGCAGTTATGCATTCACGCACAAAACACATTGCTATCAAGTATCACTTTTTGAAGAAGAAAGTTGCAGAAGGTGAGGTTAAGTTGGATTTTGTTCCAACTACAGAGCAAGTAGCAGATATCTTCACAAAACCATTGCCCAAGGAAGTTTTTGAGTACCTTCGTAATAAATTGGGAGTGGTCACACTTCCCAAGAATTGACTAGCTATAGGGATCACATTCTCAGGGGGAGCATTTAAGTATTTGATTATCTGTTTGCTCATGTTCATGATTTTTGCTAATTGTAATAAATTGTGCCTAAGAATGTTGTGTATGGACTCGGGGGGAGTTTGCAATAGCCCTTTGGTATTATTGTCAAAGGGGGAGAAGAGTTACAGGAAATTGCACATGTGTTGCCGACAATTCCAAAGGGGGAGATTGTTGAGCAAGGTGCAACGACGATATTGTCATTGTTGTCAACACAGTCAGATAGATCTGTTGATGCAGTGGACAGGAAGTTCAAAAGCTATTCAGATGTAAAATATCAAAGAAAAATACAAGTAAGAAAAGTGTCACGATTTCACGACATATACAGCAGGCAAGAAAAACTGTCATGATTTCACGACATGTTGGAAGAGAGAAAAAGCTGGAAAAACTGTCGCGATTTCGTGACATGTTAGAAGAGAGAGAAAAAGCAGGAAAAACTGTCATGATTTCGTGACATGTTGGAAGAGAGAGAAGAAGCAGGAAAAACTGTAGTGGTTTCGTGACATGTTGGAAGAGAAAGAGAAAGCAGAAAAAACTATCATGATTTTGTGACATGTTGGAAGAGAAAAATGCAAGTGGAAAAATTGTCGTGATTTCACGACATGTTGGAAGAGAGAGAAAAAGCTGGAAAAACTGTCACGATTTCGTGACATGTTGGAAGAGAGAGAAAAAGCAGGAAAAAATGTCACGATTTCGCGACATGTTGGAAGAGAGAGAAGAAGCATGAACAGCTGTCACGATTTCGCGACATGTTGGAAGAGAAAGAGAAAGCAGGAAAAACTATCGGGATTTTGCAACATGTTGGAAGAGAAAAAGGCAAGTGGAAAAACTGTCGCGATTTCGCGACATGTTGGAAGGAAAGAGAATGCAGGAAAAACTGTCGCGATTTCATGACATGTTGGAAGAGAAAAAGACAAGTGGAAAAATTGTCGTGATTTCACGACATGTTGGAAGAGAAAGAGAAAGCAAGAAGAAGTGTCACGATTTTGCGACAAGTTCGAAGAAAAGAGAATAAGTTGAAAAGTGTCGCGATTTCACGACATGTCACATTTTCATGACTAAAATAGGAGAGAGAAAGTAAGTTGGAAAAGTGTCATGATTTCGCGACATGTCACATTTTTGTGACTAAAATAGGAGAGAGAAAGTAAGTTGGAAAAGTGTCATGATTTTGCGACATGTCGCATTTTCGCGACTAAAATAGGAGAGAGAAAGTAAGTTGGAAAAGTGTCGCGATTTCGCGACATGTCGCATTTTTGCGACTAAAACAGGAGAGAGAAAGTAAGTTGGAAAAGTGTCACAATTTCGTGACATGTCGCATTTTAGCGACAAAAGAAAGAGAGGAAGCGTACGGAAGCAGAACTATCATGATTTCGTGACAAAGGCAGAAAGCAAGACTGCGAAAGTAGAAGTGTCACGATTTCATGACAAAAGCAGAGAAGAAGACTTCGAAGGCAGAAGTGTCATGCTTTTGCAAAAAAATCAAAGAAGTGAAGTACAGAAGCAGAAGTGTCGTGATTTCGTAAAAAAAGTAGAGAATAAGACCTCGAAGGTAGAAGTGTCATGATTTCGTGACAAAAGCAGAAAGCAAGAAATCGGAAGCAGAAGTGTCACAATTTCGCGACATGTCACATTTTCGTGACTCGAAAAGGACAGGAAGGCAAAGAAGTAAAAGTGTCACGATATCGCGACATGTCACAGTTTCATGATTCAAGAAGGACAGGCAGGCAGAATAACAAAAGTGTAGCGATATCATGCAATGTCACATTTTTGTGACAAAAGAATAGAGAAAGCGTATGGAGGCGAAAGTGTCGGGATATCGCGACATGTTGTATTTTCATGGGCCTAAGCAAAGAAAAAGAGGAGAGAGAAAAAAATGTCGCGATATCGTGACATGTTGCATTTTTGTAGGCCAAGGCAAAGAGAAAGAGGAGAGAGAAAAAAGTGTCACGATATCGCAACATGTATTTTCGTGGGCCAAAGCAAAGAGAAAGAGGAGAGAGAAAAAATGTCGCGATATCACGACATGTTGCATTTTCGTGGGCCAAAGCAAAGAGAAAGAGGAGAAAGAAAAAAGTGTCGCGATATTGCAACATGTATTTTTGTGGTTGAGTTGAAGCCGACGAAGACCGATGACAGTCGACTAAAATTAGGGTTTTTAGTTGTTATGCAAGCCGACTAAGATTAGGGTTTTCATCATGAAAATGTTGTTATAAAAGGAGGGTTGTTTGGAGAATTGTGTTTAAGTTGGACAAGTCATCGAATGCGAGTCGAAGTGTGAAATGTGGCCGTAAGAGCGTAGAAAGCGTAGAAGTGGCAAGATGATGGCGAAGTGTGCAAAGTGAGCGAAGAGTCATGTCAAATTTTCCTAAGTGCATCTATGAGTGCGCAGATAGATCAAAAGGTTTAGAGAGTGCAAAAGGCAAAGACGAACGCAAAGTGTAGCTGTATCGAAGCAAATTGTGTGAAGTGATTGCGTAGAGAGAGCAGAGTGCGCAAAGAGCACAAAGGTGAAGAAGACCATTCAGGGTCTTGCAAAAGCAAAGGTATCTTACTATCAATCTTCTAGTTTTAGAATTGAAGTCCAAGTTGGTGCTTGGCATCAGGGGTTGGTACTCCTTCCATTTGGTGCTGGTAAATCACGGGTTGGTGCTCCTTCGAGTTAGTGCTGGTAAATTAGGGGTTGGTGCTCCTTTCTGTTGGTGCAGATAAATCAGGGGTTGGTGCTCCTTCCAGTTGGTACTGGTAAATTGATTATAAAATTAGTGCTTTGCAAAGGCTGGATTTTGATGGTAGTCCAAGTAGTCATTCTTGAGGAGTAGCCAAATTAGTGAACCTCGTTAAATCTTGTGTTGTGTGATGTTCTCTTGTGATACTTGCTTTATCTGGTTTTAAGATTTCATTATTTCAATTTTTAAGAACTGTGAATTTAGGTTTAAAGAACTACACTGATTCACCCCTCCTCTGAGTGCCATTGTAAGACTAACACATTGAGCTAGGGGGAGCAATGTCCTAGGGGGAGTAGAACAAATAAAATGTTAAATTTTTGGTAATAAGAATTTGGGTTGCCATTAATGAAAAAGGAGGATATTGTTGGACATTTTGATTCAAAGTTGTCATTGGTGTCAAGGAATGAAGTTGTCATTGATGTCAAGGAAGAAGCTACAGTTGATGTCAAAAGGTCAGAATGAATAATGCGAGAGGTTGACTGAAAAGATGTCATAATATTATTTTTATATTATGTGAGGTAAAAATAAAGGGTTTTTATTAAAACCATGGTGGCAAAATGATTTTTTATTAAATCATTATGAGCAACAAAAAAAAATTATTTAACCCCCAAGGAGGCTTTAATTTTTATAAATCCAAAGGTTACAAAGTTAATTTATAAAATTTAAATTCTAAATATAATTTAAATGATTTATAAATTAATTATGCATATTATAAAGACACCGATGTCCAAGTTTAATACACTGCCGACATGCAATATTTGGAAGGCAAAATGTATTTAAACCTTTTCCTAAGTTCAAAACCAAGAATTTGAATTTCCTTTGATTATTTTTGCACTAAAAATTGTGCTAAGATTCATGGAGAAAGTGCCAAGGAGCAACAAACAAAAAATTTTGTGCATTCAGTAAGAAGGGAGTGCATCGAACACGCTACATGGCAAGAGGGTAAGGGAGCCAATGGATCTAAAGGATTCAGTGAAATATTAAAGTTCCTTTTACGCTTTTAGTGGGCATGTGAGCGATTGGCTCACATGGCTAGCAATCCGTGACTAAGGCACTAGCAAGTGATGAAGTGCAAGATCAAATCCTGTGAAACACGGAGTGGGAGATATAAAAGTTTTTTATATTTCTAATTTAATTTTTAATTAATTTTCTAAGGTTGTGGAGAGATAAGGGTTGTTAATAGAAATAAAAATTATTCTTTGCTTTGCTAAGGCTAGGGAGAGATAAGGGGTAAATTGGTTATGATATTTACCTAAGTGGTAAATGAAAATTTACTAGGGTAATATTATTTTTGCCTTAGGGAATTAAAATTTGATTTATTGCATATATTTGGTAAAGTGACTTAATCAATTATTGTAATATTAAGAAGAGTAATGTGTGTTTGGTCAATTATTATTGATGGATAATTTCTTTAAGATGGAGTAATAAGGTGTATGTAAGTTTTGATATTTACATTGTATCTTTGAGAGAGTTTATTATATTATAACTTCTTTAAGCATGGCAAAGAAGTGTTTGTGGTCGTGGCAGATTCTTGAGGTTCCATAGTTGAGTTGATTGGTTGGTTTTCTGGAAAACAAGTTTAAAGTGAAAATGACTTAAGTAGGTCTCCTTATTGAGTGTGTTGAGTTAATGCTCCAAGGTTTTCTAGAATAAAGAGTTATTGTTTTTTTTTGAAAATTTTGAAAAAACTTGTATTAAAACAAAGATCAATTACAATTTGGGAAGAGAATTTTCCCAGTCGAAGCCAGAGAGAACACATGCTTACAATAGTAAAAGAAGATTTGCAATGGAGCCAAATCTCTTGAACCATTAACTAGCTAACAGGGGGATCGACATGGTCAGTTGATGCAACTTGTCGCGATATCGCGACACTCCTTCCTTCTTCTCCTTTGGCCGTGAAAATGCAACATGTCGCGATATTGCGACACTTTTCTCCTTTGGCCGTGAAAATGCAACATGTCGCGATATCACGACACTTTTCTCCTTTGGCCACAAAAATGCAACATGTCGCAATATCACGACACTTTTCTCCTTTGTCCGCGAAAATGCAACATGTCGCGATATCGCGACACTTTTCTCCTTTGGCCACGAAAATGCAACATGTCGCGATATCGCAACACTTTTTCCTCCTTTGGCCGCGATGAAGCAACATGTCGTGAAATCACGACATTTTTTCTCCTTGGGCAGCGGCGTTGCAACATGTCACGAAATCGTGACACCTTTTCCTCCTTTGGCCGCAATGAAGCAACATGTTGCGATATCATGACACTTTTTCTCTCTTGGCCGTGATGTTGCAACATGTCGCGATATCATGACACTTTTTCTCTCTTGGCCGTGATGAAGCAACATGTCGCGATATCGCGATACTTTTTCTCTTTCGACTGTGATGTTGCAACATGTCGCGATATTGTGACACTTTTTCTCTTTCGACCGTGATGAAGCAACATATCGCAAAATCGTGACACTTTTTCTCCTTTGGCCGCGATGAAGCAACATGTCACGATATCATGACATTTTTCTCCTTTGGTCGTGACGAAGCAACATGTCACAAAATCGTGACACCTTTTTTCCTTTGGTCATGAAAATACAACATGTCACGATATCACGACACATTTTCTCCTTTGGCTATGAAAATGCAACATGTCGCGATATCGCGACACCTTTTCTCCTTTGGCCGCGAAAATGCAAAATGTCACGATATCGCGACACCTTTTCTCCTTTGGCCATGAAAATGCAACATGTGATATCGCGACACCTTTTCTCCTTTGGCCGCAAAAATACAACATGTCGCGATATCGTGACACCTTTCCTCCCTTGGCTGCGATGATGCAACGTGTCACAAAATCATGACACCTTTCCTCCCTTGGCCATGATAATGCAACATGTCATGAAATCGTGACACCTTTCCTCCCTTGGCCGCGATGATGCAACATGTCATGAAATCATGACACCTTTTCTCCCTTGGCCACGACGAAGCAACATGTCGTGATATCGTGACATCTTTCCTCCCTTGGCTGCGACGAAGCAACATGTCACGAAATCGTGACACCTTTCCTCCCTTGGCCATGACGAAGCAACATGTCACAAAATTGTGACACCTTTCCTCCCTTGGCCGTGATGAAGCAACATGTCATGAAATAGCAACACCTTTCCTCCATTGGTTGTGACAAAGCAACATGTCGCAAAATCGTGACACCTTTCCTCCCTTGACCGTGATGAAGCAACATGTCTCGATATCGCGACACCTGTCCTCCCTTGGCCGCGATGAAGCAACATGTCACGATATCATGACACCTTTCCTCCAGTGACCGTGATGGCACAACATGTCGTGATATCATGACAGCTTTCCTCCCTTGGCCGTGATGAAGCAACATGTCATGAAATCGTGACACCTTTCCTCCCTTGGCCGCAATGAAGCAACATGTTGCGAAATCATGATACCTTTCCTCCCTTTGATTTTTCTTTGAACATTAGCTCAGGGACCTTTCAAGACCTTGCCTAATCACCTGATCCTCAATAGCCATGTCACTGTGCAACTGAACCCCTACCTCCTTCTTAGCACCCATCTTAGCCAGGAAGTTGGCCACTGTGTTTAAATATCTACTCACATAAACTGGAACCACATCATCTAATTCCCTCCATAATTCCTTAATTTGAGTGACAAGACTCCTCAACCTCCATGCTTTCAAAGCAAAGTTCCTCATGCAGTCTAGAGCTCCAACCATTATTTGAGAATCTAATTCAAGTATTATCCTCCTGTGGCCCTATTTAACTGCCCAAATAGAAGCAGATTTGATAGCTATGGCTTTTGATTCATTGTTTGTGGCTATTTCCAAGCCTTGCATTTCCCAATAGAGCATTGTTTCGACATGATTCCAACAAACCACTCCAATTTTGGCTCTACCCGAATTGCATTTTGTAGCTCCATCAGTATTAATTTTAATCCAACCTTCTGGGGGTGGTTTCCAACTAGATCTATCCTGTCCCTCTTGCACTTCAAATCCCTATTCCATTGCCCCAATGACAACCTGAGTTTCCTCTTTAGCATAGACAACCACAGTTTCTGTGACTTTGCTCCAAATGACCGCCAAACTCCATCTAATGAAGAAAAAGTTTCTCTAAAAATTCTAGCATTTCTCTCCAACCACACTTGCCACCGAATAAAGTTTAATCCAAGCTCCCAACCAAGACGAAGAGCTTTAGATTTAAATATACCCCTCTTCCATCTTTCCCAGATATTAATCCTATTCAAGTCACCATTAACTTGAATTTTATAATATGAAAACCATCTCTTCCAAATCTGGCGCATGAAAGGGCACTCAAACATCAAGTGATTAGTTGATTCCTCGCTCTTGTAGCATAAGACACATTGATAAGGACCGATGATTCCTTTACATCTAAGATTATCAAAAGTGAGAATTCCATTGTGCATGAACTGCCAGGCAAAAAATTTTACTTTCAACCAACCTTTGGAGTGCCAAATATTTCTCCAATCCTCAACCTGATAAGTATGAGGGGGAGGTTCTGGAAGGATCTTGTCATATCTGTCCTTCACTGTGTAGACACCAAGGCTCCTATAGCCCCAAGATAATTCATCCTCCTTGTCTCTACCTATGAGAAATATTCTGTCAAGATTTTAGTCATGATGGGTGCCAAATCCGGAGGGATTGAAATTGGCCACTCATCCAACTTCTTGAACTGCTTAAACTTATACTCCCCCAGCTGACTAGTGGTGAAATAAATTTCAATTTGGACCCATCTCTTGGTTTAAATGGTTGCTCCTATTGGTTGCAATTCAGGAAATTCAACAATGATAGGTGGGTATTGATCCCATGAATCTGTCCAAAAATGTGTCTTCTCCCCTCTCCCCACTTTCCAAAATAATCTATCTTTTACTACCTGAGATCCTAACTTGAGAGCCTACCACACTAAGGATCCAGTACCATCCAAAGGGAAATAGCCCACCTCATTTAGGTTAACATGTCCTAGATATTTACTAGTTAGGATTCTACTGAATAAGGAAGTTGGTTGGGAAATCCACCTCCAGTAAAGCTTTCCAGCCAAAGCTTTATTATTTATCTTGGATATTCTCAGTCCCAAACCTCCTTTTACCTTGGGCTGGGTTACTTTGTCCCAACCTACTAAGGCCCATTTCCTCTCTCCTTTTACTCCTTCCCATAAATTTTTTCTAGATATCTTGTCCAACTCTTTCCATATAGAATGTGGGGCAGCCAGGATAGAGAATTTATAAATTGGCATGGCCTGAATGACTGACTGTAAAAAAGTTAATCTACCCCCATAGCTTAACCATTTGTGAGACCAATGATTAATTCTATCCTTGATACAATCCAAAAGATTCCTCCAGATATCTATTTTTAGTTTTTTAAAGTGCAAAGGGATCCCCAAGTAAACCATTGGGAGAGAAGTCCTTGTGAATCCCAATATCTCTAAAACTCTGTCCTGAAGCCTTTGATCAAGATTGAAAAAGACCACTTTGGATTTTTTATCATTGATGACTTGGTTTGTAGCCCTAAGGTAGACACTAAGAGTATCTCTAATCATTCTTGCTTCTCTGAAGCTGGCCACTCCCACCAATCCAGTATCATCCACAAACTGTAGGTGAGTCAAAACTTCCTCACCCACCTTGATACCTGTTAGCAAACCTTGTTGTCTTATCCTTAAGAAAAGTCTACCTAGTCCTTCAGCCAATATGAGAAAAATATAGGGAGAGCAAGGATCCCCTTGACAAAGGCCTCGAGTGGCTCCAAAATTTTGTGAGGGAAGACCCTTGATTATCACTGAGTAAGTCAGAGTAGAGACACAACTCATGACCCATTCTATCCAATCCTGAGAGAAACCAAAGGCTGCCATAATATTTGCCAAGAATCTCCACTCCACCCTATCATAAGACTTTGACATATCTAATTTTATGAACATTCCTTTATTACCAGATGTTTGCATTGAATGGATTGCCTCCTGAGCTAGAACCACCCCATCCAGGATCTGCCTACTCTCTACAAAATTCCCTTGCTCTGAGGAGATAATGTTATGTAAAAGAGGTTTTAATCACTCAGCCATTACCTTTGTGATTATTTTATATATCACATTGCATAAGGCAATAGCTCTATAATCTAAAATATGAACCCCCTCATCCCCTTTTGGAATTAAGGTAATGAAAGTATGATTTAAAGCTTTAAGCATTCTTTTACTACCTCTGGACTCCTCTATAACAACCATTACATCCTCCTCCAAGTTATCCCAAAAGGCCTGAAAAAACTCAATTGGAAATCCATCTAGACCTAGAGTTTTTTCGGTGCTCATTCCAAATACCACATTCTTCAGTTCCTCTCTATCAATGGGCTTAAGAAGGGTCTGATTTTCTTCTTCAGAGATAACGAAAGGTAGACAGCAATAACATCATTTTGAGCCTCTTCATATTGCACCATACTTTCCTTAAAAAGTTTAGAAAAATAATCCATTGAATGGGAATGCATACCTGGAAGTGTATCAAAGGAATGTCCGTTCTCATCTTGAAGAGCTTCCATGTTACTCATCTGTCTCCTAGCACAAGCAGTCTGATGGAAAAATTTGGTATTTCTATCACCTTCTAATAACCAAGTGGTTATTGCTCTCTATTTCTAGTAGGTCTCCTCTTGGTTGTCAATGTCCTCAACCGCTTTACGCAAGGCATCATCCTTGGCTTTGAGCTGCTCTATAATTGTTCCTTCCCTAAAGTGTTTTTGAACCTCATCCCATCTGGCCACCAAAGGAGCTCTTTGGACCTGAAATTCTATCTTGTTAGCTCACCTCCAATGTTTCAGTTGAGCTTTGACATAATGAAGTTGTTTGTGGAATCTAAACATTGTTGTCCCATATGTTGGGTGGCCTTCTTCCCACCACTGTGGAATTTTCTTTCGAAGTTCCTCTTTTTGTAACCAAAAATTCTCAAATTTAAATGGTTTGTGATGCTGCCCTGTCTTAGTCCCTCCTTCCAACAAAATGGGAAAGTGATCTGAAACTGGACCTTCCAAAATTTGAAATTTTGTATTCCATTTTACAAATGCCTCCTCTGAAACCAAAAAATGGTCTAACTTTACCTTCCTACTATGTGGCTCCATCCTCTTATTAGTCCAAGTATAGTTGGTTCTAGGGCATTTAATATCCACTAAGTGTAAATCCTGGACTTGGGCAATCATAAGTCGATCCCCTAGGTCCAAAATTGGGGTTCCCCCTTCCTGATATCTAGAGGATAATTTAGCATTAAAATCCCCAGAAATAATCCAGTATAAATATTCTCTTGAGATTCTCATGTTATGCACAGCTTTCCATTGAAGCCTCTGACCATCAAGGTTTTGAGCCCCATAAAAATTTGTGATTAAAACATTTTCAGCTGTGACATTATTCCTTAAATGTGATGTGAGAACACCCCTCCAAGCTAGATGTTCTATTGCAGTCCATTCAAGAGAGTTCCAAAGAGTAACAATCCCCTTTGAGGCACCTTGGGTAGCCACTTCCATATGACCAGCACCCCTCCAAATTTCGTTAACTATTTTACACATAAGATCTAACGACATTTTTGTCTCCTGAATAAGCAAAAAATCTATTTTACATTTTTTCTAAGAGTCTTCAAACAACAGATTGATGGGTTCTACTGTTTAAACCACTAAAATTCCATGATTGTATTGGCCTCACCGATCCTCCAGTGATTAGTTTGTCTCCTTGAACTATTAGCAATTCCTTATTTGATTTTCTACCCACTCTTTGAGAGTTGCTATTTTTTGATCACTTTTCCACCTAAGTTATCCCTAAATTTGGCCTTTCTTTGTTCTTTTCTGCTATTCCCATGCTGAAATACTTAATTATTGGTTGCTCTTGGTTATGCATTATCAATGCCCTTGCACTCGCTGATTGTGGTACCTCACTGAGGTCAATTACCTGCTCTAAGACGGGGGGAGATGAAAGAGAAGCTTGAACGTGGATGTTATTATTTTCACTATTACCATCCACTCCTTCCATGAATTGTTACTCTTGGTCCACTAGTGTCTTAAATATCTCATACCTATTGGCGGGCTTGAGATGGGTTTGCTCTTTACCATCTTTTTTCTTTTGCCTTCTCCTTCTTTTGGGTTGTTCAAAACCATCTCTCTGAGCTTCTTTACCCTAAGAAGTATTGGTTGGTTCTTTGTTTGTTGTTGACTTACCCTCCTTAGGAAGATTTGACATTCCTAGGGGAGCCTCCATTTTTGTGTTCATATTATTTGGACAAAATCGGGCCAAATGCTTGTATTTGTGGCAAACTCTGCATCTAAAGGGCAGAGCCTCATAGTCCAGTTGTTGAATCCAAGATAGTCCTGCAAGTTCAAGTTCCACCTCTATCGGTAGAGGCTGGCTAAGATCCATTTCCATGCATATTCTTGCATAAACAACTGTGTTCCCTTTTATTGTGTCTTTGGAGACACCCAACTATCTTCCAAGGGAATTACCGATCATCTCCAAAACTTGCTCACTCCAAAACTCCATTGGAAGTGCATACAAACGGATCCAAACTGGGACAACAATGGGTTCAATTCAAGGATCGAATCCCACTCTCCAGGGTTGAACAAATAATCTTGCCGGACCATGTTTCCTCTTTTCTGATTCGAAAACCCTATTTCTATCATCCAGAGAAGAAAAACTAACAATAAAATACCCATTAATAAACCATAAAGAGTACTCACCATGAGGCTCCCAGTTTTTTCAGACCCAGGAGTGCAAAAAATTTAGGGTAGGGCGAATACCCATGAATTTATAGACCAAATCGTGATTGGCTCTATATAAGAATGTTTTTTCGACCATCCTTGGCTCAATGACAATCTTGGGCCTTGATTCGGACTGTGGCAGACATCCATTAACTCGATGAGATGTTGATCTATTTCCAGCAGCCATGAAGAGCATTTTAAATGCAGTTCTTTGAGCTTCGTCAGACTTGGATGGAGATTTATCTTTTAACAAATCTACATAAGAGCTATTTCTCCCTAGGATGGGATCCGGAGTAGTCCCCATTGGACCCTACTGGGGCAGCAATCTTGCCTTCAAATCCATAGTAACCAGAAATCACTTCGGCAACCCAACTGATGCCCTAGAATTTCCTTGGCTCCAGAAACCCTAGTTCATCGCTTCCCGCCTGCTCCCATTTTTCAGCTTCATTATTCCACCATTTCATTCTTGTTGTTGAGATAGAAATTTTCTTACTTTTTTTTAGCTCTCGCGAGGTTTGATCCCATGACCTTGCAGGTAAGAACACTTTGGCGTTCTTCCTTGCATTCAAATTAAGATCTATTGTTAAAACCTTGTTTTATAAGCATTGTTGTTGAAGCCATTGGTTGAGTGAAGAACTTGAACTAGGGTTTGAAAAGAACATGAGTATCATTGTTATGTGAGATTATTTTATAAGCATTGTTGTTGAAGCCATTGGTTGAGTGAATAACTTGAACTAGGGTTTTAAAAGAACATGAGTATCATTGTTATGTGAGATTGGTTGATAAGCATTGTTGGAAACATTTTGAGTCAATATTCATATGCTTGGACTAGGGTTTGTAAGTAAGGATTTTTCATTGAGTGATTGGTTTAGTAGAGTTGGTTGAGCCTAGTAAAGTGGATGTGTGAAGTGATTGTTCAAGTTCTATAAAACAAACTATTCTATATTCTAAATTGAATTGAGTAAGTGATTGAACATTGAGATGATTGTGAAACATATTGAGTCTCTAACAATTCTCTGTATGTTTCTAAAAGAGTGATTAAGAATTAAGGTGAATGAGAAGCATATTGAGTCTCTAACAATTCTTTGTATATTTCTGAAAGAGTGATTGAAAGTAATTAAGTATTGAGGTGAATGTGAATCATATTTAGTCTCTAACAATTCTCTGTATGTTTCTAAAAGAGTGATTGAAAGTAATTGTGCATTATGATGAGTAAATAGCACATTGAGTCTCTAACAATTCTCTTTATGTTTCTATGAGATTGGACAAGTTCTAGTGTGGAATTTTTGAGAAGATTTGAGGTAAGTCTTTGAGAAGACTTGTGGAAATATTTGGGTAAGTTTTTGTGGAAGCTTACAATACATATTGAGAGCAGATCTGGATAAGTTCTTTTGAGAAATTATTGAGCAGATTGGACAAGTTCTAAAGAGGACTTGAGGACAGATTGGTGTGATATTTTGTGAAATATTACAAGGCGTATTTGAGATAAGTCTTTGAAAATAATTGAGAGTAGATTTGATTGATTAATTTGTTCAAATCTTGAGTTATGTTTTGGGGCAGATCCAACATATTTGATTTGATATTGATTCAAGCTTTGAGTTAAGGCTTGAAGACAGATATTGAGGACATATTTGTGCTAGACTAAAGGACTATGTTTATTATATATTCAAGGACATATTTTGATATATATTTGAGGACATGTTTGTGCTAGACCAAAGAAATATATTGAGGACTGATTTGTGCTAGACCAAAAGACTATGTTTAGTATAGATTTAAGACAAAAATTTGGAGGTGACAGAGTTGAGGACAGAGATCTCCAGCCAGATCAGGGAATACATGTGTCTTCTATGGATAGAGTTCCATTTTCTAATGGCAGTGGAGGCGGAGGTCTTCTAGAGGATCACCAGAGAGCAGAGTTAGGATATTGGTGTCTCCTATGGATAGAGATCCACAAAATTTGATTAGGGGATTGGTGTCTCCTTTGGATAGAGATCCATAAATATTTAATAGAGAAAGTATTCCCAAGATATTGATTAAGAAAATTTTAGTGAAATATAGATAAGGATTGATTGATCCTTATATATATTTATCATCTATTATATTTGTGAATTTATAAATTTATGGTTAATTATTTGATTTTAATTTATTTTAATCAATTAAAATATGACCTATTATATTATAGTATCATCTCATTATAATAGTATTTGAAGGACCATAATTTTATGGTATTATAAAAAGTTATACTATAGTAAGTTTCCTTTTTGTGGGAGTGTTCATTACATTTAAGGAAATGAATTTGGTTTATGTTCATGCATTTGCATTACATTTACATTTGGATAAATAATTATTTAAATTTTTATGATATCTAAAAATTATAATTAAAATAAAATAAATTACATGCATTTAATTTCATCCACATGAGATAAATAGGATCTATAGGATGGAAAAGAAACAACAAAAATAGACTACATCATGAACGTTTTCCTTATTTCCTAAAACTACTATACTTTTTTTCAACATTGTCACTATATTAATCAATAAATATACTTTTTTTGATTATTTTATGATGTTTAAAATCCTCTTTAAGATAAACATGCTCATTTTTGTAGATATGGTAATCGTAATATCTTGTATAAGCTACTCATGCCATCATATTACAATAAGTGCTTCCTTAAAGATGTTGGTATGCAAGACAATGTGACATCAAATGTCCCTCAACTTTTCCTTTTAGATTAATCATAGATGGCGTTCTCTATATACATTATTTTTATATGCATGTTTCAATTATATGATGATGAGAACTTAGCATATTTTCTCGTAGATGTGATTCTTCTCTTTATAGGTGACCATTAGTTTGGAATGACATTAATTAATTTTTGTTTGATTACTACAATCTTGTCAAAGAATATCTATTTTTAATTTTGTATGAAGACTCAAATTCTCTATGGTATTTTGTAATTAATAATATTTTCTAATTGATATAAAATTATAGTTTTGTCATTTTAACGATACTTATATCATCTACATAAAATACACAAGGGTCATGAAAAATGGTGATGCCCTAAATTTATTGAATAAAAATAAAAATTTAAATTTATGTATAAATAAAATTATATATACAACATAATTTTTTTTTTTTGATAGGTTGAAAGGGTGTTGAAAGGTCCCTGAACCTTGTACAAGAGGAATTACATGAATTCCAGACCGACCGAGGTGGTCCAAGAAGAAAATATTAAAGAGCGAGCAAACCTCCACACTAGGAAATGTGTCGCGAAATCGCGACCAAATTGGTGATGTCGCGAAATCGCGACAAGTTGCACCGTTGTTGCCAAGAGAAGAAAAGATGTCACGAAATCGTGACAAGAAGTGCCATCGAAGCCAAAGGAGGGAAGAAGTCGCGATATCGCGACATGTTGCAAGGTTGCTGCCAGAAGAGAGGAAGTGTCGCGATATCGCGACAAGTTCCTAGGTTGGAGCTGGAAGAGAAGAAGAGCCATGAAATCGCGACATGAAGGAAGACCGTGCCCGGACAAAAAAGGATTCGCGAAATTGCGACAAGAAATAAGACCGCTGCCGAAGAGAAAATGTGTCACGAAATCACGACAAGAAGGAAGACCGTAGCCGAAGAGAAAAAGTGTCGCGATATCGTGACAATTGTGGAAGCCTGCTGCCAAAGAGAAAAGGTGTCGTGAAATCGTGACAAGATGGAAGACCGCTGCCGAAGAGAAAAAGTGTCGTGATATCGCGACATTGTGGAAGACCATAGCCGAAGAGAAAAAGTGTCGCGAAATTTTTTTTTTATCATTATAAATATTAATCAATTAAATTTAATCATGAAAATTAAATTTTTAAAAAATAATTGCCCACCTTTTAATTAAAACTTCAATTGTTATTAAAAATACATTTCTAACAATGCAATTTTGATATTAGAATATTGTTACATTTTTATAGAATTTATATGTTTAAAATACAAAAATATTAGTTGATTAATAACTTATGGAATCTAATAACCAAATAAACTATTTAGAAACATAAACAGTTCATTTTTTTATTTGTACTATTAATAATAAAGAGGGTTTTAAAGAACTCCCACAACCTATACAATCAACACACCACCCGAGCAAACAAGACCAGAACTAAACACCCCACAAAAAAAAGAGGGGTAGACCAAAAAGAAACTATACAGAACCAAGACCCAATACAAATTTATAACTATTATTATGAATTTAACTACCATAGTTTGTGTGTCCTCTAAGAAAAATAAATAGATTACTACGATTTATTAAAATGAGAACTTAACAAAATATTTAAAACAAAATTACAAAAATACATTGTTAAACTTAATATTGGAGAAAATTATTGTTTTAAGAGATTTTTATCTTAATATTGGAGCAAACTACACATAGCAACTAAGTCATTATGAGATTATTGACAAGTATTAAATGTTCAAAACAATGTCATTCCACTTATGTGATATTTCCTTTTGAAATAATTCAACGAATTTTATGTGTAGATAGAACCTACCTTAAAAGAAAGATTCTTCAAGCATGTCCCTACTTTTTACACCACCTTTGGGAACTCCTAAATATAGAGTAATAAGTACATTTACCTTATTAAATTGAAAATATAAATACTCATTGTAAAAAATTAATATGATTTGTATCATTGATTAATATAAAAATAAGAACACATGATGTTTCATGAAGAAATAAATAATTTTGGGTTAATATTTTTGATAATTTTCTTTTCAATAATGGTATTTTTTAATTTACTAGGTTCAATCTAGTATTGATAGTGAGTAGGATGTTTCTAGGGTTTTGAGTTGACCTATAAGCATTGCCTAGAAATAGTGTCTTATAGGATATCATGCACCCTTATGGATATGGGTGACCCCAAAGATGGAGAAATGAGCCCCCACCTTTACTGGCTATAAAATATTTGGTCCTTTAGGCATATGAGAGGGTATTCATGACTCACATATGAATATCTCCATGATGATTCAAATGCCAGACGTGTGAGCACTTAGAAACATGTCATAGACTATAGAAAACTTTTCACATCCATACAACTCCATGTCTTAAGGAATTGTAATATCTTCTCAACCATATAGAGACACCTCAACCTCCAGAAGCTCACTTTCCTTATGTTGATGCCATCATAATGAGTCCACTTTTAGCTATAATTTAGAAGGAAGAAAATAATGGAGATAAATATTTATTTATTATCAACCAAGAGGTAGCCATATCCTCACAATACATAATTTAGTTGAAATTAAAGGATGGAAAGCTATATATAAATAAAGAGAGAAGAGATTGATCATTGATGAATGTATATTTTTCTAGCTTTGTGATAGGTAAAACATCATACTTTATATTTTTCTAACTTTATGACAGGTCCTATTATAGAATATTGTTATACTATTTTTCATGAGAGGGTTCTAATTGGGTATGAGTTTAAGAAATGAATTAGTATTAACGGGGATAATATATGTGGGTTATTTTATGTTGTTAGGGGTTTACTGTGGGGTATATTTTTTTCCAATGAGTATTTCTTGCACTTTTAACTCTACTAAAGAGTTCTAGGTCATTTTGTAGTGCACCATGTGGATTATATGTTGATAAATAAGATACGTATAAGTGTGAACATATAGTTTTCATTTTGAAGTCCCATTTAAGAAAATTAACCTTATGTTTGTTTAGTTTTCATTCCTTAACATAAATTTATATTCTTCCTAGTAGATATTACTAGCTAGCTTGACTAGGTAACCTTATGCAAAAATTAAAGGAAAGAGTATTCAAGTTTTATAATAAACCCTTTCCTAAGTTGATGACCATATTTTGTCAAGGTTTTGAGATTCCTTAAAGAGTGGTGTATATGAAAAACAAAATCATTATTTTATTTGATAGGCTAAATTGGGACTTTCTGATTGCGTCCTCCTTAAGTTTAGTTTTCACCACCAATAGGTTAATTTGATCAAAGAATGTATTTCTAAAGCATGGTTCTCAATTATAGTTAATGGAACAACTATTGGTTACTTTCAAAGTCATAGAGGAATTCAGTAGGGGAACCCTATCAGCCCCATGGTATTCATCATTATGGCAGAAGCTTTAGGCAGAACCATAAGAAATGCTTGCAGTTCAAGGCTAATATCGGGAATCAAGGCAACATCTCTCACTAGGGTTGTTTCTCACCAAAACTTCATCGATGATACCCTTATATTGACTAAGGCATCAGTGGTTGAGACCAAAATAATTAAATACATCCTACAACTCTATGACGACGCTATTGGTCAGAAAGTTAATTTTAGTAAAAGCAAGTTATATTTCTTGAACACCCCCATTCAGAGTCAAGGAAGGATTGTAAAAATTTTAGGGTGTGATATAGCAAACCTCCCCACTTCGTATATTGGTCTCCCTCTTTTCATTGGTTCTCTGAGAGAGTCAATGTGGGACGGGGTTATTGAAAGAATTCAAAAAAAACTTGTTGGATGGAAATGTCATCTTCTATCTCAAGCAGGAAAGTTGGCCCTCACTAAGTCCTCTCTTCAGAGCTTTCTAGTCTATTTCCTCTCTATTTTCAAAGCCCATGTGAAGGTTTTCCAAAAAAATTAGAAACTCCAAAAATAATTTTTATAGACTGGATCAGAGAAGAAAAATGGATACACCTTGTAGGATGGACCAAAGTGTGCAGACCCAAGGAAAATGGGGGCTTAGGTTTGAGGAGAATTGCTCAGATAAATTTAGCTTTACTAGCTAAACAGGAATGGCGTCTCATTTCTGGTGAAGAAAATGAATGGACAGATATCATCAAACAAAAGTATCTTCAAAATATGGAATTTCTAAGTGACTCAGTTCCAATCAGAGGTTCTGCTTTTTGGAAAGCAATTCTTAATTGTAAGGAAATCATCAAAAAAGGTTTAATATGGGTTTTAGGCAATGGTGATAGGATAAATTTCTAGAATGACAGGTGATCTAAGGATGAACCATTGATGTAATATCTTAACTTAGCCTGAATCATATATATCATAGAATAACTCATTAGCAGAAAAGTATCTGATTATATGGTTGAGGAAAGAGGTAGAATGAAGTGGAAACAAATAAGAATTTAGGGATTTCAAGCGAAATCAAATGATCTTTTGGGAAATAGTTTATCCCCATGAGACCCAAGGAATATCAAGTGACCTGGGCTCCTACGGAAAATGGGTAGTTCACTGTTAAATAAGCTTACAATATTCTACTTGATGACAAGGATTTTGTCCTCCAAAAGGACTTAGTTTGGATAAAAAAATTAATTCCAAAAATTGTAGTCTTTTCATGGTTGGTTATCCAAGGAAGAATTCTAACCATTGATAATATGATGTATAAAGGTATTTGTATCACTAATCATTGTTATCTATGTAGGGCTAATTGGGATACCATTTATCACATTTTCCTTGAGTGCCCTTTTTCCTTGACTGTCCTAAGTGGGGTTTTTTAGGCCTTTAAAATTTCATGGGTTAAACCAGCCATCGTACTTGATTTTTTCGTCCATTGTCCTTGCCCATTTTCAAGACAAAGACTTAGATACATGTGGAAAATTTGTTTCAATCACTATTTGGCAGGTGTGGTTAGAAAGGAACCATAGAGTATTTAATGAGTCTATCCATGATCATCAAACTATCATTGTCAGGATCCTATCCTTTGCCAATGAGAATGTGAACCTTATCCCTTTTGATAGTTGTAAACCTCATCTGTAGGAGACCACAATTGCTCAATATTTAAGCTTAACCTTGTTAGATGAGTCTCTGCCTAGGGTAGTCAACCCTAGAGCCAATGTTCAGTGGTCTCAACCTCCTATGGGTTGGTTTAAGCTTAATTTTTATGGAGAAGCTAATGACAATCCTGGTAAAGCAGGCGCTGGTGGTATTGTGTGAGATCATAATGGGAATATGATTCTTGCATTTTCCAAATATTTGGGAACAAGGACGAACAACGAAGCTGAAGCTAGAGCTATGTGGAGAGGCCTTAAAATGACTCAAGACTTAGAAGGCAATTTGATCGTAGAAGGAGAATCTATGCTAGCCATTTTGGGTGTCGATGGTGATAAAATTTTCAAATGGGAACACGGTGTCCTGAGTGAAGTAGAGGAGCTTATTCAACAAGAATTCCAATAATGATAGTCAAATTTATCAACAGAGAAGGCATTGTAAATTCGAAGGCTAGGAGTATTCCTGTCTCTTTTTTGAATTGGACTCGCAATAAAAATTATCTGAGCTATCAGTATTTGTTGTTGCTGATTGGAAATACCACAAAGACTAATGGGGATAGTCACATGTCAGATAACATGGCTCCTAGTCATATTAGTAATTTGAGGTTGGTTGATAATCACAGGGAAGGAAAGAAACGACAATATAAGACTTCAAACCAAAACCACGTGGACCACTAGATAGCCACCGCCATAAATCTAGCCAGCAGGTTCACTTCTCCAAGGCTGATTGACCAAGATAGTGTGTGGTACCAAAGCATGTCATATACGAAAGAAAGCAATTACCAAAGAATTATTAAGAGTAATTATCAATAAAGAGCTTGTGGGAGTTTTTTTTAGAACTCTACTATGTGTGTCTGTAGCTTTTTGTTTCTCCATTGTCTCAAGGAAGGGATCTATGTCTGTTTCTTTTTTGTAATTATGATGCATGTGTGTTTTATCGAGGTATACCCAAAATGATGTATGGGAAGTTTATTTTTGATAACAGGCTGGATTTGGTAGCATGTATATTTTACATATATAGGATCCTTAGTAAGGATATGTTCATCAATAGCCTTGTGTTGATTTTTGTAAAAGATTTTGGGTCAACCTGTAAAACCCGGTATTAATGCTATAGTATCTTATCTACCAAAAAAAATATGGACATCTCATTTGGAATTTACCTAAGAGAAAAATATTTTTTGCTAAATCCCAAGAGGTTGATATTAGAACTAAATAAGAGATGATATAGGTGAAACTAAGCAGGATTTATTCATTGGAGTTATTATAGGTTGTCCTAACATAGTATCTACCTTAGGTTAATTAAAAGTGTATTTATCAATAAAACCTGATGTAATCATTTTCTTGTCCCATTAAGATTGATTATAGAGTGAAATGGATTTCTACTCTAGAAACGCTAAGTTCTAAGTTACTCTTGGGTAAATAAGGTAATCAACCTTCATGTGAAAAAGAAATACTACCAAATATTTTAGGATATGATTAAAAAATTTTGGACACATCCTCTTAATTACCATAGTAGATTTTGTCCAACAACCTAGACAAAACCATGGTGAATGTTCAATATCTCAAGAAATCCTTTTGTTGGAGTTAGAGGGAAGTCAAAAACATAAAAGAGGGCAATTTGATTCCTTTTAGTGGATAAATGAATTTAAAAATTAGGTCTTGATAGATTCAATCGTGTGATAATGATTATAATACTATAATTCCTTATTATCCTACATGTTGCTTAGATATTTCCAAGAGCATTGATGCTCTTAGTTGTTAGTTAGTAGGGGAGGCATGGTGTTTACCAATATATTTGAGGCAATTAAAAAAAGGGTGGCATGGAGCTAACCTTCATGTCATATAATATGAGGGGTTTATCCCTCTAATGTAAAAAGGATAATCTTAGAGATATAATTTTGACTAGTAAATCGAATTCCATTATATTATAAGAGATTAAATTCTAGGGGTTTAGGATTAGATAAAAATGGATAAAACATGAGGTGGGGATTTCTTTTTAGTGAAAAAATATGACAATGGAAACAGTTGTGTTTTGATAGACCTTCCTAAGTGGTTTAACTCTTTAATAATTGACTAGGGAGAAAAATTGGTATTTGCATGGGCTATTTTTATTAAGTAAATATTTTTTCATAAATTTTTAAACTTTTAATTTGAAAATGGCTAAATTTTTTAAATACCAAATATTTATATACAACATGGGTAACATAGTAGTTTTATCAAATCTTTATATATCACTACTAAATATTATCATTTTTTTGTAAGGTTTATCATATAACACATACTTTGCATTATTTTATATGAAAATATTTATTTTCCATTCTATACTAGTAAAATATTGGAATAGTTTTAGTCTATGTAATAAATGTTTCTCAAACTTGGGTTAAAGTATATAATTATCTATCTACTAAGCTTCCTTTGAACAAGTGGATGTTAGGTGGATATTTTGACATGATTGAGTTTTAATATGACAATATTTACATATACTTACTACCATATCAGCTATTGAATTCAATTACTTAATTCTATGTCATAGTAGCCTACATGTATTTTATCCCTTACATTCTCAACCATCTAAAATTTTTACTTAAAATAATTACAAATAAGGCATACAATGTAGATACAACACACTAGATAGATTCTATATAATACTCCATCTATAGCCTTACTAGCCAATTAGATGATGAAGTGTGACTACACCTTTACCGTCTTTGATCATTACTTAATATTGCTTTAGATTTACCTCAACTAGGATATTTAGTCCAATAAAGAGTTTCCCATTAAATTATTCATTTCTCTTTCTATATGCGTAATTGTGTTAGTGTTTTAATGACTATATAAAGGCCTCCTCTAGTCCTATTGGAACTAATGTATGGACAACTAAAGATTAGAGGTATGATAAATTACATTGCATTCCTCATAAATTTTTACAAGAAGTATCTTAAAGCTAAATGTATGCTTTTTGAGAAAGTATTTGACTAAAAAAACCCTTTACCCCAATATTGGAGATGGTTTTGAGAGAAGTGAAACTAAACTTAGGGAACACAAGACCTATTAAGGAAAAGTTACATGAATCTACTCTAGATTGCAATGAATGCAATTTGAGGATAGACTGACTAAGTTTTATTTTAACTTTTTGATATATAATAATAACAAAAAATAAATTCTTTAGATTAAATATACCCAAGGAAGACTCCTCAGTAATGAGAAAAACATCAAAGGAAAATTCCTCCAAAATTTAAAATTCATATTTTGGGGAGATAAAAATGACATGCAAGATCATGCTTTAAGTAATCCCAAGGATATTATTCCTAGGAAAAATTATTTGAAAACCCAATACCCCTTGATGAATTACTAGCCCTTGATGGTATTGAGTAGCCATTTTCATCATCCAACATCTCCTTATTAAAAAAAAAATCACTTTTGGTCCATCATATTTTGAGTGAGACTATGCCAAGACCAATTTGCTCAATATTTGTCATTGATGCCCTTTTCCATGGGGTTCCCAACATGGATAACTTTCATAATTTTATTTGCAATTACACCAGTTTCCAAGGATACAGGCCGGTTAAAGTGATTGAGAAACTATTTAGGAATTCTATGTGGGACACACTATTTTCTTATTTTTTTTGCATGTACATCTTTGCATTTCAATTATGCCAAATGGAACTTTCTTCAACACCATGGAATCACCCCAAATTTGGCATAAACAAATTTCATTTTTATTTCCCACAACGAGATACATCTTACATGATCATGGCATCTACACTTGGCCAAAACTCCTTTAATCCGTTGGGGCAAAAAGAGCATCAATTTACATCATTCATATCATCCATATTTACATCATTCATATCATCTACATTTACATCATACACTTGCACTTGCACCATTCAACTATATTTTTCACCCACAATTCTATCAATTGGCTCGTGAGACTCATTTTTCACTCATTCGCCAATTGAGGGGATAAGCTACACATACAAATTCTTTATCTTCAAAATCATCTTTATGTTCCATGGAAAGAAAGTTGCTTCATCATACCAAACTACATGTCGCCTATGTTTGCACCACATTGTGTTCCACACAACATGATACAAAAAGGGGTATCTATAGATAAAAAAATCTATCCATTTATCATACATTTGTATCCTCCAATCATAGCCATCCAATATTTATATCTATAAATATTTGTATTTATTTTATATACATAAATATTAATATTTTATATTAATATTTATATATTTAACAATTATATATGTATTTATATGAGTAAATTCCAGCCATCCACCATGACTTAATCTCAGTCATCCATCCATCTCAATCCATGTCACTTGCCCAAGCTTAATATCCATCCTTTCTCATGTTTATTATCGACTGCCCATTTTGTGTTGTTGAAATCCTAACATGTTCAAGGGAAAATTATAAAAGATAAGTCATTTTGATGAACCAAGGTCTTAGAAGGTCTCAGGTCCTAAATTTGAACATTTACCCTAGCCATTTTTCTATATATTTGACCTTCATCACTGCCATTGCATCACCTATTTCCATCGATGATAAACCCTCAGGAACCAGATCTGGTTCTGCCTCCCTTCCCCCAACCCCTAAACACCATCCAAAGTTTATAGAATGTTGTTGAGCACTTTTGGAATGTTGTTGGGCATTCACAACCATCACAAAACACCTTTGGGAATTTACCATAGCAGATTTGGTTGGACATTTTGAGTCAAAGTTATCATTGGTGTCAAGGAATGAAGTTGTCATTGATGTCAAGGAATAAGCTACAGTTGATGTCAAAATATCAAAAGAAATAATGCGGGAGGTTGATTGAAAATATGTCATAATATTATTTTTATATTATGTGCGGAAAAAATAAAGGTTTTTTATTAAAACCATGGTGGAAAAATGATTTTTTATTAAATCATTACGAGTAACAAATTTTTTTTATTTAACCTCCAAGGAGGCTTTAATTTTTATAAAACTAAAGGTTGCAAAGTTAATTTATAAAATTTAAATTCTAAATAGAATTTAAATGATTTATAAATTTATCATACATATTATAAATGCGTCGACGTCCAAGTTTAATACACCGTAGACATGCAATATTTGGAAGACAAAAGGTATTTAAAATTTTGCTTTGCTAAGGCTAGGGAGAGATAAGGGGTAAATTGGTTATAATATTTACCTAAGTATTGATGAAGAACTAGCCCTTGATAGTATTGAGTAGCCATTTTCATCATCCAATTCACTTTTGGTCCCTCATATTTTGAGTGAGACTATGCCAAGACCAATTTGTTAAATAGTTGTCATTGATGCCCTTTTCCATGGGCTTCCCAACATGGATAAATTTCATCATTTTATTTGCAATTGCACTAGTCTCCTAGGATAAGTTATTGAGAAACCGTTTAGTAATTTTATGTGGGAATTAGCTACAATCATGAGTGGCCTTGAGGAAAAACTATTTTGTCTTTTTTTTTTTTGCATGTGCATATTTGCATTTCAATGATTCCAAATGGAACTTTCTTCAACACCATGGAATCACCCCAAATTTTGGAAAAATAAATTTAATTTTTGTTTCCCACAATGGGATACACCTTACATGATCATGATATCTACACTTGGCAAAAACCCCTTTAATCCCTTGAGGCAAAAAGAGCATCAATTTACATCATTCATATTATTCATATTTACATCATTCATATCATCTACATTTACATCATACACTTGCACTTGCACCATTCAACTACATTTTTCACCCACAATTCTTTCAATTGGCTCGTGAGACTCATTTTTCACTCATTCGCCAATTGAGGGGGTAAGCTACACATACAAATTTTTTATCTTTAAAATCATCTTTGCATTCCAAGGAAAGAAAGTTGCTTCATCATACCAAACCAGGTGTCTCATATTTTTGCACCACATTGTGTTCCACACAACATGATACAAAAAGGGGCATCTATAGACACAAAAATATATCGACTTATCATCCATTTGTATCCTCCAATCATAGCCATCCAATATTTATATCTATATATATTTATATTTATTTTATATATACATAAATATTAATATTTTATATTTATATTTATATATTTTTATTAATTATATGTATTTATATGAATAAATATTAGCCATCCACCATGACTTAATCTCAACCATCCATCCATCTCAATCCATGTCACTTGCCCAAGCTTAATCTTCATCCTTCCTCATTTTTTAATCTTGACCGCCCATTTTGTATTGTTGAAATCCTAACATGTCCAAGGGAAAATTATAAAATATGAGTCATTTTGATGAATCAAGGTCTTAGAAGGTCCCTAGTCCTAAATTTAAAAAAAATTCCTAACCATTTTGCTATCATCTTTTTCCTTCATCACTGCCATCGCATCACCTATTTCCATCGCTGTCAAACCCTCATGAACCAAATCTAGTTATGCCTCCCTTCCCCCAACCCCCGAAAACCCCCCAGAGTTTACAGAATATTTTTGAGCATTTCTAGAATATTATTAGGCATTGAAAACCATCATCGAACACCTTTGGGCTTTTCCCATAGCATATTTGTAGTTTGTAAGCCCTTAGATGCTTTCGGGCTTTCACACAACCATCTACAATAGAAACATGAGCAGAGATTAGTCTTGACAAAGTAAAAATATTTGTTGCATCATTTATTTATATTCTTGCATTTATTTTTATAGTTTCATTTTACAGAATTTAGGGTTTACTTATTTTATCTTTTGGAGAGCCTCACGTAGTGTAGCCCTCATAGGTGCTTTTAACTCCTTTTATGTAGTTTTCTATTTTTAGGTGTAGGAATCATCTTTTTAGAAGCTATTGCAACTAGGGTGGTCCTGTAGGGATACAGAAGCCCACCCACACTCTTGTTTGTATCAAGTACGAAACATAGGACAATTTTTTCATTAAACTAGGGTTTTGAAACCCTAGTATTTGTAATATCTATATCAAAAATCATTTGTAAAACATCATATTAGGGCACATTAAATGTATAACTCAGATATCTACCCATATTAATAAAAATATTATTCATTTTGTGCATTCTATTTTGTTATTATTCTTTTTGTGCTTTATCTGTGTATTGGTGTTGTTCATTTTTGGTTTACATTATCTAACTTGTAAGGCACATGAATATTGAAGGATTCACATATGGAATTCCATTCCTATGAGGGGTCACATATTAAATCATAATATCACTACTATTAAACATATTTTTTCCTATTATTCTATTAGTTTATTTAAATCTAGTTTTATTTTACGGGATATACATTTAGCTTATGTGTTTTTTTATTTTGTTTTAAAAGTAGCAAAATTTGAGATAAGCATGGATATCCCATAACATGCCAATACTAATAGGAAAAAATATTGGCATGTTACAGTTGATTAGATTAGGATTCTAAGGACTAATCCTGGCATCATTGTATTATTTAATCATTATGTTCAATGCAATATTTATCGCCTTGCTTAACATGGTATCAGAGCAATATTTATCGAGCTCATTTCATAGCTCACCAGGTTGACCTTGGCACTCATTTCATGCTCACCAGGTTAACCCTTTTATGGCAGATCTGGACTGCAGATCTTGCTTCAAGATTTGGACTGGACACAACGATCTACGGTTCTGACCTGGACACTGAAAGGACCAGACAAAACGGACATGCTGGACGAACCTAGGGAGGACATCTAACGACCTAGGTTATGACAAGACTAGATCTATCAGGGGTGACTGGTGGCCATATCCGCTTAAGTATTGTGACACGTGGAGGAAGATCGAATTCTCACTATGACATACTAGGAAAAATGAACCTCTGATTGGACGGATAAAAGGTGAACATCTTCGCATGAGGCAGAGTTAAGGGTAGGAAAGTCTACCCAACATTAGACATTCTATTGTATTTCCAATATTATTTTTAAATAGCCATGTTCATCCCAACCTCATGCATGTGGGATATTATGTTATGGTGTCAAAACTTCATCGTGCATATTGCATTAGCAAGCCTAACCATACCATCACATAGGACACAACCTTGCAGAGGACAATCACAGCTTGATCTAGCACCTGCATCACCGATTTACAGTGCCAGGATCAATGTATTGAATAGGAAGGTTGTTTTTGGCTGGATGAAGACAACGTATTGTGCTCCAACGAGAGGTGATTGTGCATTGATGGAAGAGTTCAGATAAAATTATCACCGATGATAGCATATTGACATGCTTTTCCCAGTGATCTGGATATGAAGCCAAATTAGAAGGCTGGATCTGAAGACTGCATCTGAAGCCTGTGATAAACATAGACGTCATTTTTTGGTTTACTGACACAAGAGTGTTTTCTTGCTTGCCAACAGATAGGCTCATTATGGTGGAAATGTTTAACTACAGGCGCTCCTCCATCAAACGTAGCAGGCGACTGTTACAAGTGAATGATTCAGCCTTGGAGATAAAGCATGAGTAAAGGTTTGTAGATATAGGGTTCAATAATGACAACGGATGATCATGGTGCTATATACTTAGTCTTGATGCAAGCAAAGGGAGATTGAAATTTGCTCTACTCCTAAGTTGTAGCTAAGTGTTGAAAATTTTGAAGCCTTTCTCAGAAGCAGCAGATCTGCGGTGTAGGATGACTCCCTAGAAGGGACTCGTAGATGCAATATCTCCCCCAAGCGGTGGATGTTGCCTTCGAAGGTTTTTATTCTCACTTGCAGATCAAGATTTGTCTGTATCATAGACACGACGATCAGAGAAAAATTTGCAAAAGCTGCCACGAACGATTGCAGGTGGTCTGCACGGAGGGTAAAAGAGCTGCTTGCTGTGTAGATCACCAGTTCATAGACGTGACCATGCACAAGAGAAACTAACTCACTGAAGGTTGCAGCAAACCCTATAGGGTTATTATGCCCATCGAGGAAGTAGACACTGCCCGCAAAGAAATCTGACGCTGCCCATAGAGTAGCGTCGACGGTGGCAGTGGCTAGACAACACGAGATCTCCTCTCGCAGACCATAGTGGGGATAAATATAAAGGGTTTAACCCTTTGTTTCATCGGTAGTTGGAGCCAGAGTGGTTGGCATCCAAAAGATAAAGGCACACAAGGCCACAAGGTCGAGTGTTCAAGCCCCATCGACCCAAAGGTATACATTTTTTTTAATTTTTTGTTTTTGATTAAGATTTTTTTTCTTTTTTAATGATTTAATTCTTATTAATTAAATTTTTTATTAATATTAATTTTTTCATTAAATTATATTTTTTCTTTCAAAAACAAAATTTAAAAAAAAACCTTTGCGAAAGAGAACCCAATTTTTTCTTTCATCCTATTTATTGGAAATTTGAGTGCCTTTGACAAATTTTCTAAAAAGCAACAATCATCCCAAAACACACCTTTTTAGACTTCATAAAGAGCACAAACTTGTGTTTGGAGTTTTTTGAAATAAAAGGGGGGAAATTTTTTTACTGTTGATTTTTTTTTTTTTAAATTTATCTAGGAGGCAAGCTTTGTAAGAGCCTTTTGAGGCTTCATAGTTGCATTTTTTTGCACTAAAGGAGGGGGAATAAATTTTTTCTCTCCACCATCTCCTATCTTGCACTAAAGGGGGTATAATTTTTTTCTCTCCACCAAGGGAGATATAATTTTGCAAAAACAAGGGAGGAAGACTTATAAGGGTGCATTTTTGGTAGTGACCGACACCTTAGTCAAATTATTTTGCAAAATTTTATTGTAAAAGGTGCATTTTCGGCAGAGACCGACACCTTAAGAATGGGCAGATCAAAGAAGAAAACTATCCCAAAACCAACTAATGTTGCTAAATCAGTTAAAGGCCCATACTTTTCCCCACACATGGACGGGATGGATTTTTATGAAGATGGCACATTTCTCACACTACGAAATGGTGTAGATGCCATAATCAATGATTTTGTGTATTGTGAAGACATGCAGAAAAATGGTGTTCTAATCCCTATTGGCATTGTAATGGGAATATACATGTCATTTTATGCTCTTGACATTGCACAACGTAAAGTGAAAAGGGACATTAGTGAGGAAAAAGAGGTCAAACCCCTAATGGTCGATGCTTGTAGTGACACAAGTGACCTTCAACCCATGGTGGCGAATGCTTGTTGTGACACATGTGACCTTGAGCCCATGATGGCCAATGCTTGTTGTGATACAGGCAACCTCATGCCTATGATGGCATATATCAGTTGTAGCATAGGTGATCTCATCACAGTAGCAGATTTTTCTTGTGACACTAGTGACTTAAAAACTGAACCTCCTAAAAATGAACTCCATAATCTCATCAATAGTGATAAATGCCATATTATTAAAAGCATTGATGAAGATGATGAAATTGGGTGTTTTGAAAAACACACCAAAGGATATAGATCCAAACTGATGAAGAAAATGGGATTCAATGGTGAGAGATTAGGTAAACAGGAACAAGGCACTAAAACTCCTATAATGTTAAATTTCAGGGCAAAGCATGAAGGCCTTGGCTATAATGGACATGCAAGTACCAGTAATACCATGTTTGTAAATCCTAAATCTCCTACAACTCCTAAAAAGAATTATTGCATTCATTATGGTAGAACAGGACATGTAGCAGTTAAATGTTGGAAATTACATCCTTGTGATTCATGTGGATGTATGAATCACTCTTCTTCAAGATGTTGGTACAAAGTGAAAATGGCCAACAAGGTTCATATAGATTGTGGATAGACAGATCACGCACAATTGACCATGATGAAAGTAATGTTGTATGGCTTATATCGAAAAGGTAAAACCTATGGTAAACCCCAAGGCAAATCCAGTGACAGACCTAGTGGCAGTCCCAGAGATAGTGACCCAGAGACAGACCTAAAGACATACCCAGAGATAAATTTCCATAGGTAGATCTACAGGCAGATCCAGAGGCAATGATCCAAAGGCAAATTCATAGGCAGATCTTGAGATAGACCCAGTGGTGCAAAACCAGAGGTACGCTTAGATCCAGAGCCATGAGCTAGAGCCAGAGCGGAAGACAAAGCATGAGCCACCATTCTTTCATTTCTCTTCTTCTTCACTATTTTTGGGATAGTTATATGTATTAACCAAATAATAGAATAAGGGGGGATGTTAGCATATATTTATTTATATTAGTTTGTTATTACATTATTTTGGGGCGTATCATGTTGTTCGAACGTCCTATTAATATTGGCATGTTACAGTTGATTAGATCCGGATTCTATGGACTAATCCTGGCATCATTGTATTATTTAATCATTATGTTCAACGCAATATTAATCGCCTTGCTTAACAAATTTATCCAATCAAAAGAGTGTTATATTATGATATGTTTTTATGATTCATCATTATTTGTGTCAATATTATTATGTACTATCTCTTGTTTATTTTTTATTTTACATGATGACTATTAGATATACAAGATTGAATTTGATGCATAATAGATGGATTTTCTACTAACTAGTAGCTAGTTTCCTAAGTGTAGAAGTGAAACTAATTGAAAGATCAGTACAAATTTTATAAGAGCAACGATTGACATTTGACTAGGAAAGGATCTAAATAATGTCTTACATTAACTAGTACTATTATTTTCATTTCACGCATCTTTAAATCAATTTATATATAGTCATATTGTAAAAAAAATTCACATTCACATCAAAATTAAAAGAATAAGAAGTGAAAAATAAATTACGTGTTCAAATATGGTGTAAATTTTTAATAATACAACAAAATAAAAATAGTAGAAAAATATAAAAGTAAAAAGTTATGCAGTATGGGTAGAACATTATTTCTACTAAAAGAAAAGGTGGCATATTCCTTAGTTATATATTTATGGACTTATAAATTTTATGGTAATTATTATTATTTCAATTTCTTTATAGCATTGAACCAATAATATTTTTCTTGATTGATCCTTATCTGTATTTATTATCTATTATATTTGTGAATTTATAAATTTATGGTTAATTATTTGATTTTAATTTATTTTAATCAATTAAAATAGGACCTATTATATTATATTATCATCTCATTATAATAGTATTTGAAGGACCATAATTTTATGGTATTACAAAAAGTTATACTATAGGAAGTTTTCTTTCTGTGGGAGTGTTCATTACAATTTAAGGAAATGAATTTGGTTTATGCTCATTCATTTGCATTACATTTACATTTGGATAAATAATTATTTAAATTTTGATGATTTCTAAAAATTATAATTAAAATAAAATAAATTACATACATTTAATTTCATCCACATGAGATAAATATGATCTATAGGATGGAAAATAAACAACAAAAATAGACTACATCATGAACGTTTTCCTTATTTCCTAAAACTCTACTATAATTTTTTTCAACATTGTCACTATATTAATCAATAAATATACTTTTTTTTATTATTTTATGATGTTTAAAATCCTCTTTAAGATAAACATGCTCATTTTTGTAGATATGGTAATCTTAATATCTTGTATAAGCTACTCATGCCATCATATTACAATAAGTGCTTTCTTAAAGATGTTGGTATGCAAGACAATGTGACATCACATGTCCCTCAACTTTTCCTTTTAGCTTAATCATAGATGGCGTTATCTATATACATTATTTTTATATGCATGTTTCAATTATATGATGATGAGAACTTAGCATATTTTCTCGTAGATGTGATTCTTCTCTTTATAGGTGACCATTAGTTTGGAATGACATTAATTAATTTTTGTTTGATTACTACAATCTTGTCAAAGAATATCTATTTTTATTTTTGTATGAAGACTCAAATTCTCTATGGTATTTTTTAAATAATAAGATTGTCAAATTGATATAAAATTATAGTTTTGTCATTTTAACGATACGTATATCATCTACATAAAATACAGAAGGGTCATGAAAAATGGTGATACCCTCAATTTATTGAATAAAAATAAAAAATTAAATTTATGTATAAATAAAATTATATATACACCATAAATTTTTATCATTATAAATATTAATCAATTAAATTTAATCATGAAAATTATTATTATTTTTAAATAATTGCCCACTTTTTAATTAAAACTTTAATTGTTATTAAAAATACATTTCTAACAATGCAATTTTTTTTTTTTTTTTTGGTGGTGGCCACAAGGGGTAAACAGACTGTGACCACGAGGGAACCATTACATAACATATCCGCAACATGTGAGGCGAGAGATTTGAACCTGGGCCTCTCAGCAACTAGAGAGGTTTAACTACCCATCGCTCTCCAAATCCTCTACATGGGCGGATTAACAATGCAATTTTGATATTAGAATATTGTTACATTTTTATAGAATTTATATGTTTAAAATACAAAAATATTGTGGTGATTTGTGCATTGCTTTGATTACTGCTATTGATATTGTTATACATACATTGCATAATATTGATTGGGAAAGAAAAGTAAAAAATGGTCTTATACTGTTCACCCCTCTCTCAGTATAAGCTTATGTTCTTCAATTGGTATCATATTAGGTTCATTTAGAAGAGTTTAACAAATTGAAGGAAAATCTAATAAGAATACAATGGGTTCTAAGAATGGATTATCATATAATTCAGCACCAGTATTTGATGGAAGTGACTACATATATTGGAGTATGAGAATGAATATTTAACTGATGGTACTTGGCAATGAGATTTGGGAAGCAGTTGAAAATGGATACATACCACCAGTTGATCCACCTACAGATAAGGAATGTAAGCTTCTACAATATTACAATTCAAAAACAATCAATGCAATTTTGAGAGGTTTGCATAGAATAGAGTACATAAAAGTTATGCATTGTCAATATGCAAAAGGAATATGGGACAAATTGTAAAGTATATATGAAGGAGATAAACATGTCAAGAAAGTAAAGATAAAAAATATCAAAGGAAAATTTGAAGAGTTAAGAATGAAGGATGAGAAAAACATTAGTACTTATCTACTTCGAGTCGATGAAGTTGTTAATGCTATGCAAGTACTTGTACTTAAGGTTGAAGAATTAGATGTTTGTGATAAGGTCTTAAGATCTCTTCCAAAAATATTTAGTAAATAGATTTCTACTATAGAAGAATCAAAGGATGGTGATTCTTTAACAAGAGATATGTTGCTTGGTATTCTTACAACTTTTGAGTTAAGAATAAAAGAACCTAATCCCCAAAAGGAAGCATCATTCAAAGCAATCAATAATACAAAGGGTAAGAAGTTAGAATCAAGCAATGAGTCATACAGTGATGAAGAAGCTAATTATGGTAGAATGAATAAGGATTAAATAATATCTAGAGATGCAAAATATATTAGATGTTTCAATTATAGAAAGTATGGTCATTATGCAATTGATTGTCAAGAAGCTGAGGATAACAATGATGAAGAAAAATAGGATCACAAAAATAGGGAATCAAAAAGATATAGGCATCAAAATAAAATCAAGGATGGACAAAGCAGACAATGAAATAAGTTCTTCCAATGGAAAAAGAGGAGCTACTATGCATACAAGGCAAGTAAGTACTCAAGTGATAGTGATAACAAATTTTCAGATAATGATAATGATGAAGTCATATTTATGATTGAAGAAAAATAAGTCAAGAAAAGGTCACCAATAATTCTCAAGTCTTTTAGATGTGGTAACTTTGGACATTTTGAAGATAGTTGTACAAGAAATGATTTCAGTTTTAGTGATGATGAATATGAAGATACACTTGAAGGACCAAAAGAGAATATTCTAATGGCTCTAGAGAAAGAAGAAAGTGATCCTATAGAAGACAAGTCAAAATAAAATGAAGATGTGGATAAAGGTAAACAAATAGAGGAAGAATCGGATAAATAAGGATATGATCTGAAGGGATAACTTATTTATTCTCTTGACACAGTAAATAAGGTAAGAAAGCAAAACTCTAAACTTGAGTTTCAGTTTTAATAATGTGATGAAGAGATAAAAATACGTATAGAGGATCTAGAAAAATCAAAGGCTAAGACAAAGAAGTTCAAGGATAAGTTAGAAATAAAGGTCTTATAATGTGAAATGCTAGAACAAGATGTAGCTTCATTAAATATGGAAGTCAAAAACTCCAAAGTCAAGCTACAAGGGTTCAAAAATAGCTTCAATAACTTAGATAAGTTTATCAAGATACAAAATCCTACATCAAGCAAGATAGGTCTTGGATTTGAACGAGAATAAAAAAAATGGGAGGAGAATTAAATCTTAAGCTCTGAAGAAGAAAAAACTTCAGAATAAGACAGTGTAAGATAAAGTGAGACATCTAAGGATGAGTTGGACAACAAAAATTTCAACAAGGATAGGAATAATGTACAAAGAAGAAATAGATGGAACAATAATAAAAATACGTAAAGAGATACTAAGAGACCAATGAGGTCAAGACAAGGGAAATTCAATGGAAATTTTTTTTCATGTCACAAGTTTGGGAACATGGCTTCATAGTGTAGGACACATGAAATACTGGAAAATGGAAATTTTAGAAACAAGCAACTTTTCTATGGGTATTGCTACTCATGTAATCATTTTGGTTACAAGGAAATGAATTGTAGGATTAATGATAAAAAAGGATATGGCTTCACTAGGAGAAATCCTAAGATATATGCAACTCCAAGGAATAATAAAATTAAGTGTTATAAGTGCAATAATTATGGAAACACAACAAAGTGGTGTATAGCAGACATTCCAAAATCAAGTATGAACAAGAATAGGAATAGGAACAGGAAAAGGGATATGGATATGAATAGGAACAGGAAAAAGAACAAGGATATGAACATGGACATGGAAAGGAACAATCAGAGGAATCATAAGGATCATATAAGAAGAAAATAGGATAAAGGTAAAGACCAGTTCTTGTTGGGAGTAGAAATACTCCCACCCCAAAATTAACCACCTCAAGAGGAGATGGGGGAGAGGCTAAGCTAAGAGGCTCATTCTTAGCCCCGAGCCCCAAAGGTGACCATTTTCCATTAATGTCAAAGAGGGAGATATTTGAGTAAGGGGGAGAGATTCGGTATTTGAGTAAAGAAGAGAGATTGGAAGAGAGCATTGAGCTAGGGGGAGCAATGTCCCAAGGGGAGCAGAACAAAGAAAAGGTTAAGTTTTTGGTAAAAATAATTTGGGTTGCCATCAATGACAAAGGAGGAGATTGTTGGACATTTTGATTGAAAGTTGTCATTGGTGTCAAGGAATGAAGTTGTCATTGATGTTAAGGAATAAGCTACAGTTGATGTCAAAAGGTCAAAAGTAATAATGCGAGAGGTTGATTGAAAAGATGTCATAATATTATTTTTATATTATGTGAGGTAAAAATAAAGGGTTTTTATTAAAACCATGGTGACAAAATGTTTTTTTATTAAATCACTATGAGCAACAAAAAAAAATTATTTAACCCCCAAGGAGGCTTTAACTTTTATAAAGCCAAAGGTTACAAAGTTAATTAATAAAATTTAAATTCTAAAAAGAATTTAAATGATTTATAAATTAATTACGCATATTATAAAGGCACCGATGTCCAAGTTTAATACACCGCCGACATGCAAGATTTGGAATGCAAAAGGTATTTAAACCTTTGCCTAAGTTCAAAACCAAGAATTCGAATTTCCTTCGATTATTTCCATGCTAAAAATTGTGCTAAGATTCATGGAGAAAGTGCCAAGGAGCAACAAATAAAAAGGTCTATGCATTCAGTAAGAAGGGAGCGCATCAAACATGCTACATGGCAAGAGGATAAGGGAGCCAATGGCTCTAAAGGATTCGGTGAAATATTAAAGTGCCTTTTATGCTTTTAGTGGGCACGTGAGTGCTTGGCTCACATTGCTAGCAATCCATGACTAAGGCACTAGAAAGGGAGGGAGTGCAAGATCGAATCCCATGAAACACGGAGTGGGAGATATAAAAGGTTTTTATATTTTTGATTTAATTTTTAATTAAGTTTCTAAGGTTGTGGAGAGATAAGGGTTGTTAATAAAAATAAAAATTATTCTTTGCTTTGCTAAGTGTAGGGAGAGATAAGAGGTAAATTGGTTATGATATTTACCTAAGTGGTAAATAGAAATTTACTAGGGTAATATTACTTTTCATTTCATGCATATTTAAATCAATTTATATATAGTCATATTGTGAAACAATGTCACATTCACATCAAAATTAAAAGAATAAGAAGTGAAAAATAAATTGCATGTTCAAATATGGTGCAAAACCTTAATAATACAACAAAAGAAAAATAGAAAAAAAAAAATAAAAGTTAAAAGTTGTGCAGTATGGGTATTTGTACCTAATGAGAATATTATTTCTATTAAAAGAAAAGGTGGCATATTCATTTATTATATCTATTATATTTATGGACTTATAAATGTTATGGTAATTATTATTATTTTAATTGCTTTATAGCATTGAACCAATAATGTTTTCCTTGATTGATACTTATCTATATTTATCATCTATTATATTTGTGAATTTATAAATTTATGGTTAATTATTTGATTTTAATTTATTTTAATCAATTAAAATAGGACCTATTATATTATATTTGTTAGAATAAGTGAATATTCTCTTAAGTTCTACTAGGATAGACACACTTGAGTTTCCACTCCTCCATGAGTCAAGTGAACTCTTAGTGGTGTCTTCATCAGACTTGATGAGTTGTTCCACTCCTCCATGTGTTAGGTGAACTTTCAGTGGTGTCTTCATCAGACTTGATGATTTGTTGTAAACCAACGGCTCTCAATGATCAACTTTGCTATTTATACAAAGTTGATCCCTAGAATAAATCAATCAATTCTATTTTGTTTCTTCAAATATTGTAATGCTTTGTAGTTCTACTCTTGGGAATTCTAACATGGTATCATAGCAGGGTAGATTCTACTAGCATTCTCTCTTTAAGGATGTTTCTCGAACTGGTTCTTAATCTCTTATTCTTTTATTTTTTAAATAAAGAGGTTTTTCTCATATTGAAGTATGCTCATATATGCAATTTTTTTTAAAGATATTTGCTTATGGTAATACCTATTGTTTTATATAATTTTGTTTTACCATTACTGCAAATCTTTCAAAATTTCTTTATTCACTATTTTGTGTATGCATATTGAATTTTTTTTTTCCTCTATAAAAATACTCCTTCATAACAAACGCAACTTGCTTTAAAACAATTAAAGCAACGCTGCGTCTCATTCTATTTTAATTTATATTATTTCTTCCCCTCTCGATTGCATCCATCACTGCATTTCACTCAAGAAGGAAACTAATATAAATCAAACATTTTTTAGAGACCCCTTGTTTTTATTTGTCCTCCTACTTCGCCTATGTTTAATTTTTTTTCCTTTAAATGCTAGCTCGTTTGGCTTTCAATAGCCTTCACTGTGCATTTCATAATGTAGAAGGATAAGCATTCGATGTCCTTTTGCCCTCACTACGTATCTTCTAACATGGAGGAAAGGGAAAAATTATAGGCCCTTACTTCTGGTGGTATTTAATTTTTTTTTCTTACAATCTAAAATCGTTTTGTCTTCATAAATTTTAATTAATGTAAGGATCGCTCTCCATGTCACCAATTAATGACTCTTGGTCTACCTATCTATACAAAATTTCATTAAAAAAAAAATTGAACGTGGCCTTTGGCCAGCGTTTTACTATGGCACGCCTTGAGACTGTGTCTCTCAATGGGCATTTCCCTTATTAATATTTAATATTCTTCGAAGATCTTGAGATTTTAGGAAATATTCTACTCGAATTTCATCATATCTATTTGTCCTTCTTTGCTCAAGAGGATCTTATTTCCTCTTGTTATATAAACATCTAAGATTAAAATAATAACTCTTTTGTATTCCTAATATTTTCTTCGGTAAATCTTACATTGATATTTCTTTGGGCCCATTTTATACTGTTCTTTGTAAATATCTGCAAGTGTTTTTTCTTCAAGTTAGTGTGTGGTGAGATAATCTAATTTGCAAGTAAAATATTCAGAAACACTCAGGTCACCGCATCCTCTCTTTGGCGCCTTGCTCTCAGCATCTCCAATTCATCTTTTAAAACTGATTTGTGGGATAGTTGCTAAGGGAGACTCTCTACTTTGGTTTCACTCCTCTAAATGCCTCTTCAACACATCATATGGTAAGGTGTTATATGATTTTTTAAAATAACATTTTTCTTATCCAGTGCAGATATATAAGGAGTCTTGTTTTTCCTAGACGTTACCATTGGTGCAGTGAACGTAGATGCCACCCTTTCTTATATCCAGTGTAGATATAAAAGGAGTCTCATTTTTCCTAGACGTTGCCATTGGAGTGGCGAATGTAGATGCCACCCTTCCTCGCTACTTTTTCATTGAAAAACACTTCGTGGACCCCTGCTGGTTGTATTTCAAGACATTTTTTTTTATTCCATCCTTTGTCTGATGTCAACCCCTTTAATTTAAGCTATAATATCTGATGCAGGAGCATCCAACGAAAGGAAAAATACCACAAAGTAGAAAAAATGTCACGATATCACGACATGTCTGCAAAGAAGAAAAAGTGTCGCGATATCGTGACATGTCACATTTTCACGACCAGAATACGAGAGAAGGCGCAAGAGAGAAAAGTGTTGTGATATCGTGACATGTCGCATTTTCCCAACCAAAGGACGAGAGAAGGCGCCAAGGAGAAAAAGTGTCGCGATATCGTGACATGTCACATTTTCATGACCAGAATATGAGAGAAGGCGCAAGAGAGAAAAGTGTAGCGATCTCATGACATGTCGCATTTTTGCGACCAAAGGACAAGAGAAGGCGCAAAGGAGAAAAAGTGTTGCGATATCGCGACATGTTGCATTTTCGCGACCAAACGACGAGAGAAGGCACAAAGGAGAAAAAGTGTCACGATATCGCAACATGTCGCATTTTTGTGACCAGAAGATGAGAGAAGGCGCAAGAGAGAAAAGTGTCGTGATATCGCGACATGTCACATTTTTGTGACCAAAGGACGAGAGAAGGCGCAAAGGAGAAAAATTGTCGCGATATCGCGACATGTCGCATTTTTGCGACCAAAGGACGAGGGGAGGCGCAAGAGAGAAAAGGGTCGTGATATCATGACATGTCGCATTTTCATGACCAGAATACGAGGGGTGGCGTAAGAGAGAAAAGTGTCACAATATCGTGACATGTCGCATTTTCGTGACCAAGAGGCGAGAGAAGGCTCAAGAGAGAAAAAGTGTCGCGATATCACATTTCGCATTTTTGCGACCAAAGGACGAGAGAAGGTGCAAGGGAGAAAAGTGTCGTGATATCATGGCATGTCGCATTTTCACGACCAAAGGACGAGAGAAGGTGCAAGGGAGGAACAGTGTCACAATATCGTGACATGTCGCATTATCGTGACTAAATGAGAAGAGGAAGATCAAGAGAGAAAAGGTATCGTGATATCGTGACATGTCGCATCGTCGTGACTACAGGAGAAGAGAAAGAGGAAGAAGGAAAAAGTGTCACGATATCGTGACATGTCGCATTTTTGTGACCAAAGAAAAAAAAAGGGGGCAGGCGGTTACAGGGGCCGTTACAGAGGAAATTATCGAGCGGTGGGTATACCGAACGTCATCATTGGTTGATAGGCGGACAGAGTCTACAGTGGTAGCACTAAACAACACGTGGCACCAAGGTGCAATGAAAGCAGACAAAGATCAAGAGTCAGAAAGAAAGACGTTTCGAAAGCCAAGACAACGAAGAGGCACGGGAAATGAAACGAAGGGTAAAAAAATGGAAACGGAGAGTCACGCCAGAGATTTTAAAAGGGGAAGTGAAGGCATGCACAAGGGGTCGAAAAACTGCTGAAACAAAGTTGCAGATGTGAAGGCAAAAGGAGAGGGCCATTATGGACCTGTTTGGACTATTTTTCTTCCATGGGGAAATGTTGTAAAAGAATAAAAAAAATAAACTATCTTTTGGGATAAAGGAGTTTATTTGGCAGATTGCTGCCATTAATGTAATTTTTTTCAAATTGTTGAATGAGAATTGAGAATTTAGCATGAGCAAAATTTTGGCTCCCCATCAAGTGGTATCAGAGCGGGAGTTCTTGAGTGTGTGAACAGATCACCAAAAGTGAGGTAGTTTGCACCAGGATCTGTGGAAGAGTAGGAGTTCCTGAGTGTGTGAGTAGATTGCCGAAAGTGAGGCAGTTTGCACTAGGATCTGTGGAAGAGCGGGAGTTCCTGAGTGTGTGAGAAAATCGACGATAGTGAGGTAGTTTGCACTAAGATTTGTGGAAGAGCATAGGGTTCCTGAGTGTGTGAACAGATCATTGAAAGTGAGGCAGTTTGCACCAGGATCTATGGAAGGGTTGTGAGAAGAGAGCGAGGAAGAATGCCTCCATGAAGAAACCATGGTGGTGGGAGAAATATGGTACCTGAAGAAGATTTCAGAGCTTTGCGGAGGCAAGTGCAAGCCCTGCAAGAGGAGTTGCAAAGAGAGGTTGAGCCAAGGAGAGAAGACCGTAGTGAAGATGAAGCTTGGGAGGTTGATGATCCATCAGTTGAAGAAGAAGTAACGGATCCTACAGAAGCTAGATTAGTTAAGGCCATATCTCGGATCGGGAAGAAGACAAAGTTTGATGTCTCCACGTATTCTGGGAATCTCAATCTAGAGGAGTTCATTGATTGGATCAATGATATGGAGAAGTATTTTGAGTATGAGGAGGTTGTAGATCCATATCGGATCAAGTTTGTAAAAATGAAGTTGAAATGCCATGCTTGCATATGGTGGAAATAAGTACAGCTAGAAAGAAATAGAGGAGGAAAGGAAAATATAACCAGATGGGATCGAATGGTAGAGAAGTTGAAGAGATAGTTTATTCCTATAGATTATGAATTGGATATATTGAGAAAAATGTAGAGTTTGAGACAATCAAACAAATCTGTCAAAGAATATACAGAGGAGTTTTACCAGATCTCAATCAAAACTAGCCATTTTGGGGCTAACAAAGAGAATGTAGCCCGTTACATCAATGGATTGAGAACTAGTATTCAAGAAGAGTTGAGTCTGGTTAGGATGAGCACCATTGAGGATGTTTACCAGTTTGTTCTAAAAGTTGAAGAGAAGCTAAACAAAAGTTTTGAGGGTAAGCAGAAAGGAAGAGGTCATGGAGAAAGAACTGGTGGAAGAATAGATGGAGGATGATATGAGAAGAAAGAAGAAGCTAGCAGTAGTCAGGATCAGAAGGGAGATAATGATTACAAATCCCATGGTCAGAACAACTACCAAAGAGGAAGAGGTAGATCTGGATGTGGGTACAAAAGAGGAGGATTTTGTGGAACCTGTTTCCATTGTGGGGAAGAGGGGCATTAGGCATATGAGTGTCCCCAACACCGAGATAGGATGAATAAGAGACCTGAGGGTCATGCCAGAGCTGCTGTAGTAGATGAAGGTGTTGAATCAGAACATTCTGAAGAAGCAGAAGAATGAGAAGCGTTGATGATAAAAATATCATTGATGAATGGATGGAAATATGTGGATCAGAGGAAGAGCTTATTTTGCACAAGATGCAAATGTGCAGGTAAGGCCTGTAATATTATCATAGATAATGGTAGTACTGATAACTTGGTCTCTGAAGAAATGATTACTAAGTTATAGCTAGAGAGGAGGAGACACCCGCATCCATACCAGATTGCGTGGTTGCAGAAGGACCATAGGGCATTGGTCAGTGAACAGTCCTTAGTCAAGTTTAATATTGGGAGATACCAGGATGAGGTCCTGTGTGATATCATACCTATGGATGCTTGCCATATGCTGTTAGGAAGACCATGGCAGTTTGATCGTCATGTAGTCCATGATGGACATACCAACACTTACTCCCTAACAAATGAAGGAGTGCGCCATAAACTAAAGCCATTGAAGGAGATGGATGAAAAGAGTTTGCTGACAACAATGAGAGTGGAAGTTGTGGGGTTTGAAGAACTTAAGGGTTTGTACCTTGCAGACCTAGATTTTGTTGAAGCTTGGAGAGCTTGTACAACCCTAGTTAAAAATAAGGTGACAGAATAGTACAGAAGTGAAGGTCACTTCTCAATCCACCCCGGTTGTCTGATGTAGGAGCATCCAACAAAAGGCAAAATACCGCAAAGTAGAAAAAATGTCGCGATATTGTGACATGTCGACAAAGAAGAAAAAGTGTCACGATATCGCGACATGTCACATTTTCATGACCAAAGGATGAGAGAAGGCACAAGAGAGAAAAAGTGTCGCGATATCGCGACATGTCACATTTTTGCGACCAAAGGACGAGAGAAGGCGCCAAGGAGAAAAAGTGTCGCGATATCGCGACATGTCGCATTTTCGTAACCAGAAGATGAGAGAAGGTGCAAGAGAGAAAAGTGTCACGCTATCGCGACATGTCATATTTTTGCGACCAAAGGACGAGAGAAGGCGCAAAGGAGAAAAAGTGTCACGATATCGTGACATGTTGCATTTTCGTGACCAAAGGACGAGAGAAGGCGCAAAGGAGAAAAAGTGTCGTGATATCGCGACATGTCGCATTTTCACGACTAGAAGATGAGAGAAGGCGCAAGAGATAAAAGTGTCTCGATATCACGGCATGTCGCATTTTCACGACCAAAGGACGAGAGAAGGCACAAAGGAGAAAAAGTTTCGCGATATCGCGACATGTCGCATTTTTGTGACCAAAGGACGAGAGGAGGCGCAAGAGAGAAAAGTTTCGTGATATCGCGACATGTCGCATTTTCATGACCAGAAGATGAGGGGAGGCGCAAGAGAGAAAAGTGTCACGATATCGCGACATGAAGCATTTTCGTGACCAAGAGGCGAGAGAAGGCTCAAGAGAGAAAAAGTGTCGTGACATGTCGCATTTTCGTGACCAAAGGACGAGAGAAGGCACAAGGGAGAAAAGTGTCACGATATCGCGACATGTCGCATTTTCTCAACCAAAGGACGAGAGAAGGCGCAAGGGAGGAAAAGTTTCACGATATCTAGACATGTCGCATTATCGCGACTAAATGAGAAGAGGAAGAGCAAGAGAGAAAAGGTGTCGTGATATCGTGACATATCGCATTATCGTGACTAAATGAGAAGAGGAAGAGCAAGAGAGAAAAGGTATCATGATATCGTGACATGTCACATTATCATGACTACAGGAGAAGAGAAAGAGGAAGAAGGAAAAAGTGTCGCGATATCGCGACATGTCACATTTTCGTGACCAAAGAAAAAAAAAAAAAGGCAGGCAGTTACAAGGGTCGTTACAAAGGGAATTATTGAGCGGTGGGTATACCGAACGTCATCATTGGTTGACAGGCAAACAGAGTCTATAGTGGCAGCACTAAACAACACGTGGCACCAAGGTGCAATGAAAGCAGATGAAGATCAAGAGTCAGAAAGAAATATGTTTCGAAAGCCAAGACAACGAAGAGGCACGGGAAATGAAACGAAGGGTCAGAAAAGGGAAACGGAGAGTCATGCCAGAGATTTTAAAATGGGAAGCGCAGGCATGCACAAGGGGTCAAAAAACTACTGAGATAGAGTTGTAGACGTGAATGCAAAAGGAGAGGGTCATTCTAGACCTATTTGGGCTATTTTTCTTCCAGGGGGAAATGCTGTAAAAAAATAAAAATAAATAAACTACCTCTCGGGATAAAGGAGTTTATTTGGCAGACTATTGCCATTTATGTAATTTTTTTCAAATTGTTGAATGATAATTGAGAATTTAGCGTGAGCAAAATTTTGGCTCCCCATCAAGGGAATGAAATGCCCTCACTGCAAAATGCTTATAGAGGATCTATAAAAATCAAAGTCTAAGAAAAATAAGTTCAAGGATAAGTTAGAAATAAAGGTCTTATAATGTGAAAGGCTAGAACAAAATGTAGCTTCAATAAATATGGAAGTCAAAAACTCCAAATTCAAGCTATAGGGGTTCAAAAATAGCTCAAATAACTTAGAGAAGTTCATCAAGATACAAAATCCTACATCAAGCAAGATAGGTCTTGGATTTGAACAGGAACAAAAGAAATGGGAGGAGAATTCAACGTCAAGCTCTGAAGGAGAAAAAACTTTAGAATAAGAGAGTTTAAGATAAAGTGATATATCAAAGGATGAGTTGGACAACAAAAAGTTCAACAAGGACAGAAATAATGCACAAAGAAGAAATAGATGGAACAGTAATAAAAATAGGTAAAGAGATACTAAGAGACCAATGAGGTCAAGACAAGGGAAATTCAATGGAATTTTTTTTTCATGTCACAAGTTTGGAACATGGCTTCATAGTGCAGGACACATGAAATACTAGAAAATGAAAATTTTAGAAACAAGCAACTTTTCTATGGGTATTGCTACTCATGCAATCATTTTGGTTACAAGGCAATGAATTGTAGGGTTAATGATAGAAAAGGATATGGCTTCACTAGGAGAAATCCTAAGATATATGCAACTCCAAGGAATAATAAAATTAAGTGTTATAAGTGCAATAATGATGGACACACAACAAAGTGGTGTATAACAGACATTCCAGAATCAAGTATGAACAAGAATAGGAATAGGAACAGGAAAAGGGATAGGGATATGAATAGGAACAGGAAAAAGAACAAGGATATGAACATGGAAATGGAAAGGAACAGTCATAGGAATAAGAAGGATCATATAAGAAGAAAAGAGGATAAAGGTAAAGACCAGTTCTTGTTGGGAGTATAAATACTCCCACCCCAGAATTAACCACCTCAAGAGGATATGGGGGAAAGGCTAAGCTAAGAGGCTCATTCTTAGCCTCGAGCCCCAAAGGTGACCATTTTCCATTAATTTCAAAGAGGGAGATATTTGAGTAAGGGGGAGAGATTTGGTATTTGATTAAAGAGGAGAGATTGGAAGAGAGCATTGAGCCAGGGGGAGCAATGTCCCAGGGGGAGCAGAACAAAGAAAATTTTAAGTTTTTGGTAAAAATAATTTGGGTTGCCATCAATGACAAAGGAGGAGATTGTTGGACATTTTGATTCAAAGTTGTCATTGGTGTCAAGGAATGAAGTTGTCATTGATGTCAAGGAATAAGCTACAGTTGATGTCAAAAGGTCAAAAGTAATAATGCGAGAGGTTGATTGAAAAGATGTCATAATATTATTTTTATATTATGTGAGGTAAAAATAAAGGGTTTTTATTAAAACCATGGTGACAAAATGTTTTTTTATTAAATCACTATGAGCAACAAATTTTTTTTATTTAACCCCCAAGGAGGCTTTAATTTTTATAAAGCCAAAGGTTACAAAGTTAATTAATAAAATTTAAATTCTAAAAATAATTTAAATGATTTATAAATTAATTACGCATATTATAAAGGCACCGATGTCCAAGTTTAATACACCACCGACATGCAAGATTTGGAATGCAAAAGGTATTTAAACCTTTTCCTAAGTTCAAAACCAAGAATTCGAATTTCCTTCGATTATTTTCATGCTAAAAATTGTGCTAAGATTCATGGAGAAAGTGCCAAGGAGCAACAAATAAAATGTTTGTGCATTCAGTAAGAAGGGAGCGCATCGAACACGCTACGTGGCAAGACAATAAGGGAGCCAATGGCTCTAAAGGATTCGGTGAAATATTAAAGTGCCTTTTATGCTTTTAGTGGGCACGTGAGCGCTTGGCTCACATGGCTAGCAATCCGTGACTAAGGCACTAGCAAGGGAGGGAGTGCAAGATCGAATCCCATGAAACACAGAGTGGGAGATATAAAAGGTTTTTATATTTTTGATTTAATTTTTAATTAAGTTTCTAAGGTTGTGGAGAGATAAGGGTTGTTAATAGAAATAAAAATTATTCTTTGCTTTGCTAAGGGTAGGGAGAGATAAGAGGTAAATTGGTTATGATATTTACCTAAGTGGTAAATAGAAATTTACTAGGGTAATATTATTTTTCATTTCATGCATATTTAAATCAATTTATATATAGTCATATTGTGAAACAATTTCACATTCACATCAAAATTAAAAGAATAAGAAGTGAAAAATAAATTGCATGTTCAAATATGGTGCAAAACCTTAATAATACAACAAAAGAAAAATAGAAAAAAAATATAAAAGTAAAAAGTTGTGCAGTATGGGTATTTGTACCTAATGAGAATATTATTTCTATTAAAAGAAAAGGTGGCATATTCATTTATTATATCTATTATATTTATGGAATTATAAATGTTATGGTAGTTATTATTATTTTAATTGCTTTATAGCATTGAACGAATAATGTTTTCCTTGATTGATACTTATCTATATTTATCATCTATTATATTTGTGAATTTATAAATTTATGGTTAATTATTTGATTTTAATTTATTTTAATCAATTAAAATAGGACCTATTATATTATATTTGTTAGAATAAGTGAATATTCTCTTAAGTTCTACTAGGATAGACACACTTGAGTTTCCACTCCTCCATGTGTCAGGTGAACTCTCAGTGGTGTCTTCATCAGACTTGATGAGTTGTTCCACTCCTCCATGTGTCAGGTGAACTCTCAGTGGTGTCTTCATCAGACTTGATGAGTTGTTGTAATCCAATGACTCTCAATGATCAACTTTGCTATTTATACAAAGTTGATCCCTAGAATAAATCAATCAGTTCTATTTTGTTTCTTCAAATATTGTAATGCTTTGTAGTTCTACTCTTGGGAATTCTAACATGGTATCAGAGCAGGATAGATTCTGCTAGCATTCTCTCTTGAAGGAGGTTTCTCGAACTGGTTCTTAATCTCTTATTCTTTTTTTTTTTAAAGAAAGAGGTTTTTTTTCATATTGTAGTATGCTCATATATGCAATTTTTTTAAAAGATATTTGCTTATGGTAATACCTACTGGTTTATATAATTTTGTTTTACCATTGATGCAAATCTTTCAAAATTTCTTTATTCACTACTTTGTGTATGCATATTGAATTTTTTTTGCCTCTATAAAAATACTCCTTAACGAACGCAACTTGCTTTAAAACAATTAAAGCAACGTTGCATCCCATTCTAGGTGTTTTTTAATTTATATTATTTCTTCCCCTCTCGAACGCAGCCATCACTGCGTTTCACTCAAGAAGGAAACTAATATAAATCAAATATTTTTAGAGGCCCCTTATTTTTATTTGTCCTCCTACTTCGCCTACGTTTAATTTTTTTTCCCTTAAATGCCAGCTCATTCGACTTTCAATAGCCTTCGCTACGCATTTCATAACGTAGAAGGATAAGCGTTCGACATCCTTTTGCCCTCGTTGCGTATCTTCTAACATGGAGGAAAGGGAAAAACCGTAGGCCCTTACTTTTGGTGGGCATTTAATTTTTTTATCTTACAATCTCAAATCGTTTTGTCTTCATAAATTTTAATTAATGTAAGGATCGCTCTCCACATCACCAATTAATGACTCTTGGTCTACCTACCTAGACCAACGTTCATAAAATTTTTCGAACGTGGCCTTTGGCCAGCGTTTTGTTGTGGCGTGCCTTGAGACTACGTCTCTCAACGGGCATTTCCCTCATTAATTTTTTATATTCTTCAAAGATCTTGAGATTTTAGGAAGCGTTCTACTCGAATTTCATCATATCTGTTTGTCCTTCGATGCTCAAGAGGATCTTCTTTCCTCTTGTTATATAAACATCTTTCTAAGATTAAAATCATAACTCTTTTGTATTCCTAAGATTTTCTTCGGTAAAGCTTAGATTGATATTTCTTTGGGCCCATTTTATACTATTCCCTGTAAATCTCTACAAGTGTTTTTTCTTCAGGTTAGTGTGTGGTGAGATAATCTATTCTGCAAGTGAAAGATTCAGAAACACTCAGGTCACCGCATCCTCTCTTCGATGCCTTGCTCTCAGCGTCTCCGATTCATATTTTAAAGTTGGTCTGTGGCATAGTTGCTAAGGGAGACTCTCTGCTTTGGCGTCACTCCTCTCAACGCCTCTTCAATGTGTCATATGGTAAGGTGTTATATGATTTTTTAAAATAACATTTTTCTTATCCAGTGCAGATATAGGAGTCTCATTTTTCCTGGACCATTGTGATATAGGAGTCTCATTTTTCCTAGATGTCGCCATTGGAGGGCGAACGTAGACGCCACCCTTCCTCGCTGCTTGTTCATTGAAAGGTGCTTCGTGGACCCTTACTCGCTGCCTTTCAAGACATTTTTTCCACTGCATCCTCTGTCTGATGTCAACCCCTTTAATTTAAGCTATAATATATATATATATATATATATATTGTAGCAAGAAAAAAAAGCATTTCATTCCCTTTCCTTTCCGACTTTTTCTTCACCCAAAAATCAAAGGAGAATTGTAAAAATTTTAATAAAAAAATTTTTGTGGGGGGTTTATAGGTGCCTTTTGCACCTATACTAAGTTCGGGGGGTGTCATTGCATCACTTTTTGCCTTATTTTACCTTCTTTACTTTCATTCTTAAGTTGGTAATATTAATTTTGTTTATATATCTTGCTTAATATTAAAAAGGTGTTGATTAAATCTTCAATCCTTAATTAAAGAAATTACTAAAATATTTTTTTACTATTTCTTTATTTCATTAAGCAAAATTTTATATTAACAACTTAAATTCTCTATTTTCCAAACGTCTTTAATATTTTATAGAGATATTTTAGTGAATGAAAAATCTTTCCTTTCAAAACAGTCTCTATATTAATTAACTTTTTGGAATCAATTTGTTACATATAGTCAGCTTAAATGAAATAAAAGGGTATTCAATCCAATCCTTACATAATAAAGAATAAATAAAATATATCTATTCTTTATTTATTATTTCATTAAGCAATTAAAAATCTTTATGTGTTCAATTTATTATTGTTGACAAAGAGTATTTTTTAATTATCTCTTTAAAAGCATTATTTCTCATTCTAAACTTCCTAAGAAGAACAAATAATTCATATCACCACTCACCTTATTGTACATACTATTTAACTTATAGTTTCCCTCAAGTAAGGGTGAGTTATTTGGTAACCAATACAGGCCTGGTTGATATTCACCTATGTTCCAAGTATCATATCTAATCAAATACTTATAGTTTCCCTCTAGTTAGGGTAGGTATTTGAGAAGAAAAGATATATAGGCCTAGCATATTTGTTCTCTTAACCATAATTAATATCAAATTTACTCAAAATACTTATAGTTTCCCTCTCGTTAGGGTGGGTATTTATTGAGTTATTTGGTGTTTCCTAAAATCTTTGGCATATTTATCTCATTAACCTCATTAAATATCAAATAACCTCAAAATTACTTATAGTTTCCCTCTCGTTAGGGCGGGTATTTTTGAGCAATTTGGTATTTTTTACAGGCTTCTGTTGACTAATATCCATTGCATTCTCTAAATTAAAGTTAAAGGGGGGACCTTTGGGTTAACTTCAAAATGAATTCAATGAATACAATTGATCCTCTCACTCCTCACAACTTCCATACATGGAAACCCAAAATTTTAAATCTCATTTCTTAGAAAGGGCTCACACACCTATTAGAAGAAAAGCAACCTGAGTTCGAAAAAGAATATGAAATATTTGTTCACAAAGGGAAAATGTATGAAACAATGGGTATTATAAGCTCTAATGTGCATGAAAGTTTGTGGTTTCACATTGCATATTGTAAAACTCCTTATGAAAGTTGGGAGAAACTAAAGACCTTGTTTGGGAAAGTAGATCAAATAAGATCAATGCAACTAGAAGCAGAATTAACAACTCTATCTCCTGAGGACTTCAACAATATTGTTGACTTCCTCACCAAATTCAAAGAGGTCCTCACTCAATACAAAGGTAGTGGGAAGACTAATACTGAAGAAGAATGCATTTATCTAATCCTTTCTAAACTAAATGGTGTATTTCAAATCTTTGCTACCACCTTTCTATCTACCAAATATGCTCTTGGTGCAACCTTTAAAATGCCCTCTTTAGAAGAGTTTTGTGATAGACTAACTAGGGAAGAAACAAAACTTGCAAGATATGAAATCTCTTCTTCTTCCTCTTCCTCAAAAGCCTTAGTAGCCTCCACCTCTTCTAAAGAAAAATTCAAAAAGAAGGAAAAGAATCCCATAACTTGTACTCACTACAAAAAGAATGGTCACTCTATAAACAAATGTTGGAAAATATTACAACAACTAGAGGCAGCTATGAAGGATCAAAATATAGACAATAAAAATCAAATAGGAAAAGCCCTTAATGTTCAAGGGAAAACCTCCAATTCTTCTTCTAATCACTGGGTCCTAGATTCCGGAGCAACTCATCACATGACTGCTTCAGATGAGTCATTCTCTTCTATCTCCTCAAGTTCAACCTATAGCATAGAAGTTGGTGACTCTTCCTTCATCCCAATCAAAGGAAAGGGTGATATAACCATTGATGGTGGCTCTATCAATAATGTTCTCTATGTTCCAAACATTGCCACAAATCTCCTCTTTGTCTATCAGATTTGTACTTTTGGAAAGGGGAAAATTGTTCTCTTCTCTCCAACAGGAGTTGAGATAAGAGACTTTCAAGATCCCCATTCTCTCATAGCCAAAGGAGATATTGATCACAACACTCACCTATTTCACTTCAAAGGATTCAAAAATCTAGAAGGGGCCTCCTATTTTGTGGCTCATGGAGATCTTGAAAGCAAAATTTGGCATGAAAGGTTTGGTCATCTCAGTTACAACTACCTAAAGGAATTGAGCACCCATGAAATGGTAACAGGTTTACCTCAAGTCTCTTCTATTGATGGAGTTTGTCCTGGATGTGCTCTTGGAAAGCAACATCAAGATCCTTTCCACCCAAGTAGTTCTCTAAAAACTTCATCCCCTCTAGAATTAATCCATAGTGACTTGATGTCTTTTCCAGAACCTTCTTTCAAAGGAGAAAAATATGCTCTAACCTTTATTGATGAATTTTCTAGAAGAACTTGGGTCTACTTCCTAAAATATAAAAGTGATGTTCTATCCCACTTCAAAGTCTTCAAAGCCTTAGTTGAAAATCAGGCCTCTTGCAATATCAAGCAAATTCGCACAGATAATGGGGGGAATACTACAGTAATGAGTTCTCCATATTTCTATCAAATCATGGCATCATTCATCAACATTCTGTCTCCCATAATCCTCAGAAAAATGGTATTGCAGAAAGAAAAAACTGAACATTAAAGGAAATGGCAAATTGTATGCTCCATTCAAGAGATCTTCCAAAAGTTTTTGGGCAGAAGCTATTAACTATGCCAATTATATTCAAAACCACACACCTCATAAAGCTCTTGATCATTTAACTCCTGAAGAAGCATGGACTGGTTCAAAACCAGATGTTTCCTTCTTCAATATTTTTGGGTGTACTGCTTGGGCACACATCCCAAAGAAGAAAAGGAAGGCTCTAGATAAGAAAAGCAGAAAGCTCATCTTTGTTGGTTATTGTGAGGAAATGAAAGCATACAGGCTCCTTGATCCCTCAACTCATGAGGTATTTTTTCATAGGAATGTCCAATTTGATGAAACATTCCCTCAGAAATATCCTCAACTCTCCTCTTCCTCCATTGAGCCTTCTCCTATAATAGAACCTCAATATTATGAAGAACCAACTCTAGAGGTTAACTTAGAGATTGATAATCAAGATGAGGAACCTGTAACTCCAACTCAATGTCTTTCCACTCCTTCTACCCCTTCCACTATGCAAAAATGGGCCCGCACCATTGTTAAAGAAGCTACTCCTTACATCCAAAATCTTCCATCATCCAGATCAACCAACTCCATAGGCACTGGTCTTGTTTGTCAGTCTATTTCCTCTGATCCTCAGTCCTTCAAAGAAGCAACTGGTATTAAATAATGGGATGATGCCATGGAAAATGAATTCTCTTCCTTAATAAAAAACAAAACTTGGGATTTAGTTCCCTTGCCTAAAGGAAGGAAATTAGTTCATTGTAAATGGATTTATAGAACAAAGTATGGTCCTAATGGAGAAATTGACAAACACAAAGCTCGCCTAGTAGCCAAAGGTTTCTCTCAAATTGAAGGAATTGATTATGCTGAAACCTTTGCTCCAGTTGCTAAAATGGATTCTGTAAGATTGGTTCTTGCTCTAGTTGCTTCCCAAAAGTGGCATGTCTTTCAAATGGATGTAAAAAGTGCTTTCTTACATGGGGATTTAAAGGAAGAGATATACATGGAACAACCTGTTGGTTTCACTCAAGACTCCTCTCTTGTTTGTAGGCTAAACAAGTCTCTCTATGGCCTCAAACAAGCTCCTAGAGCTTGGTATGAAAATATGGACTCCTTCCTTCTTTCCGTAGGTTTTTCTCATTGTGAGTCTGATAACACAGTCTACATTTGGAGAGATGAAGGAAAAATCACCATTCTTGTTTTATATGTTGATGATCTTCTAATCACTGGTAGTACCTTCAATCACATTCAGACTATAAAAGACTCCCTCTCTAAAAAATTTGATATGGTTGATCTAGGTTTAGCTCATTACTTCCTTGGGATCCAAATAAATCAAACAAATGCAGGTATTTCATTGTGTCAATAAAAATACACTCTAGATCTTCTTCAGAGGTTTAAAATGTCAGATTGCAAACCTTCTCCTACACCTTTTCAATCTGGCATAAATCTAAGTACTTCCTGCTCATCCCCTCTATGTGATGCAACTCTATACCATCAGCTTGTAGGGAGTCTGTTATACCTTACTCATACTCATCCAGATATCTCATATGTTGTTGGCCTCATATCTAGATTCTCCCATCAACCTCACTTCAGTCATTGGCAAGCAGCAAAAAGAATCCTCCGCTACTTGCAAGGAACTACTCAATTTGGGCTCTTATATAAGGGAAAATCCATGGATATCATTGGCTACATAGATTCATATTGGGCAGGTTCAGTAGAAGATAGATGTTCAACTTCTGGCTATATCTTTTGTCTTGGTTCTTCGCCAATAGCCTAGTTATGCAAAAAACAACAAGCAGTAGCCTTATCATCTATAGAGGTAGAATACAGGGCAATAATTTTAGCAAGTCAGGAAGCTCTTTGGCTTCATCAAATTCTAAGGGAATTTGGTTTATCCCATGACAAACCTATAACTCTTTGGTGTGACAATCAGAGCACAATTCACATTGCATGAAATCCAGTTGAGCATCAACGCACCAAGCACATTGAGATACATATGCACTTCATTCGACAACACATTCAGAATGGGGACATATACTTGGACTATATTCCAACTGAGGAGAAAATTGTAGACATCTTCACCAAGTCATTTCCTTCTCCGCATTACATATAGTTGCGAGAGAAACTTGGAGTAATACAACTGCATTGACACAGAGGTCTTCCACCTCTCCTTTTACTATTGTATTCTTTGGAGGATGGTTTTTTCCCTTGTGGTTTTTTTCATCATCTCTCCAAAAGTATATATTGTTCATGAGTACCTAATCAGGCCAAGTTTTGGGACTCATTTTTTTTTGTGTTGAGAGGACAATCTTCGCCATCCGAAGACATGCCTCTATCTTGGATATTTTTCTTGTAATAGATGGTTTTTCCCCAAGGGGTTTTTTCACCATCTATATATTGTAAATGAGTACCTCATCAGGCCATGTTGTCGGGACTCATCCTTTTATTGTTTTAAGAGGACAATCTTCGCCATCCGAAGACAAGCCTCTTCCTTATTTATTTTTTGATTGATGGCTTTTCCCATTTGGGTTTTTACCATCTCTTCAGAAAAGAAATCATTGTACATGAGTACCTCATCAGGCCTTGTTTTCGGGACTCATTTGTACAAACCACCCCTAGTATCACTTAAGGGGGGTGTTAGAATAAGTGAATATTCTCTTAAGTTCTACTAGGATAGACACACTTGAGTTTCCACTCCTCCATGTGTCAGGTGAACTCTCGGTGGTGTCTTCATCAGATTTGATGAGTTGTTCCACTCCTCCATGTGTCAGGTGAACTCTCGGTGGTGTCTTCATCAGACTTGATGAGTTGTTGTAATCCAACGGCTCTCAATGATCAACTTTGCTATTTATACAAAGTTGATCCCTGGAATAAATCAATCAGTTCTATTTTGTTTCTTCAAATATTGTAATGCTTTGTAGTTCTACTCTTGGGAATTCTAACAATATTATCATCTCATTATAATAGTATTTGAAGGACCATAATTTTATGGTATTACAAAAATTTATACTATAGTAAGTTTCCTTTTTGTGGGAGTGTTCATTACAATTTAAGGAAATTAATTTGGTTTATGCTCATGCATTTGCATTACATTTATATTTGGATAAATAATTATTTATATTTTTATGACTTCTAAAAATTATAATTAAAATAAAATAAATGACATGCATTTAATTTCATCCACATGAGATAAAGAGGATCTATAGGATGGAAAAGAAACAATAAAAATAGACTACATCATGAACATTTTTCTTATTTCCTAAAACTCTACTATAATTTGCTTAAACATTGTCACTATATTAATCAATAAAATATACTTTTTTGATTATTTTATGATGTTTAAAATCCTCTTTAAGATAAACATGCTCACTTTTGTAGATATGGTAATCTTAATAACTTGTATAAGCTACTCATATCATCATGTTACAATAAGTGCTTCTTTAAAGATGTTGGTATGCAAGACAATGTGACATCACATGTCCCTCAACTTTTTCTTTTAGATTAATCATAGATGGTGTTATCTATATACATTCTTTTTGTATTCATATTTTAATTATATGATGATGAGAACTTAGTAGATTTTATCATAGAGGTGATTCTTCTCTTTATGGGTGACCATTAGTTTGGACTGACATTAATTAATTTTTCTTTGATTCAAAGAATATCTATTTTTATTTTTGTGTAAAGACTCAAATTATCTATGGTCTTTTGTAAATAATAACATTGTCAAATTTATATAAAATTATAGTTTTTCCATTTTAATGATACTTATATCATATACATAAAATAAACAAGGGTCATGAAAAATTGTGATGCACTCAATTTATTGAATAATAATATAAAGTTAAATTTTTGTATAAATAAAAATATATATGTACACCATAATTTGTTTATCATTATAAATATTAATAAATTAAAGTTAATCATGAAAATTTAAAAATTTAAAAATTTAAAAATAATTGCTCACTTTTTAATTAAAACTTTAATTGTTATTAAAAATGCATTTCTAACAATGCAATTTTAATATTAGAATATTGTTACATTTTTATAGAATTTATATGTTTAAAATATAAAAATATTAGTTGATTAATAACTTGAAGGAATCTTATAACCAAATAAAACTATTTAGAAACATAAACAATTCATCTATATATATATATATATATATTGGTACTATTAATAAGAAAGAGAGTTTTAAAGGACTCCCACAACCTATACAATCAAAAGGCCACCTAGGAGAACAAGACCAGAACTAAATACCCCACCAGACAAAAAGAGGAAGACAAGAAAGAAACTGCACAGAACCAAGACCCAAAAACAATTTATAACTATTATTATGAATTTAACTACCATAGTTTGTGTGTCCTCTAAGAAAAATAAATAGATTACTATGATTTATTAAAATGATATCTTAACAAAATATTTAAAACAAAAATACAAAAATACATTGTTAAACTTAATATTGGAGAAAATTATTGTTTTAAGATATTTTTATCTTAATATTGAAGCAAACTACACATAGCAACTAAGTTCTTATAAGATCATTGACAAGTATTAAATGTTCAAAACAATGTCATTCCACTTATGTGATATTTCCTTTTGAAATAATTCAATCAATTTTATGTGTAGATAGAACCTACCTCAAAAGAAATTTTCTTCAAGCATGTCCCTAATTTTTCCACCACCTTTGGGAACTCCTTAGTATAGAATAATAAGTAAATTTACCTTGTTAAATTAAAAATATAAATACTCATTGTAACAAATTAATATTATTTGAATCATTGATTAATATAAAAATAAGCACACATGATGTTTCATGAGGAAATAAAAAATGTTGGGTTAGTGTTTCTAATAATATTCTTTTCAATAATGGTATTTTTTAATTTACTATGTTCAATCTAGTATTGATAGTGAGTAGGATGTTTCTAGGGTTTTGAGTTGACCTATAAGCATTCCCTAGAAATAGAGTCTTGTAGGATATCATGCACCCTTATGGATATGGATGACCCCAAATATGGATAAATGAGCCCCCACATTTCTTGACTATAGAATATTTGGTCCTTTGGGCATAAGAGAGGGTATGCATGACTCGCCTATGAATATCTCCATGATGATTCAAATGCCAGATGTGTGAGCACTGAGAAACATGTCATAGACTATAGATAACTTGTCACATCCATCCAACTCCATGTCTTAAGAAATTCTAATATCTTCTCAACCATAGAGATACACCTCAACCTCCACATTAGATGCTCACATTCTTGATGTTGATGCCATCAAAATGAGTCCACTTTTAGCTATAATTTAGAAGGAAGAAAATAATGGAGACAAATATTTCTTTATTGTCAAAAAAGAGGTATACACCTCCTCACAATAGATAATTTAGTTGAAAGTAAAGGATGGAAATATATATAGAAATAAAGAGAGAAGAGATTGATCATTGATGAATGAATATTTTTCTAGCTTTGTGATAGGTAAAACACCACACTTTATATTTTTCTAACTTTATGATAGGTTCTATTATAGAATATTATTATACTATTTTTCTTGAGGGGATTCTAATTGGGTATGATTTTAAGAAATGAATTAGTATTAACTGGAATAATATATGTGGGTTAGTTTATGTTGTTAGGGATTTATTGTGGGGTATATATTTTTTCCAATAAGTATTGCTTGTACTTTTAACTCTTCTAAAGAGTTCTAGATCATTTTGTAGTGCAACATGTGGATTATATGTTTATAAATAAGCTATGTATAAGTGTGAATGTATAATTTTCATTTTGAAGTCCGATTTAAGACAAGTAACCTTATGTTTGTTGAGTTTCCATTCCTTAAAATAACTTTATATTCTTCCTAGTAGATATTACTAGCTAGCTTGACTAAGTAACCTTATGCAAAAATGAAAGGAAAGAGTATTCAAGTTTTAGAATCAACCCTTGCCTAAGTTGATGACCATATTTAGTCAAGGTTTTGAGATTCCTTAAAGAGTGGTGTATATGAAAAACACAATCATTATTTTATCACCAATAAATTGGACATTTCATTTGGGATTTACCTAAGATAAAAATATTTTTTTCTAAATCCCAAGAGGTTGATATTAGAACTAAATAAGAGATGATATAGGTGAAACTAGGTAGGCTTTATTCGTTGGGGTTATTATAGGTTGTCCTAACATAGTCCCTACCTTAAGTTAGTTATAAGTATCTTTATCAATAAAACCCAATGTAATCATTATCTTGTCCCATTAATATTGATTATAGAGTGAAATGGCTTAATACTCTAGAAACCCTAAGTTCTATGTTACTCTTGGAAAAATAAGGTAATCAATCTTCACAAGAAAAATAAATACTACCAAAAATTTTAGGATATGATTAAAATCTTTTGGACATATCCTCTTCTTTACCATATTATTTTTTTTCCAACAACCTAGACAAAACCATGGTGAATGTTCAATATCTCAAGAAATCCTTTTGTTGGAGTTAGAGGGAAGTCAAAAACATAAAAGAGGGCAATTTGGTTCCTTTTAATGGATAAATGAATTTAAAACTTAGGTCTTTATAGATTCAATCATGTGATAACGATGATAACACTATCAAATCCTTATTGTCCTACATGTTTCTTAAATATTCCCAAGAGCATTGATGCTCTTAGTTGCTAGTTGGTAGGGGAGGCATGGTGTTTACCAATCTATTTGAGACAATTGAAAAAGGATGGCATGGAGCTAACCTTCATGTCTTATAATATTATGGGTTTATCTCTCTATTTTAAAAAATATAATCTTAGAGATGTAATTTTGACTAGTAAATCGAATGCTATTATATTATAGGAGATTAAATTCTAGGGGTTTAGGATTATATAAAAATGGATACAACATGAGGTGGGGATTTCTTATAATAATGGTAATAATTGTGTTTTGATAGACCATCCTAAGTGTTTGTACTCTTTAATAATTGACTAGGGAGAAATTGTGGTATTTGTATGGGCTATTTTTATTAAGTAAATATTTTTTCATAAAAATTTTAAACTTTTAATTTGACAATGGCTAAATTTTTTAAATACCAACTATTTATATATAACAAGGGTAAAATAGTAGTTTTATCAAATGTCTATATATCACTACTAAATATTATGATTTTTTTGTAAGTTTTATCATGTAACACATACTTTGCATTATTTGATATGAAAATATTAATTTTCCATTATATACTTTTAAAATATTGGAATAGTTTTAGTCTATGTAATAAATATTTCTAAAACTTGGGTTAAAGTATAGAATTATCTATCTACTAAGCTTCCTTTGAACATGTGGATTTTAGGTGGATATTTTGACATTATTGAGTTTCAAGATGACAATATTTACAGAGACTTACTACCATATCGTCTATTGAATTTAATTCCTTAAATCTATGTCATAATAGCCTACATGTATTTGATCCCTTACATTCTCAACCATCCAAAATTTTCACTCCATATAATTACAAATAAGGCATCCAATGTAGATACAACACACTAGATAGAATCTATATAATACTCCATCTATAGCCTTACTAGCTAATTAGATGATGAAGTGTGACTACACCTTAACTGTCTTTGATAATTACTTAATATTACTTTAGATTTACCTCAACTAGGAGATTTAGTCCAATAAAGAGTTTCCCATTAAATTATTCATTTCTCTTTCTATATGTGTAATTGTGTTAGTGTTTTAATGACTATATAAAGGCCTTCTCTAGTCCTATTGGAACTAATGGATGGGCAACTAAATATAGGAGATGTGATAAATTATATTGCATTCCTCATAAATTTTGACAAGAAGTATATTAAAGCTAAATCTATCCTTCTTGAAAAAGTATTTGAATAAAAAAATCCTCTACCCCAATATTGGAGATGGTTTTGAGAGGATTGAAACTAAATTTAGGGAACACAATATCTGTTAAGGAAAAGTTACATGAATATACTCTAGATTGTAGTGAATGCAATTTGGGGATAGATTAACCAAGTTTTATTTTAACTTTTTGATATATAATAATAACAAAAAATAAATGCTTTAGCTTAAAGATACCCAAGGAAGACTCCTCAGTAATGAGAAAAACATCAAAGGAAAATTCCTCCAAAATTTAAAACTCATATTTTGGGGAGATAAAAATGACTTGCAAAATCATGCTTTAAGTAATCCCAAGGATATTATTCCTATGAAAATTCATTCAAAAACCCAATCCCCCTTGATGAAGTACTAGCCCTTGATGGTATTGAGAATTTTTCATTTGATGTGGCACATGAGAAACCCCCAAACATAGATGGACATCTTGTGGAGTTATTTAAAAATATATCCACTAAGGTGAAGGAATATCTCTATGAGGTATCATCTAAAGCAGAGCATAATGGTTCTTTGGGAGCCTTCATCAACAAGAAAATTATTATCTTGGTTGCAAAGAATAATAACTCTAATTATGTATGAATGGAGTCCCATAATGATTCTAAATATCACATATAAAATTATAGATATATTAGTGTAGTCCTTAAGACATTGCTCAAGCTAAATAGATAGGTTTCGCCCAAGGAATATATATCTTTGACATATTGGTGCTATATTAGGAAAAACTAGAATAGGTTACCTCTACTTTGCAAGATATTTTCTTTGTTAAGCTCAATTTTGAGTAAGCTTATGATAGGATAATATGGAAGTTCACCCTAAAGGTGTTGGATTACCTTGGGTTTGGACAATATGTATAAATCATATTGATATGTATTTTATAGATATTTATGTGATGATTGTTATGAATGAGTAATTTTTAAAGATATTTCCTTTATAATGTTCCATTAGCCATGTATGTATGGTCCCTAGCCCCCTTACTACATGTATCGGTTTTTGATGCACTTGGATAAATGATTTAAAGATCCTTGCATAACAATGTTCTTCAAGGAATCAATATCCTAGGAGGCAATACAACTAACACTTCATTGATGAATCAATGTTGCTCCTTCGGAATAATGGTAAATAAATTGAAAATATCACTTAGCTCTTGGAGCTATCATGCACTAATTCTAAGATGAAATTGTCTATGAGTAAGAAAACAATTCTCTTATCCTTGGGACTAAATAGACCACCTTGGATTTCAAATACTTGAAGGTATATTAAATGTATCAATATTTAGTGATACTTATGATTTACGTTTATATTTTGGACCTCCTCCAAGGTTATGTGGTAATGATTATTCAATAACTTTAAAAACTTTGAATTGATAGACAAACAAACACCGCTTAGTTCTTTGTAAAATCAAGGTCATGAATAAGGTATTCACTATCCCACCTATATATTATACCTCTTGTTAACTACCATTCAAAACTATGTTTCACTTATAAGAGTACTCAAAAGGTATTAATGAAGAAAATGAGATAATTAAAAAATGTCGAAGTCTTTCTCTTGGGAGTTGTACATGTTGCGTTAGGACAATAGAGGCTTAGACCTTACCGACCCATCTCAAGAAGGTAAAAGCCTAATAGCCAAGTTGATGATTAGATATCTTTAATGCTTTGAACCTTGGATGATCTTATGCATTTAGTGCATTAGCATAGATTCTTATGGTAGTGCTTGGTCTTTGGTCCAAATGCAAGACAAATTTATTAATGTCTTCTTTCGTATTGATGTTCAACACCTATTATTCATTTTTGGAGATATTTGCTATAACTTATCATATTATTGTCTTAGAAGTCTTCCTCCCTATATTATGGTCTTAAATTTCAACATCTGCAATCTAGTGAAACATATTGGTGAATTTAATGAAATATATTTGGCTCTTAGTGCTAATTACAAGGCGAAATCCTTTCTAAGAAGATCTTGGGATGATGATAGATCTATGGGATATTTCATTGCAATGATGAAAATATTGGCATGAACTAAAAACATAATTTAGATTAAGGGATTCATGTTATTTGATTATAGTTTGCATTCATACCTTGATGGTAGATGACCTACTAACCAAACAATCATTAATTGTAGCCTACAAAATTTATAAGGATTGGTTTCAATGGACAAACAATCATAGCCTCTTGTTTTTCTCATTTAAAGTGGTGGTCTACTATGCTCTTACACCTCATAGCCACATGTCTTAGTAACAAATAGGACTATGATTATGATTTATCTTTATGGAAATGGCATAAATATAAGATTTTAAAAACCAATATAGGGGGTTTTATCCAACTTCTAGATTCAAGATGTTTTCACCTTAAGACACTAAGACACAACAAACTTGTATCTCTACGACCGAATTCTCTAGCATGTTCTTGTGTAATAAGCTTGAGTCCATCAAGCATCTCTTATAGTCATGTAAGGTTGCAAAGGATGCATGGAATTGTGTCCACAAGAAGTTTCTGGTGCTGTTTGAATTGATGGTCACCTAGAGATTCATGCCTCTTGGATTATGTAAACATAGCATTTTGGTCTATGAGTGTTTCTATCAACTGATTTTAATATTCATTTGGATTTTTAGATACCAAGCATACATTTTATTGGCTCCTTGACTTAGTTTAAAATGGACAAGTTGGTGCTTTACTCTAGCATCATTCTTCAGGATTCCTTGTTGTCTAGGCAATTATGTCTCTCTAAGCAGCCCCAAAATCATGATATGCAGCATCATCTAAAGGACTGATAGCAGTAGATAGTGCAGTCGATCAGAGATCAACATGCATTAGAGGAAGAGGCGATATCTATCCTGATCATGATCTGAAATTTCCCTGTTCAATTCAAGTCCAGGGAGTTGTTGGTCAAGGAAATTGTAGCATAAGAATAACAGAATCGAGCATACACTATTGAATTTGTGTTACATCTGAGAATCAATTTGCATCATAAAATGGACAAAAAGAAATAACATTAACTCTTGCTTGTTTTGAAAGTACCTTTGGGCAAAGAAGCTTGTTTTAGTTGTACTTTTTATTCAATATCGGCGACTTCGGTATGGTATGTTTCCATAAATGGAAAACCAATAATATTATTTTTATGACTTAGGACCCAACTATCATCACATTTACAATTTAAAAAAAAAAAAACTAGACTGTGTAACTAACGGAGAACAAGTTCGCATGCTATCGGATATTGAAGCAAATACAGCTCCAAATAGAATGTAGGGTGAGTTGACAACTCACAAACAGATATTAAAAACAGACATATAGACTGAGCTGACAACTCACAGAGATATACTAGAAAAGACCAAAACAAAATGTTAGGTATTACAAAAATGACTGTAGATGTAATAGATTTATAACAAAATCACTCAACTTAAGTGTTGTTGGTGAGTTGGAGAGGGTAGGACTTTCCTCCAAGGGAGGTCCCTGGTCCGAATCCCCATCTTATCAAACCCACATTGGGTACCCAAAATCCAGTTGATAATGCTGGTGCGGTCAAGGTCAAAACCCAACACGACTCCCAAGTAAATTTAATGGTATTTCGATAAATTAAAAAAAATAACAAAATCCGTGCTAAATTAAAAACAAAAATTACAAAATCACTCAAATTTACTCCTTTTCAGGGGTGCAGGTGTAGCCATGAGCTGCACAATCCCATTTAGTGCATTTATTTATACCACGACTATTAATACCATTTTAGGTATCAGATAAGGCAACTTGGTGTACGTCAGAGCACGCCTTAGCTCACTATATCTAATTAGACATCATTATGTCCCCGCTCGCAATGGAAAATCTAAGTCCAATACTAAATTAAGGACGTTATTAATATTTGCATTTGGAATTTATCTGCATTTGGAAATATATTATATGACATAAAAGACTCATCAGACATAAAGATGCATCATCGTGGGGACAAGCCGTGAACAGCTAAGTGATTATATATACGTGAACCAACATCAGCATATCTTTGTTATCATTACAGTTTCAGCGGGCATAGCAGCCCTTGATCATAGGCCACAATGATTTCTCTCCTTGTAGGTAGTGCCGATAATAAACCCCACTCATGTTGTAGGTAGTGCGGATAATAAACCCCACTCATTGTAGACGTCTGTTTGCATTTAAGTTTGGACAGAAACTTGTAAATACTTTGAAGAGGACAAACGTCTTTAACCTCAGCCCAAATATTTTCCATTCTCGTTGGCAGTGGGCACAGTACATTTCATAAAAAAATTTATAATTTTCTAATTTTTACTTTGGATTGGTGGAGATTTTTTTTTATATAAGAGGAATGGGTAACATCTTTTCATCTTTAATAACTGGGTACGGGGTCAGACATTGTTGCTGAGGTTTCTGCCTCTGAACACATGTCAAATCATTGAAGCTGCCTCTATAACTTCTGCCTCTCCTCACTAAAGGACTGCCTATGGGGTCAGACATTCTCCTCGAGGTTTCTGCCTCCCAACACAGGTCAAATAATTGAAACTGCCTCCATAACCTCGGAGTGAGAGAGATCCCCAGTGGCTAAGGTACAGCAGTGGTCAAATAATTGAAACTGCCTCTATAACCCCGGAGTGAGAGATCCCCTGTAGCTAAGGGTTGGTACAGCCGTCGTTAAGCTGGCGCACACTCAGTCAACTCTCAGCCGACTTAAGTCAGAAACTGCCTCTATAACCCCGGAGTGAGAGATCCCCTGTAGCTAAGAGTTGGTACAACCTTTGTTAAGCTGGCGCTCACTTAGTGGACTTAAATCAGACTACTACCTTTGTTCTTATTAAACATGTGCAAGGTTTAAACCTTAATATCTTCTTAATAACTTTCCAAAATCTTATCAATTCTTTAACTAATTTAATATAAATAAGTTTGCAATGCACAATGGCTAAATCTTGAATACAGTTGTTATTAAAGGGACGTCAATGAATATTTTTTTAGTTTTTCTTTTGTGACACCTGATGTTTCTCTACAAACCAAAATTTTAAATTTTGGAAATTTTCCAAAGCACGCTCTTGGGCGGTACTCAGTTGTTTCTAACCAAAATCTAAGTCACAATGGAATCTATATAGATGGATGCCGTAAGTGTACTACCCACCGCACAAAGATCTGACAAGAATGTTGTGTGGTATTGGCCGGAAAGCTTTCATTGCCGGAATCAAGAAATGCCAAATCTGTGATGTCTGTCATGGTTCATACTCAATCTTAATCGAGGCATTAATTCGTGTGTAGTGTGAGGCCAGAACATGTCCTTATCAATGTACGTTGGATGAGATCTATATCCATTTTCCTTCATTTTCAAACAACGTTGGTAGGTACTAACCTAGTCTTGTCTACGGTGCAGACTCCACGTAGACAATACTTACTGTCCATTCATTTCAATATTTTTTCTCGTGCTCGTGCTTCCCAGACTTTACAGCTTTTTAATCACTGTAACCCTAGTTTCCTCGGTAGATGGATACTTATCAAGAAAAGATTTCAGTTCAAACTTAAAGACTTAAGTTCAAACTTTGGGGCATATTTAATAAGGATAAAGGTAGTAGTCTAACTTGAGTCCAATGAGTGGGCTTGATGATGGCTATACCAACCACCGGAGCCTTTCTCACTCCTAGCGACGTTTACCGAGGAGAGGCAGGTGTTATAGAGGCAGCTTCAGTGATTTGACCTGTGTTTGGAGGCAGAAACCTATGCCCAGTTATTAAAGATGAAAAATGTTACCCATTCCTTGATATCAAAGAAATTTAAGGCTAGGTGGATTGGTAAGTGTAGGTGTGGTTGGGCACTTAAGACTTAGGTTCAAACCTTGGGAGGAAGTCAACCTTTGCAAAAGTAGTTGTCTGCTCGGAATCTTTTGAGTGCGCGTCAGACCGACTAATACAGTACCAACCCAAGCGACCTGGTCCCTATTTCATGTTGGGTCAACAAGAACCAGATGGATAGGTTTGTTGAGAGCAGTCCCACTGGTTTGAACCCTCCTCTAAACAATTACTAAAATTAATGATTGTAACTAACTCTCTTATATAATAAAAAAAAATGTAAGGGTAGACGGATACTACGTTTGAATGGCACATTTTGGAAGTGTGCAGAGGCATTTGCAAGAGGAGAGAAAATCTCCATTTTGCAGGATCTGTATTTACATGATAGCAGTAGCTGCTATAGATTCTTTTAGCGTTTTCCATAACTACTATGAAAAATCTCATCAAAGATGGAAGGAGTATAATGATTTATGATTTGTTTATTGCGCTATGTTGACATTCTTATCGAGTTAAATCCACAGAGAATGTCTGATGAGGAAGGTCAACTAGTCAGACAAGTGTACAATTCAATGCTAATATAAGCGGACGGACTTGGAAAAAGTTTGGTAAGGGGTATGATTTATAAATCATTTACAATTGAATCGACTTATAAATTTAATATATTAGAATAATTAAGAGAAATAGATATTAAAGTAAAATGAAATTTAGTTTTTAAAAACAATACAATTTTTAAAAAATCCCATAATAAACCTCTAAGAAGTTAACTATTTAACTATTTTCATAGAGATTTGATGTTAATATAAGTGAAACATCCTATATAAACGAGACATAGACTTACATCTATAAACTGAATGCCCGGTCAATAGAACTTATAAACTACTCGAAAGAAAAAAGAAAAAGATGCTTATGGTGCTGAAATTTAATGGCCCACCCGGTCTAAGTCTGTCAAGCAAAAACATGATAAAGCTATGTTGTTATTAATAATACCCATCACTTCATTTATATGTTCACAATTTCTTGGAAACACCTGACCATCCAGAATATTTTACAAATAAGTTTAACGTTAGATGGTCTTAAACAGAGATGCTTAAATAATCATCCAAATTTTAATATTTTTGTTGGTTATCTATTTTAAGGTTTGTGGAGTCAAAAACAAGGTAGTTGGCTGCTCATTAATGTTTGTTAGTTTAAATTGCCCGGTCTGCCAATTGGTTGCTGTATTAGAGATTGGCAGGAGTGCTATTTGTAGGTATATGGACAGTTTTCTTTAATAACTTTAATAACTCATTGGTGACTACACCTACCCAGGGAAACTATTTTTTTTTTTGTAGAACCTGTAGCTATCGATAAAAATAGGAAAATGGGCAAGCGGCGAACTACAGAGGTTAGAGAACGTTGATTGGCAAAGGGCAGAGAGCGCCCATTGGGCAGGGAAGAGCCGGGGAGGACTAAATGAGATTCCAAGAAAAGGAGAGTATTCTTTGCTGGGAAGACTTGAGACAAAGTGAAAGTGCAAAGGATGAGTGAGGCGGACGAACGAAGGCAGAGAGAAAAGGAAGAGAAAGAAGGCAGTTTCATGGAGCTCCATGGCCGGTCTTTAATTCCCCGTCGGTTGTACTGTTAGTTTTTTTTAAGGCTAGAAAATATGCCGAGACGGTGGGTGTAGGCGCCTCTGTTTTATCTTGTTGTTGTTCTTGAATACCTTGCTGCTGAGGTGATTTTATTTGCATCTAGAGAGATCTGCAAACAAAGAGGAAATTTTGGTGCCTTGCTCAGGATTTGAAGTTGGGTGTGAGACAAACTGTGATGAGTTGTGTTCTCTACTATCTGCTCAGCTATGCTTTTTCTTCTAGTTGTTGTGTCTCATTTGTAACTGTGAAGTGTTTGACAAAAAGTCCAGCACCATAATAGAAAAAGAATCCCTCTGTTTTGTGGAGTAGGCATAGTCGAACCACGTTAAATGTTTTGTGCTCTCTTGTCTTTGCATGTATGATATTTCATGTTTTTTTTGTTTGAATTTCTTTCATCCATGTGTTTGCTCAGCTGCTAGTCACAACAACTGGTATCAGATTCAGTTATTCTTGGATACACTCTAAGAGAGATCTCTCATTGAGTGGGAGCAATGGCTGAAGAATCAAAGTTCAAAGTAAAAAAAATTGTTGGGCAAAATTTGGGTCTATGGAAACAAAGGATTGAACCAAAAGGAAGATTTGTATCTAGCACTCAAGGGCAAAGAAAAAGGGTAGCCAGATGATATGTATGATGAAAATTAGGAATTGCTTGATAGGAGAGCCTTGGGAATTGTTAGGCTGAGTCTTGATGATTCAGTTGCACACAATGTTTCATCACAAAACACCACCAAAGGAATTATGGATGCCCTGGCTAAATTATATGAGAAACCCTCTACTACAAACAAGGTATTTCTCATGAAAAAACTCTTTAATATGAAATTAGTTGAAGGTTCATCTATCTAGGATCATTTGAATGAGTTTAATGCTTCTATTGGTCAATTGTTATCCGTAGGAATTGAATTTGAGGATAATTCAAGCTCTATTTATTTCTTTGTTCATTGCTAGACAGTTGGAATAATGTTGTTATGGATGTGAGTAATTTTGTACCTAGTTCAGGACAACTAATATTTGAAGATGTTGTTAGCACTATTCTTAGTTAGGACATGAGGAGAAAATACTTAGGAGAGTCTTCATATTTAGGGGATGCATTAACTACTGAGGTAGGAATAAAGAAATAGGCAAGAGTCAAACTAGAAGTAAATCAAAGGGTAGATCAAAGAGCAAAGGTAAAGGTAAAGTTGAGTGCTGGAATTGTGGGAAGATCGGGAATTACAAGAAGAACTGCTAGGAAAGAAAGAAGGAAGGCAAGACTGATAAAAACAAAACTGATACTCAGGAAGCTAACATTGCAGGTGACATTTTGCAAGACGCTTTGATACTTTTCGCTTGTAAGAGTGATGATGATTGGGTTGTTGAATCTGGTGGTTCTTATCATGCTACTTGCCATAGGGAGTATTTTTGTGATTATGTTCAAGGTAGCTATGGACAAGTTTTATTTGGTGATGATCACCCATGTGACATTGTTGGCATGGGCAAGGTAATGATCAAATTGCCAAATGAAACAAAATGGGAGCTTAACAATGTTAGACATATTTTAAAACTTAAGAGAAATATTCTTTCTATTAGTGTTATTTACAATGAAGGTTATACCACATGTTTTGGTGACCATACATGGAAATTGACAAAGGGATCCATGGTTATTGCAAAGGGGAAAATGGTTGGAACTTTGTACTTACTTTCCAACCAATTAAATTGCACAATGGATTATGTTGCACATGAGGATGCAAAGACTTTGCACTTGCGGTTGGGTCACATGACTGAAAGAGGAATGCAAATTCTTCACTCAAGGAAGCTTTTGTCAAAGCTTAAGTATGTGAATTTGGGCTTTTGTGAAGGCTACGTTTATGGAAAGCAAAAGAGAGTTATATTCTTGAAGGTTGGAGGAGAGAAGAAAAAGGAGAAGCTTGAGCTCGTTCATTCTGATGTGCAGGGTCCCTCACAGGTAATGTCTCTTGGTGGCTGCAATATTTTATGTTACCTTCATAGATGATGCTACAAAGAAAGCTTGGGTCTATACTATGGCAAAAAAAAATTATGTTTTTGAAATTTTCAAAAAATGGAAAGCATTAGTGGAAAATGAAACCAACAAGAAGTTGAAATGCCTTAAATCTGATAATGGTGGTGAATATTGCAGCAATGATTTTGATGATTATTGTGCAAGGAATGGAATAAGAAGGATAAATTCTACTCCTAGGACACCACAGGAAAATTGAGTCTCAAAAAGGATGAACATGACAATAATGAAGCGAGCTAGAGCTATGAGATTGCATGCAGGGCTGCCATTATTTACTTGGGCAAATGCAGTAGATACAATTGTATATTTTATCAATAGAGGACCTTCTACAGCCTTGGATGGTGGCATTCCAGAGGAGGCATGGTCAAGTAAACCTATCAACTACTCTTTTCTTAAAGTGTTTGGATTTGAATCTTATGTACACATTGATAAATAAAACAGAAAGAAACTTGATGCAAAATCTAATAAATGCTACTTTCTTGGTTATGGTGTTGATGGTTTGGGGTATAGACTATGGGACAATGTTGGCTGAAAAATCATAAGAATTAGGGATGTGATTTTCAATGAAAACAGGTTGTACAAGGATAGGCATGTGCAAGAAAAAGAAAATTAGCCTGATTATGTAGAGTTGGATGATTCTCTTGAGCATGGTACTAAAGTGAAACCTAATGTACATGATCATGATCATGGTGCACAAGATGATAATCATGGTGCACATGTTGAAGAGCATGGTGACCAAACAATTGAGAAAGTTGAGAATGAAACACCTCAAACACCCCCACCACCACTAATATCGGAATGTTGGAGATCTACTTGGGTACGAAGAGCACCAAATAAGTATTCCCCTTCTTTGCATTACATTATATACACTGATGCAAGTGAGCCCGAATGTCTTCACGAGGCTTTGCAATTGGAAACTAGGAGCAAGTGGGATCTTGCTATGAAAGAGGAGATGGACTCCTTAACTCATAACCAAACTTAGGAATTGGTTGAACTTACCAAAGGCAAGAGAGCTTTGCATTGTAAATGGGTGTATAGAGTCAAATATGAGATTGATGGTCACAAGAGGTATAAGGCTAGACTTGTGGTAAAGGGGTTTGCACAACGTAAAGGTATTTATTATGAAGACATCTTCTCCCTAGTTGTGAAAATGACTTCTATACGTGCCATTCTTAGCATAGTGGCTACAGAAAATATTCATCTAGAGCAATTAGATGTCAAGACCGCTTTCCTTCATGGGGACTTGGAGGAGGATATCTACATGCACCAACTGGAGGGGTTTGAGGTAAAAGGTAAGAAGAGTCTTGTGTGCAAAATTAAGAAGATCTTGTATGGTTTGAAAAAATCTCCAAGGAAATGGTATCTTAAATTTGGCAGTTTTATGGTTGAGCATAAGTTTAATAGATGCCATAGTGACCATTGTGTATATTACAAGCAAACCGGAAATGGCAATTTTCTTATTCTCTTGTTGTATGTAATTTTAGTGGCAATAGAAGTAAAAACATAGTACCTGGTTCTATTTTGTTTGGACTCTAGGTTTTGTAGAGGTTGTTCTGCATCCGCCATGGAGGGCGTTAGCCTTTGGTTGTAGATCTTGGCTTAGAAAGGTTCACTGTGTAATTTAATTAAACTGGAGCCTTTGTTTTATATGATATATATTGAAGGATTTTAATTAGAAAGGAACCTTTGATTTATATGAAATATATATTGAAGGATTTTAATTAGAAATGAACCTTTGATTTATATGAAATATATTGAAGGATTTTAATTATAAAGGAACCTTTGATTTAAATGAAATATATTGAAGGATTTTAATTAGAAAGGAACCTTTGATTTAAATGAAATATATTGAAGGATTTAATTAGAAAGGAACCTTTAATTTATATGAAATATATATTGAAGGATTTTAATTAGAAATGAACCTTTGATTTAAATGAAATATATTGAAGGATTTTTTTTTTACGGAGCCGCCTTGGTCTGAGAGACCACAACCAGGGGGTTCTACACTGTCAAAGTTACCTAGGAGTCGCACCAACATTATCAATTGGATTTTGGGTACCCAATTCAACGTTTTAGTAGGGTGGAGATTCGAACCTGGGACCTCCATTGGAGGATTGCCCTCTCCTCTCCAACTCACCTACAAAACCTAGGTATATATTGAAGGATTTTAATTAGAAACGAACCTTTGATTTAAATGAAATATATTGGAGGATTTTAATTAGACAGGAACCTTTGATTTAAATTAAATATATTGAAGGATTTTAATTAGAAAGGAACCTTTGATTTAAATGAAATATATTGAAGGATTTTAATTAGAAAGGAACCTTTGATTTATATGAAATATATTGAAGGATTTTAATTAGAAAGGAACCTTTGATTTAAATGAAATATATTGAAGGATTTTAATTAAAAAGGAACCTTTGATTAATGTTGATTATCTTAGGATATTTTAATTAAAAAGGATGTAGATTTATTCTTTGAATTGAAGTTATGGGGATTTGATTTAGGGAATGAATGAATGATTGTTTTAGAGATTAAAGGTATGGGACTTTAATGCTTTAAAATAGTAATTGATTATCTTAGGAGATTTTAATTAAAAAGGATGTAGATTTATTCTTTGAATTGAAGTTATGGGGCTTTGATTTAGGGAATGAATGAATGATTGTTTTAGATATTAAAGGTATGGGACTTTAATGCTTTAAAATAGTAATTGATTTGATTGGAATTTGTGAATTAAAAATGTAGATTTATTCTTTGAATTGAAGTTATGGGGCTTTGATTTAGGGAATGAAAAAGAAAGGGATTATTTTAGAGGTTAAAGGTATGGTACTTTAATGCTTTAAGACATGAATGAATTTGATTAAAGTTATACCTTGATCTAAGTAGTACATGTTGGATGACTCTCTAAGAGAACTTGAGAGGTGAAGATAAAAGTAAAGGATATTTTAAAATATCCATTATGCATTAGATGGTTGGAGACTTAATTGAATTTTGTATAGTTGCAATTTGTCAAAGTAAATGAATAGATACATTTAAAGGCATGCCTATCCTGAACCATGAGTACCCTGATCCCCTACTATCCTCAAAGAACCAATGGGAAGCAAGGAGAAGCAAGGAGTTCAATAGAAAAAAAGTATAGATAATTGTATCTTATGTTGATTTACTTATGCTCAAATAGACTAGAATTGTGGGGAGATATCCCCAATGCAGTTAATGTAATATTATTTAAAGTAAGAAGGATTTACCATGCAATATTTAATACGATAACTATTTATTGGTTTATAGAAGGTACTTTTACTTTATTTTTGTATTTGGTTATACTATGTAGTTGATTCTCTTTTAGTGTTAATCATTCTTTATTTTTTGGATGCTTAGCGATTACTCTTTGTTGTTTTGGTTTCTAGTTTCATTCTTGTTTGGTTGCTTGATATTAGAAATCTAAGAGTAGAGTTCTAGGTTGAGCTCAGAGATGACCTAAGGGAATTGAAAACCCCTTAGGGTGAACATAGGTGATGTATAGGAATTGAGAACCCCTTAGGGTGAACATAGGATATCTAAGGGAATTGAGACCCCTTAAGGAGATAAAGGACTAATATGTGGAGAGACTACATCTAAGTTAAGATATCTTATCGTGTAGACGAGATAAATAGCTTAACTCGCAATACTCGTCACATACCTACACATAATGATTTATGTATGGTATGGATATGCATGTATACCTTATATGGACTAAGGGTGATAAGTCTAGCTCATCAAGAGTGATGGGATAGATGGACTTATTTGCAGTAACACATGGTACACCTACACAGATGGGCTTGTGTTAGGGCACCTCGTGAGATGTAGCTTTTAGGAAAACTTAGGGGATCGAAACTTTAGGTAAATACTAGTTGGGTTAGGGGTTCATGAAGGGTTCATGTATCCCTTTCCTTATTAAAAAAAAAATTCTATTTTTGTATTTTCTCTTTGTGTTTTTTAGGGTCGTTACACAAGTGTCTAAAGACACTATTAAAACATAAAAATATGCAACACATTATGGCCAGGAGAAGCCACCAAAAAAGGTTAGAAACCTCTAAAACTTGGAAAAGAATATGACTAACCAAAAATAGAAGTAGAATATTCAAATATTAAGACTTGGTAAGCCTCAAGTCCAAAGTATTATAGGGTTAATTGCAAGGATAAAAGTGCAGAAAATTGCATCATATATCTACTTCTATCTAAGATTAGATTTTTCATCATAATATCCAAGCAAAAATAGGAAGATGTATAAATAAAAAAGACAACCTCAAAGCCCTACACTTCATTCATGATTTTTCCATACAAATAAAAATACTAGACCTACAAAAATGGAGTGCAAGAAAAGGCACAAAAGGAATCTTATTTATAGATATTGATACATTGAATTTGCACTACTCTAACTCATTCTACGTAGGAAAAAGGGTAGATTGGAAAGTGCCTCAAAGGTACACTACAAGTACGTTGATTCAGCCAAAGGTGGTCAAATACTATCACTCTTCCGAGCATATAAAAAAACCTCTCTTTTGGGTCATCCTCTACGTATGTTGGACGGTCAAACCTATAGAAGACAAGGCATAGGGGAAAATAAAGCAATGTATAAAGCAAAAAGGGAAGCATACATCAAATCAAAGGATAATTTCTATCAAGGGAAGCATACATCAAAGCAAAGGAGCATTTTTATCAAAGGAAGCTGCGTCCAATCAAGGAGCATTTCTACCATAAGTGGAGCATCAAGGAATCTTCATCCAAGCACTGCCATACAGACTCCATTCAAGGGCCACCAAAGCTCCTCCATAAGCATTTCTTTGTTGGATATATTTTAGCATCTATCTAAAACAACAAAGAAGAAGGTGGAAAACGTATTGGAGAGCCTTCAAGAAAGCATTGATAAAGACAAGAAAATGTAGACACCACTTGTCATTATTCAAGATAAACTCTAAATAATTCTCACAAAGAAGACATTACAATCTTGGCACCCATAGTCCTGCAGAAGAGGAGTTATGTAGAACTAATAGCTTTATATACGTCTGTTACAACAAGGAAGACTCATAGATATTGAAGAAGAAGCGTTTCTTGGATAGCGCTCAAAGAGGAATAAAAATATCTCAACCAAAAGGTGACACTTGTCACTCAACTAACCACCTATTAAAGGTACATTGGACCTTGGAAATATATGACAATAGTTTGAAAGTGATACAATAGTAGTTTTATGATAGTTTGGCAGATCGATGACAGAAGCTATGTAGTAGTTCGATAGTGATTCGACAACGATCTAGAGTAAGTTGAGAGCATTTAGAAACACTCTTGTTCAACCAACATTAAATAATAACATTAAATCCAAAGCTCACCTTGGGTAATTCATGCTCAAGAAGGTTAGAATACTACCATATTCATCTGACTTCATAAAGGTACAAAGCCTTAAATAAATATTTACTCATCTAATTTGCTTTCATTTTTAAAAAAGGGAGTTATAAGGTTATATGTTAAGTTTGAGATATTAAATGGAATCAATCTCTGTTTAAAACCAAAACTTAGGGAAATTAATATAATATTTGTTCGCGATATCGTGACACCTTCCCTCGAGTGGTGTTTTGCTTTCTCTTTGATCTTTAGCTCTTGGGCCTCCTCGTTCAGCTTGAAAAACATGTAAAAATCTCTTGTACAAGGTTCAGGGACCTTTCAACACCCTTTCAACCAATAAAAAAAATATAATATTTGTAAAATACAACTCAGGAGAAATAAGGGATACTACTTGGAATTAATCCATTTAATGTTTGAAAATATTAATGTGTTATAGCTTTCCAAATTTGGGAATGATAAAGGTTACAACATCAAAATAGGTTATTGGAAATTAGAAACACTTGAATAAAATCCTAAGGGTTACAAAAAGGGGTTATTAAGATATTTTATTTAAAGTCAGAAATTTATATTCTTGTCTCAAAAATTTCTCAAAAGGGACAAAAGAAATCCAACATTAAAACCTCTTCAAAATTGAAAAGTTCTTAGTTCAATAGGAGTAATAAGGTGTTAAGAAGTTTATTTTTGATCTTTACAAAACTTAGACAAAAGCAACCAAAAATTGAACTATATTTTTACAAAAGCACTATATCATAAAATATCTAAGAAGATAGAAATACTAAACAACATCATGGAGTGTTGGTATATAGATTTAGGTGCAAGTAAGCATATGATAGGGAACATAAATTAGTTCAATTTTTTGAAGAAGCTAAATGAAAAGCCAGTTGCAGTAGTTGTTGGAAATATTGAGTATATTGAGTTTTCATTGATGTCAAAGGGTACATGAGGCAGAAATATTTTGATGTCAAAGGTGCATGGTAGTCAAGGCAAAAATATTTCCCACGAGTTTGATAGCAAGCAATGGATAAAATTCAAAGCAAGGTATATGGACATAATTCAAGGCAAGGTATATCTCCAAGATATTTTTCTAAGAGAAGAATAATTATATTTAAATGTCAAATTTAAATATTATGAATAAGGACAAGGTTTAAAAGATAATATTATATTTGCTTGGAAAAATATTTAAAGACCACAAGAGAAGGCAAAGGTTTAAAGACAAAAAAGAGATTTAATTTTTTCAAAGGGACAAAAGGTTTAAAAATAATATTATAATATTTAATTTAAATATTATAATATAAGGTTTCAAAAAATGGTGCCAATATCATAAACGTATAAGCAAAAGTATATGAGCACCGATGTACCTTCATAAAAGCAAAATCCATATATATATATATATATCTGTGTGTGTGTGTGTGTGTGTGTGTGTGTGTGTTGAATTAATTCATTGTGTGGAAGTTGGAGGTGTGCGCACAATTCAAATATCTTTTTCGTGCATTGAAATAGAGAGGAAAATGTCAAAAAGAAATGCGAGCGAAGTGGGAATAAAGTTAAAGTGCTGCATCTTAGGTTTCAAGTGGGTGGCTAGCCAAGCTGGTCACTTGGCTAGCGCTAAGGTGTTGGAGGGGAGTAGGTCGCAGGGTCAAAACCCGCAGGTGCTATTTTTTTGTAAGGAAAATAAAGGAATTCATTGTGGAATAAATTTAAAGTGCTTCATATTGGGTTTTAAGTGGGTGGCTAGCCCAACTGGTCACTTGGCTAGTGCTAAGGCATTGGAGAGGAGTAGGTCGCAAGGTCAAAACCCGCAGGCGCTATTTTTTGTAAGGTAGAAAGGAATTCATTCACTTGGCATGTTGGTTGAAGGTATGGACAAAGATTTTTATTTAAATATATCTTAAAAGGAAATCGTTCATTGATTTGAATAAGGGGAAATATTTTGTTAAGTTTAGGAGATATAAGGTGTACTAAGGTTTATTTGGTAATTGTAAATGATGCATGTTAATTTTAGGAGACATAAGATGCATTAGGGTTTATTTGGTAATTGTAAAATTTACATGTTAAGTTTAGGAGACATAAGATGCATTAGGGTTTATTTGGAAATTGTAAATTCTAAATATTAGAAAAGGAGGTATAAGGTGTATTTTGGTTTACATTTAATTGTATTCTTGCATGATAGAAGAAGGGAAATTTGAGGGTTTGTTTATTATGAAAAGCTTTATTTTGTGAGACCAAAAAGGAGTTATAAAGTATTATATTCAAGCCTTTTTGTGCACATATTTTGAGAAGGGTTTTTAATATATGAAAAGGAGATTTGCTAACTTGTTTTTGAAGTGGCAAAAGAAAAGAAAATTATTTTTGAGATAGGTTTTAAAAGCACAACATCATCAAGGAAATTTTGAGGTATGGTGATCTAATTATTTCTTAAGGTGGTTTTTGGTTGAAGAAAATATATTAAGTTGTCATATGTTTGGAGGTATAAGGATTGATTTTTTGAGCATTGCTTGGATTGAAATTGGGAAATATTATAGATCAAATTTATGAGCAAACCTATGCATTATTTTGAATGATATTGGGAATGAAAGGGCAAAAGTTATAGATCAGTTTTGTGTGCAAATTTAAGCATTGAGTGTGATTGATTTTGGAAGAAAATTTGCAAGGGTTATAGGCCAGTCTTGTGAAGCAAACTTATGCATCATTGTTGAATGAAATTGGAATATATGTGAAAGGGTTTGAGAATAAAGTTGTGCATCATTGTTGAATGAAATTGGAATATATGTGTAAGGGTTTGAGAACAAAGTTATGCATCATTGTTGAATGAAATTGGGAATATATGTGCAAGGATTTGTGAAGCAAAAGTGAGCATTGGTTTAGATTGGTTTTGGGAGCACATAAGAGGGTCAATCATTAAGTGCTAGACTAGAGCTACCTTTAAAATGTAATAAATGTGAGACATGTGAATGTGAAGAACATATTGAGCATTTTTTTAGTGCATATCATTTCCTATATGTTCATGAAGATAAAATAATTCTGGGTAGAATATGTCTGAATTACTTTAGTCAAAGAAAGCACTTTTGGGAAAGATATAAGCATTATTTGTATGCAAGATTTGGAAATATTTGAGCAGGTTCTATGAGCATATTTGAGCAAGCCTTGTGTGTAGGCTTGAAAAATATTTGAGAAGAGTTTTGAGAAGATTTGAGTAGGTTTTGTGAGTAGATTTGAGCAAGCATTTTGTGTAGGCTTGGAGCAGATTTGAGAAAATTTTTAGTAAGTCTTTTGTGTAAGCTTGGAATAAATTTGTGCAGGTTTTGGTGAGCATATTTTAGCAAGCCTTTTCTGTAGTCTTGGAGCATATCTAAGTAGGTTTTTGTGAGCATATTTTAGTAAGCCTTGTGTGTAGGCTTGGAGTAAATTTGAGCATGTTTGTTTGAGGTATATTTGAGTAGGATTATCAGCATATTTGAGCAGTTTTTGTAAGTATATTTTAGAAATCCTTGTGAGTAGGCTTGGATAATATTTAAACAAGCCTTGTAATTAGGCTTGGAGTAGATTTGAGAAGGATTTGGAGTATACTAGAGCAAAGGGGATTGGTGTCTCATGTGGATAGAGGTCCACAAACCAGAGGAAATGGGATTGGTGTCTCCTATGGATAGAGGTCCACGAATAGAGCAAATGGGATTGGTGTCTCCTATGGATAGAGGTCCATGAACTAGAGAAAAGGGGATTGGTGTCTCCTATGGATAGAGGTCCATGAACCAAAGTAGAGGGTATTGGTATCTCTTGTGGATAGAGGTTCATGAACCAGAGCATAGGGGATTGGTGTCTCTTGTGGATAGAGGTCCACAAACTTGATCATAGGGTATTGGTGTCTCCTTTGGGTTGGTGTCCATAAACATTGTAATAGGGAATTGGTTCCCAAGATATTTGTTGAGAAAATTTATAATAAATATTTTCTCTGTGGATGTAGCCCACATTGGGTGAACCATTTTAAATCTATATCTCTTATGTGTGTGATGATCTATGCATTGTTTCATTATTGTAATTGATAATATTGGATAATACTACTTTGGAAAGAAAAGTAAAAATTTTTAATCTTATACTGTTCACCCCCTCTCAGTATAATATTGTGTTCTTCAATTGGTATTGGAGTGGGTTCCTTCGTGAAATTCTAATAGCTTGAAGGAATATCTTACAAGAACACACATGGCAATTTAAGTGATAGAATTTTCTCCTATGGTTGAAATCTATAAAAGAAAACCCATATGTGTTAAATATGGTAATCTTGGTCACTATGCAGGTTATTGTCCATAACATGGAAGTAGTAGCAGTGAAGAAGAAGCTGAATTTGATATAAGAAAACACAAATATTTTAACTGTGGTAACCTTGGTCACTATGCAATTAATTTTTCACAAGATGGAAGTAGTAGCAGTGAAGAAGAAAAGGAATACAAGAAAAAGAAAGAAAGTAAATTCTATCATGAAAATAAAAATAGGTATGGTCAAGGCAAGCATGAGAAGAAGATATTTCAAAGACACAAGAAGAGCTTTTATGTTGAAGAAGCAAGCAATGCTTCAAGTAGCAGTGATGAAAGCCCCTCAAATAGTGAAAAAGAAGAAATCCTTATTTTTTCCATAGAAGACAATGAAGATGCTCCTGTTGTCAAGGGCAAAGAAGAAGAGAAAGAAGATGATCCTGTACTAAGACCAAGAAAAAGAGAAATATTTAGAGAAGGAAGAGGAAGCTACAAATTATATGGAAAAGGAACTTGATGAGTTGAAAAGGGAGAACTTAAGATTGAAGGCTCAAGTACAAGAGGATGAGAAAACAAAGGCAAAGCTTCTACAAGATCTCACTGACTTAAAATTTAAAGTTGAAGAGGTAAGGAAATTTGAAGAAGGTATGGTTGAGAAGTTAAAGGTAAAAGAGCTAGAATGTGAAAGATTAGAATATGAAGTGGTTTCTCTAAGGATGGAAGTGAAAGATTCTAATGATAAGATACATAAGTTTGAGAAAAGCTCAAAATATTTGGATGATATTATCAAAGCACAGAGATCTCCATTTATGAAGACATGACTTGGTTTTGAAGAAGGTCAAGAGAAACAAAAAGAGGAGTCAAGCTCAAAATGGATAAAGGAATCAAAGAAAGAAATTGAAGAAGAGCCTAAGACCTACGTTGATATGTTGAGAGGTGATAGTATCAAAGAGGAAGCAAACAAATAACCATCAAGGAAAAGGGACATCACAAGAAAAGCAAATAAAGAACCATGATATCAAGGAAAGATGAATATTTCTTCCAAGGTTATTTTTACTCATGAATCATTTTGGTCATAAAGCTATGAACTGTAGGGTTCATGGTAAAAAATATTATGGCTTCACCAAGAGGAAATTCAATTCATTTGCACCTTTCAAGGACTACAACATCATGTGCTACAATTGCAACAATTTTGGGCATAAAGTTATACATTGCAAGGTTCATGGTAAGAATGATTATGGCTTCACCAAGAGGAACTTTAATTCATTTACACCTTTCAAGGAATACAACATTAGGTGTTACAATTGCCATAAATTTAGACAAATCAAAGTGGTGTAGAACAAAATTTCCAAAACTTCCAAAGAAAAGCAAGAAAAAGGATGCTCAAAATATTCAAAGAGCTATGACTTCAAAAGTTTGGAAAAAGATAGAAAAAGAAGAGAATTGTAAATTGGGAGTAACTTTACTCCCACCCAAAATTGATCACCTCAAGAAAATGAGGTGGTAATGGGGCTGAGCTAAGTGTCTTATTTTTAGCCCCAAGGAGCCATTTTCCATTGATGTCAAAGGGGAGAATTCAGTAAGGGGAGCATCTTGTCAGGGAGAGCAGATTTGGAATCCAGTTGTAGTAAAAGGAATTTTTTTGTAGGGTTGCCATCAATGACAAAGGGGGAGATTGTTGGAAATATTGAGTATATTGAGTTGTCATTGATGTCAAAGGGTACATGAGGCAAAAATATTTTGATGTCAAAGGTGCATGGTATTCAAGGCAAAAATATTTCCCACGAGTTTGATAGAAAGCAATGGATAAAATTCAAAGCAAGGTATATGGACATAATTCAAGGCAAGGTATATCTCCAAGATATTTTTCTAAGAGAAGAATTATAATATTTAAATGTCAAATTTAAATATTATGAAGAAGGACAAGGTTTAAAATATAATATTATATTTTCTTGGAAAAATATTTAAAGACCACAAGAGAAGGCAAAGGTTTAAAGACAAAAAGGAGATTTAATTTTTTTAAAGGGACAAAAGGTTTAAAAATAATATTATAATATTTAATTTAAATATTATAATATAAGGTTTCAAAATAAAATGGTGCCAATATCATAAACATATAAGCAAAAGTATATGAGCGTTCATGTACCTTCATAAAATAAAGATCCATATATATGCGTGTGTGTGTGTGTGTGTTAAATTATTTCATTAAGAAAGTTGGAGGTGTGCATGCAATTCGAATATCTTTTTCGTGCATTGAAACAGAGAGGAAAAAGTCAAAAAGAAATGCGAGCCAGGTGGGAATAAAGTTAAATTGTTGCATCTTAGGTTTCAAGAGGGTGGCTAGTCCAATTGGTCGCTTGGCTAGTGCTAAGGCATTGGAAGAAAGTATATCGTATGGTCAAAACCCATACGCACTATTGTTTTTTTGTAAGGTAAAGAAAGGAATTCATTGTGGAATAAAGATAAAGTATTGCATCTTAGGTTTCAAGTGGGTGGCTAGCCCAACTGGTCGCTTGGCTAGTGCTAAGGCGCTAGAGAGGAGTAGGTCATAAGGTCAAAACCCACAGGTGCTATTTTTTGTAAGGCAGAAAGGAATTTGTTCACTTGGCATGTTGGTTGAAGGTATGGACAAATACTTTTATTTAATTATATTTTAAAATATAATCATTCACTGATTTGAATAGAGGGAAATATATTGTTAAGTTTAGGAGATATAAGGTGTACTAAGGTTTATTTGGTAATTGTAAATTTTGCATGTTAATTTTAGGAGACATAAGATGCATTAGGATTTATTTGGTAATTGTAAATTGTACATGTTAAATTTAGGAGACATAAGATGCATTAAATTTTATTTGGAAATTGTAAATTCTGAATTTTAGAAAAGAAGGTACGAGGTGTATTTTTGTTTACATTTAATTGTATTCTTGCATGATAGAAGAAGGAAAATTTTAGGGTGTTTTAATTATGAAAATCTTTATTTTGAGAGACCAAAAAGGAGTTATAAAGTATTATATTCAAGCATTTTTGTGCACATCATTTGAGAATGGATTTTAAAATATGAAAAGGAGATTTGCTAACTTGTTTTTGAAGTGGCAAAAGAAAGGAAAATTATTTTTGAGATAGGTTTTCAAGGCACAACATCATCAAGGAAATTTTGAGGTATGGTGATCTAATTCTTTCCTAAGGTGGTTTTTGGTTGAAGAAAATATATTAAGTTGTCATATGTTTGGAGGTATAAGGATTGATTGTTTGAGCATTGCTTGGATTAGAATTGGGAAATATTATAGATCAGATTTATGAGTAAACCTATGCATTGTTTTGAATGATATTGGGAATGAAAGGGTAAAATTTATAGATCAATTTTGTGTGCAAATTTAAGCATTGAGTGTGATTGATTTTGGAAGAAAATTTGCAAGGGTTATAGGCAAGTCTTGTGAAGCAAAATTATGCATCATTATTGAATGAAATTGGAATATATGTGCAAGGGTTTGAGAATAAAGTTGTGCATCATTGTTGAATAAAATTGGAATATATGTGCAAGGGTTTGAGAACAAAGTTATGCATCATTTTTAAATGAAACTAGGAATATATGTGTAAGGATTTGTGAAGTAAAGTGAGTATTGATTCAGATTTGTTTTGGGAGCACATAAGAGGGTCAATCATTAAGTGCTAGACTACCTTTAAAAAGTAGTAAATTTGAGACATGTAAATATGAAGAACATATTAAGAATTTGTTTAGTTCATATTATTTCCTATATGTTCATGAAGATAAAATAATTCTGGGTGGAATATGTTCTAATTACTTTAGTCAAAGAAAGCACTTTTGGGAAAAATATAAGCATTGTTTGTATGTAAGATTTGGGAATATTTGATCAAGTTATGTGAGTAGATTTGAGCAACCCTTGTGGGTAGGCTTGGAGCATATTTGAGAAGAGTTTTGAGCAGATTTGAGCAGGTTTTATGAGCAGATTTGAGCAAGCCTTTTGTGTAGGCTTTGAGCATATTTGAGTAGGTTTTGGTGAGAAAATTTTTAGCAAGCCTTTTGTGTAGGCTTGGAGCAGATTTGTGCAGGTTTTGGTGAGTAGATTTTAGAAAGCCTTTTGTGTAGGCTTGGAGTAGATTTGAGCAGGTTTTGGTGAGCATATTTGAGCAAGCCTTGTGTGTAGGCTTAGAGTAAATTTGAGCAGGTTTTGGAGTAAATTTGAGCAATTTTGTTTGAAGTATATTTGAGTAGGATTATGAGTAGATTTGAGTAGAGTTTGTGAGCAAATTTGAGCAAGCCTTGTGAGTAGTCTTGGAGAATATTTAAGAAAGCCTTGTAAGTACACTTGAAGCTTATTTGAGAAGACTTTGGAGTAGACCAGAGCAAAGAGGATTGGTGTCTCCTATGGATAGAGGTTCGTGAACCAGAGTAGAGGAGATTAGTGTCCTATGGATAGAGGTCCATGAACAGATCAAAGGGTATTGGTGTCTCCTATGGATAGAGGTCCATGAACTAGAGTAAATGGGATTGGTGTCTCTTTTGGATAGATGTCCACAAACCAGAGCAGAGGTGATTACTATCTTCTATGGATAGAGGTCCATGAACTTGAGTAGAGGGGATTGGTGTCTCTTGTAGATAGATATCCATAAAATTGAGCATAGGGGATTGGTGTCTCCTTTGGTTTGGTGCCCATATACATTGTAATAGGGAATTGGTTCCCAAGAGATTTGTTGAGAAAATTTATAATAAATAATTTCTCCATGGATGTAGCCAACATTGGGTGAACCACAATAAATCTATGTCTCTTATGTGTATGATTATTTGTGCATTGTTTCATTATTGCATTTGATAATATTGGATAATACTACTTTGGAAAGAAAAGTAATTTTTTTATCTTATACTTTTCACCCTCCCTCTCAGTATAGCTTGTGTTCTTCAATTGGTATCAAATAAGGTTCCTTCATGAAAGTCTAATAGATTGAAGAAATATCTTAAAAGAACACACATGGCAAATGAAGTGATAGAAGTTGCTCCTATGGTTAAAATATACAAAATAAAACCCATATGTGTTAAATATGGTAATCTTGGTCACTATGCAGCTTATTTTCCACAATATGGAAGTAGTAGCAATGAAGAAGAAGCTGACTTTGATCTAAGAAAACACAAATATTTTAATTGTGGTAACCTTGGTCACTATGAAGTTAATTTTCCACAAGATGGAAGTAGTATTAGTGAAAAAGAAAAGGAATAAAAATAAAAATAAAAAAATTCTATCATGAAAAAGAAAAATAGGTATGGTCAAGGTAAGCATAAGGAGAAGATATTTCAAAGACACAAGAAGAGCTTTTATGTTGAAGAAGAAAGTAGTGCTTCCAGTAGTAGTGATAAAAGACTCTCAAATAGTGAAAAAGAAGAAATCCTAATTTTATCCATAGAAGAGAATGAAGATGCTCCTATTTTCAAAGGCCAATAAGAAGAGAAAGAAGATGATCATGTAGTTGAAGACCAAGAAAAAGAGAAATATTTAGAAAAGGAAGAGGAAGCCACAAATGATATGAAAAATAAACTTGATGAGTTGAAGAGGGGGAACTTAAAATTGAAGGCTCAAGTACAAGCGGTTGAGAAAACAAAGGCAAAGCTTCTACAATATCTCACTGACTTAAAAGTTAAAGGTTAAGAAGCAAAAAAATTTGAAGAAGGTAAGGTTGATAAGTTAAAGGTAAAAAATCTAGAATGTGAAATATTAGAACATGAAGTGGTTTCTCTAAGGATGGAAGTGAAAGATTATAATGATATTATCAAAGTACAGAGATCTCAATTTTTGAAGATAGGAGTTGGTTTTTAATAAGGTCAATAGAAACATGTAGACACCTAAAATGCGTCATGTCGAGGTGACTACTCATATGGGACATGCTAACAGACCATATGAAGGATCTTGGATAGCTCCAAGGTGAAGCAGTGGTTTTAACCACTCAATTTGGGTAGAGTTGGCTAACTCAGCCTTAGCCATGGCTGACACCCATGGCTAACAGAGCTAGCTATGCCTCAGAGCCATGGCTAGCATCAAAACTATTTTGAATCTCGAGTCGAGCCAAAATTTGGTTACAATGGTCTAGGCAATGAAGATTCAAATAGTTTTGGGTGGGGAAGCTTCAAGAGTTTTCCTCCCAACTGATCCAACCTCCTGGATCTTGATCTTGGCTTCCCAAGCAAGCCAATATTAGGTATTAGGAGTCCTATAAGACCCCCCTCCAAATTGGGGAGAAGTCTAGAGAAGCTTTCATTTGAATTAACTTTAGAAGAGTTTTGAATTGATCATAGCGAAGCTCTATCAAATTGTTGACTCAATTGCAACCTTTGAGGAGAGTTAACTTACTACCAATTTGGAAATCATGATTGTATCCAAAGCTATGGAGGATTCAAGAGACTAAGGAGGACAAGAATCCATAATTGAGCCTCTTCCATAGCAAATTCAAAGAATTTACATCACCAATCCATTAGAGGACATCAAGGCGACCATTGAACATCAATTCAATAGAGGGAATTGAAGATCTGAGCCCTGTTTACAAGAGGAAGAGCATTTTCACCTCAGTCATGGCTAACAGTGCTAACTGTACCTCAGACCCATGGTGAGGGTTTGATATTTGATTTACTCTATTTTAGCCATAGATTTTATCTTTCAAACATGTTTGTAGGTAGATCTAACTTAGCTTAACTTTCTTTTATGCAATTGTATGGTTAAATTTAGGATTAGAGGTAGATTTGCTTCTATTTTCCTTGCATTTGTCAATCTAGACTAGTTTCATTGTATTTGAGGTATTTCAAGTTTCTAATGGCTAATTAGGTTGCTTATTTGCTAGATTTCATGCTTTCTTTACATGCTTTATAGTAATTTGGTGATTTCTTGCATATCTTCATAGATTTACATGCTTTCAAGCTTTCTTTATCATCAATTTATGCAAGTGTCTCAAAAGCCTCATCAAGAGAGGCCTCCTTTGTCATTAACCCCTTTCATGTTGTTTCTTGAATGTAGGGTTTACAGGACCTAATCATTTTCAAGGTATTCAAGGTAGCATATACCTCCAACCAAAGGAGAAGAAGGCTATCCTTGGCCTTAAGTAGTTCATGTACATCTGTGAAGAGTCTACGGATTATACCACCCCCTCGTTTAGAGGGTTTTCAATATTGTATTAATTGTATCATGAATTTGGGTATCCCTAAGAGGGATGTATATGTAATTGATTTACATTCCATTAATACAAAGAAATTCCTCTTTCTTGTCAAATTCATGTTATTGTGGTTTAATGCTTTAAATTTGCACTTAATTGGTACGATAGCTTAGGTATATGCTTTTCACAATGATACAGATGGTGATCATGATGGGAACCCACAAATTATGCTATCACTAACTGACTTGCTATGTTTTTTGTTGTAGGTCTCAACCATGGTTAACAACCATGGTGAATAGTCTTAGCCATACTTGATAGCCATGATTAATAGTCTCAACCATGCCTGACAGCCATGGCTAGCAGAGAATAGAAAAATAGTAGACAATCGAATCTACATCAGACTTGGATCTTAGGTAGGAGATAATTCTCTATGTTTTCCTATGTCTGTCTATGTTTATTTTATTGAATATAGTAGATGAAGTTGGTTTAATTAGAAAACATAGAGAAAGTTTAAAAGTAAAATTTTAGATTCTCTTAGGTTTTCTTCCAATCGTTGCTAGGAACAGTGGACTTCTGATTGCAATCCGCCCTAGTCTCCAGTGGTCTAGGTTATGTTTGTAGAGTTTTCTTGCTTGAGGCCCAATTAGTGGCCAAGTTTATCATGTAGATGCATTCTATAAACTTCATTTAAACAATTAGATGCATATTTCTAAACATTAAACATATTTATCATTAGGCATTTAGGAAAGAGCATTGAGTGCTTGGTGTTGCATTTTTACTTTCATGCAAAATCTAAAATGAACAAACACACACCACGCACTATCTAAATGCTAGTGAGTTGGAAGTCATATCCAACCACTAGTAGGGTTCAACGATGGTGGCAGTGATTTCCATCCATTGGCCCAACTCCCTCGAACCCTATTACTTGGCCAATATCGACTCCAAGATCTATCCTAACCATGCAAAATAGCATGCATTCCTCTTCGAAGGGGTGTATCACTATGCACGGGGTGTTGGGTGAGGATCGGTAGGACCTATGCTCCCTACCCGAGTGTGGATTTCATCTCCACATTTTGGGGGGTTTACGTGACCATGACTTTCATTGCCGGTTGTCGAGCTATGAGCATATAGGTGAAAACCCTTAAACTATTGAGCATTACATCAACAATTTCAAACATGATGAGAGTAGTTTAAGTTTTCAACAAATCTCAAAACACATCAAACTAGTTAGGGCTCACAAAGAAAATTTAAAAGAGATAATCATCATTGTTTGCTTTGTTTGCTTTAAAATATACATACGAGATAATACACATCATGGTTATAACATGGAGAGGCCGATATCAATACAGAACTAAGGTCAAAGTCGAAGCTCCACCCAATGCACAACACAACGCGTCAAACCCTCAATCACAAGATCCTCTCGGATGATGTTCGATGAGCATTAGAGGGGATAACTCTACATGCAGGGGTTCTCATCAGAATACCCCACCCAGAGGAGGCAATGTACATGCCTCATGAGATAGATCCAAGTATGGAAGATCCCAACATGGGGCCTTCGAGCATGGGAGTATATATCATGATCATACACCTCATGGATCCACTGGATCCACTGAAGAGTACATCATTGAGGAAGGAACTATAACTAAGTTAGTTCCCATCCATACTCAAGATAAGGGAGGCTCCAAGCCCTCATCAGTTCAAAATAGATAAGTAGAAAATCTACCCATTCAAGGGTAGGAAGAGAGGGTTGCTTCAAAGCATAGGCCCTCATAGACTCCAAACAATAATGAACTTGGTAAGTTCACATTTGATATGTCTAAGGTTGGAGTCAATGGTATGCCACCACATGAGCCATGGTGCACTAGACAATTGGATGGTCTAGATAGAGTCTTAGGGTAGCTAGGGTATAAACCCTTAATTGTGCACTCTCATTCTATGAGTTCTCATAGTGAGAGCACACGTAGGACCATTAGAGAACCAGGAGAATTCTCTAAGCATTCTCATAGTATAATTGCCCCATCAACCCACATGGGCATAGAGTACAGACAACACCAGAATGTGAATGCCATCTACACAGACAAAGGCAAGAGCATGGTAAATAAGTCTATTGGAGGTCATACCGACAAAGTTGCTCAGATAGAATGAGTACACCAGAGACCACATACGACCGATCTTATAGATCGATCATAGAAATTGGTGTCAGAACAATGATAGTAGATCTTCCAAGATCAATTGGAAGATGTTCCATGCAGAGTGTGAGTACCTCAAAAATAAGGATACTCAGAGATAGAGGTTGCTAAGGTAGCATATTTTCAAGAAATGCATGCATGAGCAATGCATCCTTGATCAAAAGGAGTGTGTTGAGTGAGAGGATCGATTGGCTCATGCCAATTTACCCCCTCATAGTGAGTATAGGGAGCGCACTCATAGACGAGCTACTTCATAGCCTGATTTGCACCCTGAGCATATTGAAAATCATACTCACCACATAGCCCAAAACATGATGTAGCACCAAGCGCTCGAACATCATGGGTGTGCATAGTACGAAGAAGTAGTAGGAGATGAACAAGAATAAGAATATCCTGAGATCTCCCTAGTAGATGTGGAGGATGAGCCTAGTCCTCCACCTCATCCAAAGAAGAATTTACCTCCAAAGGCTCCCCAATGACCTCTCAGAGAAGAGGAAATTCTATCTTCGAAGGCCTATCAGGCCTTGGTAGACAAGGTTCGAGCTATAGAGAAGCAAGGGATGGCTTATCAAAAGCTGACCTTGAACAAGATTCATAATGAACCTCTATGCCCCTTTAGTGCCCATTCCAGCATATCCCAAGCACTTTGAGATGCCAAAGCTGGAGAAGTTTCAAGGTGAGGAGGATGCTCAAGAACATGTTATGAGATTTATGGACATGTGCTTTTAGATAGAAAGCAATGATGCTCTATTGTTGAGAACCTTCATCACAACCCTTTTAGGCCCTACCCGAGAGTGGTTCAATCAACTTAAGAGGCACAACATAACCAGCTTTGAATAGTTGGCTAATGCATTTCTTGAATGCTTCTCCTTAGACATCAAGAAGAAGGTAAACTTATCTGATCTAGCTGCTTTAATGCAACATGATGATGAGTCGATCATGGATTATGGGAAAATATGGAGAAAGATAATGGTGAAGTTACCATTTTCCATTCTAACCATAGAATTAACTTGGATGTTTACCAAGAGTTGTGTGAAGCACATCTCATTACTACTATAGTTGCAATAATATCAAACATTTGAGGAGGCCTTGGTGCAAGCCAAGGTAATAGAGGACATCAAGTTATAGGAGGGTAACTTGAAGCTCCGAAACAAGAAGGAATGGAACAAGAAGAACACCCACAATCAAAAATCAATAGGCCAAGTCGGCCCATGTAAACCAAGTGGTGTTAAACCTCCAGAAAGGGGATAAGGGGCAACAATAGAATTATCAAGCCCAACCTCCTCCTACATGGTATGACCAATACAATAATAACAAGAAGGGTAAGAATAAAGAACAATGCTTGCCTCACCAGTTCACACCTCTATCAGAATCGATGACATTGATATTCCATCAACTGTGTGAGGCCAAGGCCCTAAACTTATCGAAGATCAAGTTAATAGACCCTAATCAGCCCAAGCCAAAGGGGTATAGGGATGATATGTATTGCACTTTCCATAGAATGAAGGGACACGACATCGAAGGATGTTGGAGTTTCAAACATGTAGTACAAAATATGATCGAAAGAGGTGAGCTAACTATGGACAACCCTCAGGCTCCAGACAACCAAAATATGGGGATCTTCAAGAACCCCTTACCAAATCATGAGCCATCGAGGAACAATGTTGGTCATGTGAATCAAGTGCGGGTTGAACCGCCAACTCAAGGATTCATCGGTATGGTCAATGTTATCACAAGACAAGGGAGGTATGAGCATCCAAATCCACCTCCAACTCCAATTAGAGTCCATATTGCACCTCAGCAAAGGCCAGCTCAAAATATTCTAGGCCCACCAACAAGATCGATGGTGACAATTAGGAGTAGGCTAGTTCAAAGCCTACAGACAACTCCAACAAAGTTGTCAATATATGAACTGATTCAATAGTCTCCTAAGCACAAGGAGATGCTCATGGATATTCTAAGATCAATCAAATTTTAGTCCTAGGACCCTGAAGCATTTACGAACTTCATGGGACATGTGTAGTAGTGCAGTGAACCGGTGATTCAATTTAATGATCATGAGATTAAGATGGTCTCCACTACTATAGCGGACCCACCGCTACATATAATTATGTGTGTAAATCACACACCATTCAAATAGGTTTTGATTGATATAGGGTCATCAATCAACATAATTACAACCAAGGCACTAACACATCTAAAGTTGTCGAAATCACATATTGTACCTTCTACTTTCACCTTGAGAGCATTCAATGATGTGCTATGCTCAATGGTAGGTACTATAGTTCTTCCAATTCAGGTTGGACTAAAGACCATCCCTGTGATGTGTCATGTGATCGAAGGTACCATGCAGTATAACATCCTCTTAGGGAGGCCTTGGATTAGAGAAATGTATTGTGTTCCCTCGATCTTACATCAATGTATTAAATATATACATGAGGGACAAGTTCACATGGTACCTTCTGACGAAGAGCCATTCAAATATGTGAACTTAGCAGATTTGTCGGGGGATTTCATTCTCCCCTCAATGCATCTGGATATATGGCCGATATCACCAATCAAACATCCAGAAGGTAAATTAAAAGGAGTGTGTGCAGGACCTTCCACGATAGCACCACAGTTATCAGAGCACACAACAACAGCTTTGACTAAACCTACGACATCCAAAGTGCTGAGGAATGATAAGAAGCTTAAGGTAATTATGGGTGAAAAAGAGTCAAAGAAAAAGCCCAAAGTAGCAACTATCGAGGGTCCTAGTCCCATGGATGAAGGGGATGCTCAAAATCAAGTCGAGGAGGCACCTCAGCCTGCCTCACCTACTTCTTCAGTAGGGTCATCTACACCGTAGGTGACCATACATTTGGTTAACCCTAGATTAGTAGAATATATCATGTAGAATGTGATGTTCATACCATTTATCAAAACTGCATAGGATATGGGCTGACCTCAAGCCCATCACTTTCCCATGGGGATGGTGGTACCACTAGGGGTGCCACCTAACCAAACAAACTTCATTTATGGAGGGCTTGATCAACTAACAAATCACACGCCCATAGATGAGGATGATGATGAACCATTCATGGTGAATGTTCATTACTTATCTAACCCTGAATTTACCTTGCACTATTTTGAATATTACCATTGGCATGGTTACAGCTTAGGCTTATTTGAGCAAGGGCACCGAGTTCCCATCAAACCATAGTATCAGCTACCAACTGATAGGTTCAGGTTAGGCTATCATATAAGAGGATAGGATGAGCTCCTAGCAGCATCTTTAGATCATCTGAACCTCACTTTGGGGGATGATGTGGATTGGAATCCTTATCACCCTAACCCTTCTCACATACGAAGGGGTAATAGGTTGGTAACCTATGTCTCAGAAGAACCACCAGAGATCTATCATGAGCACATCATGGTAGAGGTAAATCAAGGAGACAATCCAAGAGCCAACTTGGACATTGAAAGTCATGAAGCTACCGATGACACTAGTATGTAGATCCAAAATCTAGGTATAGCAATAGATACTGAATCAGAAGTTGCTTCTGAGGAAGTGCAAGCAGAGTCCATTATCGAAAGTGATGGACCAGATTATGATTCTAGAATAGATGATGATGAGAAATCCTCACACAATGAATGATATGAGGATGAAACTGAGATGGCCTACTTAGGCCCTCTAAATCTACATCATCTATTACCCATGGAGAAAATGGGTGAGAATGAGGAATTCTTCATGGTTGATAGTGACTATGAGGATGAAATAGAGTGGGCCTACCTTGGGCCTCATATTGCTAATCACCCGATTCCAGTGGATCGGGGTGAAGGACTCATATACGATAGTGATGATGAGGATGAGACCGAGAGAGCCTATCTTGGGCCTCACTATTTATGCCATCATCATGAGTCGATTGACATCGATGAGATGTATCGAAGAGTCTATCCTGGCATGCCTCAGAGGGAGACCACCCAATTTGGATATGATTTATCATATAGTCTTCCTTGATCCATCGACATACATGTAGCTCCTTGAGCCAAGTGATCCCACTTTCGAGTCTATTCATAGACTAGATTCAGAGATCCCCATACCCCTAGAGCCACATCTTGGGTATGGAACAACATAGATCAACATAGAATCACACACACGTGGTCCTAGAGATCTAATCCATTCCATCAATATGATCTCCATTTATTTGACCACTCCACTTCACAATCTATCCGACCCCTCCAAACCATTGTATCTGAATATAGATGCTATTGATTGGGATCACATTGATTCACCACTAGAGCCTAAATATTTCTTCCCTAATGAAGAAATGTTACAACCTTTTCATTTTGCACTAGGATATGCACATGATGTTTATCACACTAAGGGAAATTCTAATGTAGGACCTTTAAACCCAGCTGATGACATCCACTTGATTCCTACACCTCACCAACTTGAGGAGGGATCACACATGTTAGTAGAGGAGACCTTCGATGTGGATATCAGTAATGATCCTATTAATCCTAAGAAGGTCAAATTTGGAGAGAGTCTATCTCTTGATGAGTATGCCATACTCATCCCTCTACTGAAAGAGAGACCTGACCTTTTTTCTTGGACATACAAGGATATGTCGAGACTAGATCCAAAATTGGTTACTCATAACCTTTCGCTAGATCCCTCCAAAAGACCTATCAAGTAGAAGCTCAGGAAGATGCATCCAATAGTCACTTTAATGGTTAAATATGAGCTATAGAAGTTGTTGGATGTAGAGTTCATTATCTCCATCGACTATCCAGAATGGGTATCAAACATGGTACCTATAGGAAAACCTGATGGAAGGATCCATATCTATATGGATTTTAGAGACCTCAACAAGGCAACACCAAAGGATTCATTCCTATTGCCCAACATAGATGCTCTTGTAGATGCAACTGCAGGTCATGAGATGCTCTCCCTTATGGATGGTTTTTTTGGTTACAATCAAATTTGGATTAAAGTCGAAGACCAACATAAAACCATATTCACAATGCCATGGGGAACATTCTATTATAAAGTTATGCCATTCAGCCTTAAAAATATTGGTGCCACATATCAATGAGCCATGACATACATTTTCCATGACTACATGCACAAAATCTTAGAATATTATATCGATGACTTATTGGCAAAGTCATTGCTACATTCTGAGCATGCAGAGGTCCTGAGGAAGGTCTTCGATCACCTGATAGAGCATAATGTCAGGTTGAATCCCAAGAAGTGCGTATTTGGTATAACTTCAGGAAAGCTCTTGGGATTCATCATTTCAAAATGAGGGATCGAAGTTGACCCGATGAAGGTCAAGGCCATATTAGAAATGCATCCTCCCACAAATATCAAAGAGTTAAGAAGCCTACAGGGCAAAGTAGCATCCATAAAGTGATTTATCACATAATTATCGGATAAATGTTGACCCATGAATTGACTGCTACACAAGGGGGTCCCATTCAATTGGGATGAGGACTATCAAGCGGCCTTCACTAAAATCAAGAAATACCTAGCAACACCACCAGTGCTAGCTCCACCAAGACCGGATGTGCCTTTCTTGCTATATATATCAACTACTGACTTTGCATTGGGAACTATGTTAGCCCAAAAGAACATGCAAGACAAAGAGCAAGTGATATATTACATCAGTCGCACCTTGGTGAGTTATGAGCTTGGGTATGCATACATGGAGAAGTTGTGTTTAGTAGTAGTGTTTGCAATGAAGAAGTTGCATCATTATATGCTAAGTCATACGATGTATGTGATATCCAAACAAAATCCTTTGTAGTATATGATGAGCAAGACATATCATAATACACGTACTACAAAGTGGATCATGCTATTGATAGAATTTGATTTGGAATTCATCAGCCAAAATTCCATCAAGGGATAGGTCATAGCTGATCAGCTGGTAGAGGTACCTCTCAAGAATAGTAGGCCCCTCACCATAGAGCTTCCTGATGATGTAGTCTTTGCATTATCAAAATCACCCAAACCCGAAGAACCAGATAACAAAGCTGACATGACTTTGTTCTTCGATGGTTCGAAGTGTGAGCAAGGGGGTGGTGTAGGAATTGTCTTCTTCATGCCACAAGGTGCTCCAATGCCCTTGTCATTTAAGTTAGACTTTCCTTGTACTAACAACAATGTTGAATACGAGGCCCTAATCTTGGGCCTCCAAACAACTATCACCATGAAGATTAAATGATTAAATATCTTTGGTGATTCCCTTATCATAGTCAATCAAGTGAAGGGACTTTTTCAATGTAGGTGTCCCATCCTAAAAGCTTACAAGGATCTTGCTGACACTTATCTAGCCCAGCTAGAGTGGTACGACATCGAGGTAATCCCTCGTTCATCGAACAGATTTGTAGACACTATGGCATCTTTGGGATCTTTAATCCCTCAGAATCTATCTACCGATTTTACTACCATTCATGTAAAGATGCTATCGCATGTCATGATGCAGCGTGAGGCTTTCGATAACAAGGAATCAGTCAACATGATTCATATAGAACCAAACCATGAGTGGTTCTATAAAGCCAGAGACTTTCTCAAGAAGGCATCCTAGGGGTCTTTGATCTCATAGGGTCCTACGGGGAATGGCACCACCATTCACCACAAGGTTGTATCCCAGTCTGCATTCATGCACAATGAAATGCTAGGGGAACAAGTCATCTTGTCAGTCGAGGTAGAAGCTTATCAGGACTGGATGTCATAATTACATGACTTCCTCAAGCTTGGTTTAATCCCGTAGGGATTATTGCATGTCGCAAAACATCATTCAGATAGAAAGTGATAAAGTATGTCTTTCTAGGAGACATCTTGTACCATAGAAGCTATGATGGAATTCTCCTTCATTGTCTTGAGCCCCAAGAATCAGCTTGGGCAATTTTGCAAGCTCATGATGGTACATGCGGTGGCCATTTTAGCAGCATGGCCATTGTCAAGTGCATCCTTTGAATGGGTTATTATTGGCCCACTATGGAGAAGGATTGCACCATGTATGTCAAGAAATGCATTAAATGTCAGCATCATGCTAATCTTATGCACTTGCCATCATAGGCCTTACAACCCATTCAAGCGGCTTGGCCATTTTCTCAGTGGGGTCTAGATCTAATAGGTAAGATCTCTCCTCCATCATTGGGCTGACATACATTTATTATAATGGCTACTGAGTATTTTACAAAGTGGGTGGAAGCAATCCCTTTAACAATGATAACTGGAGCATGTATTATGGAGTTTATACTTCACAATATCATTAGTCATTTTGGGATACCATCCAAGATAATCTTGGATAATGGAATGTCATTCAAGAACAAAATTATGAAGGCTTTAACATCTAAGTACAATATACAACACAATTTTGTGACTCCATACTATCCGTAGGCAAATGGGTAAGTTGAGGCTTCAAATAAGATAGTGGTAGCCATATTGAAAAATATGGTACAAGAAAACCACAAATATTGGCACATCCAGCTACCCCTTGCATTATGGGCTTATAGGACTAGCATATGGATGCCCACTAGGGCAACCCATTTTTGCTAGTATATGGTGTTGAGGCCATTATACCCTTAGAGTTGGAGATTCCAATATTGTGCATCACATTGAAAGAGTTCATCGATGATGACACTGCATGACAAGCTCACCTTGATCAATTGATGCTTCTTGATGAACGTCACATGAATGCCCTTGAGCATCTCCACATTTATCAAGAGTGCTTAAAATGAGCTTACAATAATAAGGTCCATATGAGGGACTTTAAGGTTGGTGATCTTGTGCTGAAAGAGAACCAACAGAACTCAAACCTACCACCACACTTGCGAGATAAATTTATGGCTAACTGGTTAGGTCCTTATATCATCTCAAAGCAGATTGGACCTAGAACGTATCACCTAACATCGCTTGAAGGTGTTGAAGAGCCTGAACCTCTCAACATCCTTCATCTTAAGGTGTTCCATACATAATAATTCAAAAATTCAAAAATATGGAAAATTTTCAAAATCCATAAAAATCAAAAAGCAATAAAATCTAAAAACATTGCAAAATATTCAAAACTTCAAAAACATTTGCATCATGCATTTTATTTTGCACATGCATTTCATTTAATTGCATTGCATTAGGCATTTCCATCCATCGCACTTGCATTAGGATAGGTTGTGTTTGCAATCTTACAAATGACACCATGTTTGTATTTCAATCATGCATCTATGCATTATCATCATATTCCATCACCCTTGTGAGTAATTGTGTTTCTCAACACAACCCCTCATGTTGCTATGAAGAATATACTAGGGTTTTTCGGTCATTCAACCATACCTAGTGGTCTTCTCAAAATTTTATAGAAAGCTTGCTTTGCTTTTGTAGATGAGGTCTAGTTTTGATAGCACTTAGCATATCAGAATCCCATCACTAATCAAACACATTAACAATCCTAATTAGGGTAAGGAAGGATGAACACTACAAAGTGGTCTAGGTCACCTTAAGTGAAAGGTTTTGTTACTTGCTCATTTGTGAGGTGCAATGGTCTAGAGTAGAGGTCATTGGAAAAAGGACAAGTTCCCCCCTACCCGAAGAAATCCCTTGCTTACATCAAAAGGAGAAAAATCCCAAAAATCAAATCAAATCCCTTGCTCAAAACAAAAAAAAAAACAAAAATACAAAATAAATAGTGATTTTTATCACTATATATGAGCAAGTATCCCAATAAATTGAAGAAAAGAAGGGGGTGAACTTGAATCCCTGGAATGGTCAATACTCAAAAGCCATAGAGTGATCCCCAATACAACAATGGGCTGAATGAATCCCGCCTGACATTGGGGTAGGTCTAAGCAATTCATAAATGAGCTAGCTTTAGGTGGCTTGTATTACCTAGTGGTCTAGTCCAACTAAGTCCAAACCTAGGATCAGGTGGACATTTGAGGATCCCCAATACAACAATGGGCTGAATGAATCCCACCTAGCATTGGGGTATGCTTATGCCTCATCTAATATATTCATTTGCACACATAGGGATAATGAATAGCTTGGTCTTTCATAGCAAAAACTTTATCTTTCAGAAGTCTAGTATAGTCATTATACAACTTTTGATAAGTCAACTAGGGTGTTTGAGTCTCATGGAAAACCTCAAAAATTCCCAAATAGCAACAACTCATTTCAATAATTCAATTATCAACTTATTTTTATAAGAGTTTATTTGTTAAAGGGTGTCCATAACATAGGTTAGATACTGGATGGATATCAACAATGATATTTAGATGACCACTGACTATGTTGTGCATATTTTTTAACTTACAAAAGCTTATGAATAGAAACAATACATCATCTCATCTCACATATGGGTGTCTAATTGATTAATTCTTATGACAAGATATATCAATTACATTTCATGATTATTATACATTTTGTGGTGTCATCCATTAGATTGTTAAACTCATATTGCATTCATACATTATGTTTTAAGTGATTAAAGCATACATGTTCATTTACATTAGATCATCATCATGTAAATAATGCATTACATACATTGCATTCATCATATCATAACATCATAAATTAAATGCATACAAGTAAATTAAATTAAACATGCATTTAACATCTACATTGCATCCATATGCATACATCATAGTAGTCCATCTACACATCTAGATCACAATATCTAGTCATAACATCCATCATCTAGCTAGTGCATGTCATCCATACATCACATCATATAGCATCAAATAAACATAACATATAAGCATTGCATCCATATGCATCTCATAAACATAACAATGAAAATATACACATATAATGAGTCTCATAAAGTCAGATCATATATATGTGTGTGTGTGTGTGTGTCAAAAAGAGTACATAGGCATATGTCCAAAATTCCTATAGGCTACAACTATGTAGGTCCTCAGACCTTACACTCAAAAATGGTACAAATATCTAAAAATATCTGTACTAAGCAGTGCTTGCACCCCCTGCCTATGAGTCTCCTCCGCCAGTGCCACCCTCCCTATGAGTCCACCTAGAACTAGTGCCTGAGGATCTCTCTATCCGATGAGTCCTATGGCTGGACCGAGATGAGGACTACCCTATCTCTCATGTCTTGGTCCACTGAGACTCTATAGCTATGGGTCACTCTAGCACCTCACCACCTAGCAGTCTGATCTCTCCTACCATGAGAGAGATGTAAGCCACATCTACTGACTATTGCACATTACCCTCCCAGATGAGGGTATGCAATCTATGGATCTCTACACCTGCATCCAAACCTGCTAATCCTAGTATAACTAGAGTGGTAGGAGCAACCTGAGAAGTTGAGGGACCTCCCCTCATGGCTCGGAGTAAGTCTCGCTCCATGGTGATAGCATCAAGATGAGCTCGAAGAAGATCATATTGTCTAGTGACCTTCTCTATATTTATATTGATAGTGGAAATATATGCCCAAAGAGCTACCCTCTCCTCCTTGAATCCCTACCACTACACCTATCCCTATGTCAGCTGAGCCTACACTACCCTCAACTATGCCTATAGAGTCACCACAAAAGTATCCCTCTCTAGGATCTGAGTCCCCACTGTCTGCAATCATGACTCTAAGCTAGCCACCCAGGCCCAGAGCTATGATACCTCATCATCAAGATCCTCCTCATCCTCCTCTACCTAGGGCTCCTCCTTAGCTATAGCCTCACCCCATCCACCCTTAGTCCTCTAGTGCACTCATCACCCTCTAGGATCTACTACCTCTACACCTACTACCTCTATGGTTGCTCCATCCCTAGCCCTGCCTAGTGGGTCATCACCCTACCATAACCTGGTAGTCCACCAGGCATCATAGTCTACTATGGTCCTAGCATCTGCAAGCCCTGAGTCCTACCAGGCATCATCCTCATCCCCAAGTGGAGTCACAGTAGGCTAGGCTAAGTCCTTCTCCACCTTAAGGTAGTGGTAAACAGTTGGCTCATCCAAGATATCCTGATAGATCCCAAACTTCCTAGTGATGCATGAGTAGTAGAAGAACTCATGTATCTTAAGCTTGCACCCGAGGAGCCATCTCTCACATCATGCCCACCTAAGATAATGGTCTACCTCCTCCCATGTAGGATAGTCCATGTAAGGTCACCAACGTATATGCTCTGGCCGTAGTCTAGTCAGTTGATCTAGGTAGTACTCCAGATCCCCTACTCGGGTCCTGCTCCTGAAGCCCTCGACCTCCCTAGGCCAGCAGGTAGCATAGCACTAATGCTCCTCATCAATGTCTCCGATCTCTAGTGGTAGTCCCCCTAGGTAGTCAATGGTAATATGCTCCCAAGCCCATATCTGGAGCAAGATGCTACAGCTGACTCCCACGTGACTCCATTGTGTGATCCGATACAACTCATCATAGAGTTATGCAAGTAGAGCACTCCCCCAAGATAGAATCAGAGGCTCTCATGTGGTGCTCAGCAAGTAGGTCCTATGTCCTAGCTAGGAGGTTCCAAGGGAACCTCGCTTAGAAGTGTCGGGCAGTATAATATGTATGATTAGCTGCATTAGTATAGAAACTCTCTAGAGAAGACATTCTAGTGGTACTAGTTGTAACCATCAAAATGGCTCTTGCACTCTAATCTATCTATCGCAATTCATGAAATAAGAACAAATGGGAAAACATAAGTTGCCAACAAGAAATGAAAAAAATATAAAGAATATCTTTATTAATTTCAATGAAGCCAAGTTATAGATTTTTCCCTCTTAGGGATACCCATTTGATACATCAATTACAATAGAGTTTCAAATCCCTCTCAAGGGTAGATGCAATCAAAATGCCTTCTAGGGTGACACGAACTGCTCTAGGGTGTCGATGACCCTCTTCTCCATGATTAGAGGTATTTGTTTCCTTACATCCCAAAACCTTGTTAGTCCTGTGTGCAATAAACAACAAGAAACATTAAAATCAAAGGAGGCCTCTCTTGATGAGGATTTAAAAGGATATTTGCACAAAAGATAACATGATAATCAAGAAATCAAGAAAGTGATTTAGTGCATGTAAATTGGTCTAAAACACGATAATATACCATTAGAAACATGAAAGAAACTAATATAAATCTATCTAAGCTCCTAATTAACCAATTGAAGACATGAAAGCATGAAAAATATTCATTATGCCTACACTAAAATAATGAAGGAAAATTGCAATTAACTCCTAATCTATCGGTCAAATATCTTTAGAATGTTGAATTAAACCTACAAAATGATTAATCTAATATAGTTAAATAGAATGTAAAACTAACAACAAGGTAACCAGTGATTACCCTCTGATCGCGGGTCCTTCAAGCGGTAGGCATAGTTCACCATGGTTGATAGTCGTAGCTGATCCTGAAGTAAGTTTATCCTCCAAATCAGGGCCAATTTTTGTGATCCTCCTTGCCAAATTGATATATTTGGTAGTTAAATTGCTCAGTGAGTGCACAGATTGCATTTTTTCTTGGCTCTCCTATCCTCCTAGGACCTCCATGGCAATGTGATCTCCAATTGGGTAACAAAGGTATTCCTATCAATACATGTGAATGGGTATGCAATTCGATAGGGCTTCGCTGCTCAATTGATTATACTTGTCTCTCTTTTTTCCCCAATTTAGAGGAGGATTATATAGCAATTGCCAAGGGCTAAGGGAAGATTCATGAATAATATAAGATCAAAATTGGGTGGTTGAGCTTATTATATGGAAGGATCCAGAACCTTCCTCACTCAAACCACTCCAATCTGCAACCAATTGGCCATTGCAACAAATTTTGGGTTGGATTAAGGCCAAATGACTTTGAGTGCTGACCACGGATGACAAGCACGGTGAGCACTACTAACCGTAGGTGTTAGCAGTGGCTAGCACTGACTAGGAAAATATGCCCAAATTGAGTGGTAAAAACCACTGCTATACCTTGGAATCTATCCAAGGTCTTCCATATGGTCTTCTAGCATGTCCCATATGAGTAGTCATCTTGGCATGACATTTTTTAGGTGTCTATAAATACCCCTTTTGAGATGCATTGTGAGATTGAACAACACTAAGCAAAAATAGACCTACTAAAATTATTTCGTAGGTTGCATGATGATAATTAGTCTGATCAACATTAGATGCCCCAGGTCCTAAAAAAATAATGTGCATCCTAGAATCATTGCTTCCAACTAGAAGGCTTAAATTTGAAATGGTTTGCACTTGTCATAAAAAATTCAAGTAGCTTTGGTGCTACAATAGGAGCTAGGCCTATATAACCAAAAGGAGGATAGCTACAAAAAAATTGTCATATAAGCTTTTTTCCCTAGCATAAGGGTAAGCTTATGATAGTCTTTGGCAATGATTTTTAACACAAACATAATTTTGATAAGATCAAGGGATCTACGATCAAGGGATAATATTTTGAATCTGATTATAATTTAATATTATGACTAGCCCCTCAAGCGACGAGTCGACGAGGGTAATGAAAATAAATGAAGCAACGAGGTCACTTGACCACTATGAATGATCTTGAACAAAGTAATATTTAGCATTTTAATACTTGGCAAGGCCTAATCAGCCATGATTGCAACTGTTAAGAGTAATTACATATTTCTATCTCATGGAGCAATCCAACCACGAAGGCCTTCTTAGGGAATCAAAATGAAGATAATTCTAATTAGTCATATGTTGAATCATATTTTTGATGATATGGTAAAAATATCATAGAATAATTATGATGAATATCTCATTCCCGTGGAGCAGTCCGACTTTCAAGGCCTTCTTGGAGATTGAAATGAAACATACAATTCAACGATGATGAATTTTGTCCCAAATATCCTTATGGTAATTTACTCATCTTGCTGGGTTGCATGGATCGTAAGTCATTGCAATAGCCAAGTGTATAGGTTAAATGACTAAATACGAGGCACATTTGGCTTTTTATTTATTTGATTGTTTTTTTTAATTTTGAATTTATTTGAATGTTTTTGAATTATTGGCTTGGAGGTGCGGCACTCAAAGAAATAATTTTCATAGCGATGACCTCGTTTGAATGTACTTTGTAATCTCAACCAATTATTCTATTTTTTCCTTATGATGACATTTTCCAATGTTGTTTGTGCTTTGTTTGGCTCATTCTGATTATTTTATATTTTTTGTAGAAATTCTAGTCTGATGAAAAATTTTAATTTGACCTTTTAAGGCTCTCCACGGTGGGAATTTTAAGCATTTATTACAGCTTATTGACTGCATCTATCAACTACGAGAAATTTCCTTGACTGTAGCTTGTAGTCATGGTCAAAAAACCCTAATTTAGGGACCGTGGTTGTCAGCCATGGGCCGACCCAAATTCAAAAATTACATGTAAGGTTTTGACATTTGAAAATTTCATTATTTACTTGATAGTGATAGTAAAAACTGAGCTCTAAGAGGTAAACAATAAAATTGGACCTGGGACGCTATTGATAACTTGACCAATTTCATATATTCCACATCGATGGTGGACCAGCCAGAGGACTTGACCAGTGGAGGAGTCGGTGCCACTAAGGTAACTCAAAAAATGAGACCACGCACCTAATTACCAGATTAAAATTAACCACACTAAGTAATGGGTAAATGAACCACATTAAAATTTTGATAATGAACCTCACCCTAGTTAGGTTTAGCATAGGTTATTTTAGGGGGTGGGTTTAATTTTTTAGGGCTTATTTTGGGGATGACGGGGCTAAAAAAGGGTCACTCTCCTTAGCCGTGGGTGGCAGTTGCGACTCCCAATTGGCAAATTAGGGACCACGACTGTTAGTTGTGACATGATTTAAATTCCAACAATCACTTTTTTAACCCATCCTTAAATCCCAATGCAATTTGGGATCTACAAATGCCTTGTCCTAGAGAGGGACCTGACTTGGCCCCAGGTGACTCCACTAGGGTATGCTGACAATGAATTTTAGGATTCAGGCCTAGTAGATGCAGGCACTATTGTAGACTATGATGGCTAGTGGTCAGACTTCCAGTGGCATGGAGAGGGTCCACGAGGATGACCAGCTGATGGATTCACATCAAAGGGTACAAAGGGCATAGAGGTATATCCTCATGGGCACAAGATATTCCAATGGAAAGAGGGCATATGGGATGCAAGGACCATAGTTGATGATGGTCCATAGGTAGATGTGGAGGATGAGGCCTTCAAGGAGGGCAAGGAAGTTTTGGATAGAAAGGTAGGGCAGTTGAGAGCATAGGTTGCTGATCTCCAAAGCCAGGTGGGGAGACTTCACACCCAGGTCCTACATAAGGATACTTTGATCACCACTCTAGAAGTGAAGCTACCTCATGGTCATAGGTAGTGGTATGAATACAAGGAGGAGAGGGCATCTCTTTATGCATGGGTGACCATAGCAGATACTCGAATTATGTAGCTCACTCATGACCATGATCTATCATAGGTATAGCTGAGTATAGTGACCTTGAAGTGAGACCTACTCAAGGCAGTGAGGTGAGATCCCTCATCATCACAAGATATCATGGCACCTCCTATAGCACCATCCACTTTAGTGCTAGTATATTTTGATCCTATGGTAGATATCTAGTGGCTACATACCCTCATGGAGGAGGGTAATTATCGGTACATAGTGGATGTATCCCGTAATGCCCAGCTAGATGGCATCATCAGGTTGCTCGATGGATGGGTGTCGGAGAGGACCACTACCACAGGGTCACACCAGACCAGGACCAGGGAGATAGGGTAGTCATTGGCTAGCTCCAGTCACAGGATGCATAGTTCTAGGACTCATGATTCCAACTCACTGAGGAGCCATAGGGATGGTGGAGGCGACAACGGTGCCTCATAGACTAGGGGCGTAGGCCCTAGCTAGTACTGATCTTAGAGATGCTATTGTACCATTTTTTAGTGTAAGGTTAAGTACCTACACATATGTAGCCTATAGGAATTTTTATGTACCCCACTATGATGTATACTTGACACACACACATATATATATGATATGACAGTTCATCTCATTACATGTGTACTTTATTTTTGGTATTTTATGTTTTATGTTATGCATATGGATGCAATGCATTATTGATTAGATGCTATATGATGTGATGTATGGATGACATGCACTAAATAGCTATGTGATAGATGATTAGATGCTATGATTTATGTGTGTAGATGGACTACTTATGATGGATGCATATGGATGAGATGTTTTATGTTAAATGCATGTATACTTTGCTTTACTTGCATGCATTTAATTTTCATTACTATGACATAATTTATGCCATGTATGTATTTCATTTATTTCTTTAATGAATGCTATGTAAATGAACATGTATGCTTTAATCACTTAAAACATAATGTATGCAATATAAGTTCTAATCAATCTAATGGATGGCACCACAGAATTTATAAGAATCATGGATTGTAGTTGCTTTATATTTTTGTGAAATATAGTACACTCATATGTGAGATGCAATTATATATTTTTTCTATTCATAGGATTTTGTAAATTAAAATAATATGTATAATATAATCAGTGGTCTTCTAAACATAAATTTTGACATACTTCCAATATCTAATTATATAGTACAAATAATTCTAATAAACAAACTCCCATAAAAGAAATTGTTGTTTTTATGATTGCATTAAAATTTGGTTGTTGCTATTTGGGAATTTTTGAGGTTTACCATGGGACTCAAACACCCTAGTTGACTTATCAAAAGTTGTATACTAACCATACTAAACTTTTGAAACATAAGGCTTTTGCTAGGATAGGCCCTAACTGTTCATTAACCCCATGTGTGCAAGTGAGTATATTTTATAAGGCATAAGCATACCCCAATGTTAGGCGGGATTCTTTCATCCCATTGCTAAGATCAGGGATCCACAAATGTCTTACCCAATTCTAGGTTTATATTTCATTTGGACTAGACCACTAGGCGATACAAGACACCTAAAGCTAGCTCTTCCACATTCAAAAATTGTTCTGCACACAAGCAAAATGCTAGTGCATCAGACATATCGTCATGTATAAGGTACAATAGTGTTGAAAATTCTAGGTATTCAAGCTCATCCCCTTCTTTTCTTCAATTTTTTGGGATACTTGCTCATATATAGTGACAAAAATCACTGTTTATTTTGTACTATAGTGATAATAATCACTATTTCTTTTGTAATTTTTTTTTGAGCAATGGATTTGATACTGATTTGAATCTAAACTTGATTTTGATCTTCATTTGATATTTATTTGAACTTTGTTTTGAATACTAGGGATTTGACTTTGAAATATCAATTTGGGATATCGATCTAGGATATCAATAGGGGATATCAATATTTGATATTGATCTGGGATATCACTCTAGGATATTGCTCCTTCATTTGTAATAAAGGGATTTATATGGGTAGGGATTAAACCTGTCATTTTTTCAATTGCCCACATGTCCAAAACTATCCGCATAGGGGGATAAGCAAGAATAAATATTTTCACCTCAGGATACCTAGTCCTACTTCATGGATCTCATATTCCCCTAGTCCTTATTAGGATTGTTTAATTTGTTGATTAGTGATAGGATTCTGATATGCTAAGGGTTATACTAACTAGACCTCAACTACAAAAGCAAAGAAAGCTTTCTATCAACTCTTGAGAATATCTCTAGGTATGGTTGAATGATCGAAAAACCCTAGTATATTCTTCATAGCAACAATTGGGGTTGTGTTGGAAAACACAATTACTCACAAGGATGATAAATGGATGAAAAATATAGTGCATAGATGCATGATTGAAACACAAACATTGTGTCATTTTCAGATTGTAAGCACAATTTATTCCAATGCAATCACGATGGATGAATATGCCTAATGCAATGCCAATATGAAAAGGAAAATGAAATGCAAAGCAATGGTGCAAATGAAATGCACGGGTTGCCACATGAAATGCAAATGTTTTTTATTTTTGATATTTTTCTAATTTGTTTTTGGATTTTAACATTTTGATAAAGGGATTTTGAAACCCATTGAAACCTTTTGGGGTTGACCAAGTGGTTTTGAGAAACCCTTGGAGCCTTTTGGTATTGACCAAGTGGTTTTGAGAAACCCTTGGAGCATTTTGGGATTGACCAAGTGGTTTTGAGAGACCCTTGGAGCCTTTTCGGAATGACCAAGTGGTTTTGAGAGACCCTTTGGAGCCTTTTATGGTTCTAGGTATAGAACGCTTTAAGACGAAGGATATTGAGAGGTTCAGGCTCTTCAAATCCTCCAAGAGATATCAAGCGATATGTCCCAAGTTCAGTCTTCTCTAAGATCATATAAGGACCTAACCAATTAGTCACGAATTTATCTCGCATTTCTAGTGGTAAATTTGAGTTCTATTGGTTCTCTTTCAACACAAGATCACCAACCTTAAAGTCTCTTAGATGGACTTTTCTATTGTAAGCTTGTTTTAAGCATTCTTGATAAATGTAGATATGCTTAAGGGAATTCACATGACATTCATCAAGTAGTTTCAGTTGATCTAGGTAATATTTTCGCACAGTGTCATCATCGTTGAACTCTTTCAATGTGACGTGCAGCATTGGAATTTCCAACTCTAAGTGCATAATGGCCTCAGTGCCATATACCAGTGAAAATGGATTTGCCCCAATGGGTGTTCAAACATTAGTCTTGTAAGCCCATAATGCAAGGGATAGTTGGATATGTCAATATTTGTGGTGCTCTTGTACCATATTTTTCAAGATGGAGACCACTATCTTATTTGAAGCTTTAGCTTACCCATTTTCTTGCGGATAATATGGAGTCACAAAACTATGTTTGATTCTATACTTAGATGTCAAATATCTTAGAGTTTTGTTCTTCAATGACATTCCATTATCCAAAATTATCTTGGATGGTATCCCAAAATGACTAATGATATTGGTGAGTATAAACTCAACAATACGTGCTCTAGTTGTTGTTGTTAAGGGAATGGCTTCCAACCACTTAGTTAAATACTCAGTAGCCATAATAATAAAAGTATGTCAGCCCGATAATAGAGGAGAGATCTTACTAATGAGATAGAGTCCCAACTGAGGAAATGGTCAAGCCGCTTGAATGGGTTGTAAGGCCTGTGATGGTAGGTGCGTAATATTAGAATGATGTTGTCATTTAACGCATTTTCTGACATACACATTATAATACTTCTCTATAGTGAGCCAATAATAACCCATATTAAGGATGCACTTGATGATAGCCATGGCATTAAAATGGCCATCGCATGTACCATCATGAGCTTGCAAAATTACCCAAGATGACTCTTGGGGCTCAAGACAATGAAGGAGAACTCTGTCACAACTTATACGGTATAGGATGTCTGCTAACAAGACATACTTTATCACTTTCTATTTAAATGTATGTTTTGTAGCACATGACAATCCCTGAGGGATTACAACAAGTTTAAGGAAGTCATGTATCTGCAATGTCCAGTTATGATAAGCTTTGGCTTCGATCGACAAGACAACATGTTTCCCCTATAGTTCTACATTTGCAAACGTAGACTGGAAAACAACCCCGTGATGAATATTAGTACCACTCCCCATCGGATCCTACAAGATAAAAGACCCCTAGGATGATCTCTTGAGAAAGTCTCTGGATCTGTAGAACCACTCATGGTTTGGTTCTACATGAATTATGTTTATTTACTCTTTGTTATCCAATGCTTTTACATGTATGGTAGTGAAATAAGTAAACAAATTCTAAGGGATTAGAGATCTCAAATATTTCATTGTGTTTGTAAATCTATTAGACAAACGAGGGACTGCCTCAATTTCATACCATTCTAGTCAAGCTAGATAAATATCAACAATATCCTTGTAAGCTTTCAATACCAGATATCAACATTGAAATAATATCTTAACTTGGTTAACAATGAGAAGGGAATCACCAAAATTATTTAACCTTTTTATCTTCATGGTGACAACTATTTGGATATATAAAATTAGGGCTTTGTATTTAGCGTTGGTTTTAGTGCAAGGAAAGTCTAACCACATATTGTTTGTAATATTGTTTGTATTACATTATTGTAGTATAGTTGTTACACTGTTACAACGTAACAGTTCAGTTACGTCGGATGTTCTATTCTCGGCTGTTACTGTGTTATTTAAACAGGTTGCTCAATAATACAAAGCTGTTCATTGCATTTTACATGGCATCAGAGCCAACTACGCTACGCAGTGATCCAGTGGCTTGAGAAGCTGAGGTTGGAGTAGGGCGGAACATTTTTTTTTTCTTTCTCTGCTGGTGCAGGCATTAAAAAGAAAAAAAAAAAACCGTAGGCCCAAATTTGGGACGCAGCGGTGAGGAGAAGCGTCGGAGCGGAGCGTGAGAGAGACGCCCAACAGCCCGTGCGAGAAGACAACGCAGGGCGGCTCGGCGCGTTGCGTCGGGAAGGGCCCAGACCCCTAGCGCAAGCCTGCGTCGTGCAGACGCCAGCTGTCATCTGCGCAGAGCGCAGGACGTAGACGTCCTATCTGCCGCAGACGTCAGCTACGTCATCTGCGCAGAGCGTAGGACGCAGACAGGTGGTAGACACCAGCTGCGTCATCTGCGCAGAGCGCAGGATGCAGAAGTCTGCATCATCTATGCAGAGGGTAGAATGGAAGGCCCTCACAGCATGGCGGGAAATTTAAATTCCCTTCCGCACGGGCGGGTATAAACCCCCCCTTTTTTTGCACGCAACGCGCAGGGGGCGAACGGGAGGGACAGCCCCCCCCCCCCGGTTGAAGGTGGAGAACGGGCCGGACGGAAAAAAAAAAAAAATTCGTTCTGCGAAAAACGTCTGCGTCGAAGGCAGACGCAGCGTGGGAGGACGGAAAAGAGCAGGCGGACGCGTCGGGAAGCGAAATTTTTTTTTGACGCGACGAGGCCGACGAAGCTGCAGAGCGTTGCAGAGGAGGAACCTGCTCAAATAGGAAGGGCTCCATTGACCCTTCCGGATCAGCCCGCTGGCTCACGTGGTCGTGAGCCGTGCGGTAAGGCTCAGGGAGCCTGCAGGTCGGGGGTTCAAATCCCGCCGACTCCCCCCAAGGTATATATTTTTTTTCAAACGTTTTTTAATTATTATTATTTTTAATTAAATTTTTTAATTTTAATTTATTTTTTAATATAGTTTTTAAACTTTATAAATTAAAATTTTAATTTTAATTTATTTTTTATAAGTTTTAAAACTATATAAATTAAAATTATTTTTTTTAACTTTAAATATATAATAATTATTAAAATGCTTTGTTAAAGAAAGCTTTTTAAGGGGGGATATTTTTTTTCAAAAAATCAAAGGGGGATAGTGAGTAATTTTTCGAAAAATAGCAATTTGGAAAATTGTAAAAGGTGCATTTTTGGCTGTGACCGACACCTTGTGGGTTATTCTTGTGGGAAGTTTTTTATGTTGTATGTTGCATATTTCATTTTTGCACTATAACATTAAAAAACTTAAAATCAAAACACTCCCTAAGTCCCCGGAATAATTAAAACCCATCCGTGCAATTTATTGCACTGCAACGTTCGGTATTTGTGATACCTCTGGCCAGCACTTACAGGTAAAGCTGTCGTGATTTGGCTATCGTATCCGCCGCCTAATATAGCTGCTACAATGACGTCTGAGCTTGTTCTCTATAAATCGTCGGGGAGAGATAAGTTAGCCATTTTTGCATTTTTTTACTCCATCCACTACCCTTTATCGCACTTGTGTTTAGGAGTAAATCCTGACGAAGTATTCTTCATAGTGTTTAGGGGAAGTTACGCCCCACGCATGAGAAGAATCTTCTATGGTAGGTGCCATCAACAAGGCGATTCCCTTTCAATACCGCTTATGTTCCACGTATCGTATGATCTCTAAAACTCACCTATAGTCTCCCTCACGTAAGGGCGGGTGATTTTTGTTGATATTTCTAAATACCTATAGTTTCCCTCACGTAAGGGCGGGTATTTTGTATGGTATATTGGCCTAGCAAAAGGTATATCGAAAGGGGGACCAATTGGTGATATAAGGAACCTTCACTATGGCCGCTGTTGCAAAATTGATGACTGATCCGCATCAGTTATTGAAAGGTCCAAATTATACACCATGGAAACATAAGATGAAGGCAATTCTCCAAATGGAAGATTTGTGGGATATTGTTACTGGAGTAGCAACTAGGCCTTCACCAACAACAGGATCCATAGGTCCTTCCGCAGATCAGATAGCTTTTGACAAGAAAGACAGTAGAGCAAAGGTGCTCATTTTGTTTGCTATTTCAGATGAAGTGCAACCTCATATAGCTGACAAAGCAAGTGGTAAAGAGGCATGGGATGCCCTTCAAACCATCTATGAGGGAAAGAATGATTCCACCATTCTTCATCTTCAACAACAACTTCATAACCTGAGTTTGAGGCAGGGTGAAACAGTTGAACTCTTTCTGTGCAGAGTGTCTGAGTTGAAAGAGAAATTGAGTTCTCTGGGAGATACTGTGGATGAAAAGCTTCTCATTTCACTTGTGATGAGAGCTTTACCTTCTTCATTTGATATGTTGATAACCTCCATCCAGGTGTCTCAATGACAAATTACCTACATCGAGTTGGTCAATCTGCTTCAACAACAGGAGGCACGCCAACTTCACAAGGATGATTCTTCCAATACAGCCCTATACACCAACAGGCAGGGTTCTAGGAAGAAAGGTAATGGGCAAAAAGGAGGCAACTTTCAGAAAGGAGGAAATTCTCAACAAGATACGAAAGGAAAAGGCAAACAACCTCAATAGAAGAAGAGGTGGTGCAAGATCTGTGAGAAAGACAACCATGACACCAACAGGTGTTGGCATAAGAACAAGCAGAAAGGCCAAAACAAACCACAAAATAAAAACAAGCAACCCCGGGTGAATGTTCATTGTTGAAGAATCTGACTCAGATTCTGAATGGGCACACAAGGTGCTCATGACTACCATAGATTCCACACAGAGGGATCCTATTTGGTATGTCGATTCTGGAGCTAGCAAACATATGACTGGCGACAGATCATGGTTTGAATCATTTGTGGCCAAGGAGGGCAAACCTGTCACCATTGCTGATGATAAAACCTACAGGGTTCAGGGAGAGGGTACAGTTTCAGTCACTCTTCCTGATGGCAAGTGTCAGATTGACAAAGTCCTCTATGTTTCGGGATTGGCCAACAATTTGTTGTCAGTGACACAAATCCTGGATAGAAATATGGTTGTCAACTTTCATGTTGAGAATGGAAAGAAGTGTTGTACCATTACCAGGAAGGGTAAGCAGATTGCAACAGCTTCATATAAGCATGACTTATTTGCACTAGATGCTATCTCTACTCCACATGTTGCCATGACTGTCTCTACCAAGGAGGCAACTTCCCTATGGCACAAGAGATATGGGCATCTTAGTTCTGGCTACTTACTTGAGCTCAGCAAGTATGAGATGGTAAAGGGTCTTCCTTCCCTTTATGCCACATTGCCGGTGTGCTTCGACCGCTAGCGAGGAAAGCAGCATAGAGTACCATTTGAGAAGAGCTCTACAAGAGCACGAAAACCTCTGGAGCTAATTCACACCGATCTGTGCGGTCCTTTCACACCCAACAGTTGTGGAGGGAAGAGGTACTTTCATTTATTCGTAGATGACTACTCACGAAAGATGTGGGTTTTCTTTCTCCAACTGAAATCTGAAGCTTTCGCATTCTTCCAGCAGTTCAAGAAATCCGTTGAGAAGGAGTCAGGAGCTTCTATTAAAACCCTCCGCTCAGATCGAGGGGGAGAGTTTACCTCTAATGAATTTTTTGCATTCCTAGATAAGCATGGGATCAAGAGACAGTTAACAACTGCCTATACTCCTTAGAAAAATGGAGTTGCTGAGAGAAGGAACCGTTCTATCATGGAAATGGTTCGTTGTATGCTCACAGGAGCTACTCTTGGGCAACAATATTGGGCAGAAGCTGTCACCACTGCAGTGTATCTATTGAATAGGGCACCCACAAAGGCCCTAAAAGGAATGACTCCACAGGAAGCATGGAGTGGTCGAAAACCCTCCATATCTCATCTACGTATTTTCGGATGTCAAGCTTTCATGCACATACCGAAAGAGAAAAGGAAGAAGCTAGATGAGAAAACATTGAGATGTATTTTTCTTGGTTATTCTGAGCACTCTAAAGGATATCGGTTGATAGATCCTTTGACCAAGAAAATTCATATCAGCGGAGATGTTGTCTTTGATGAAGCTTTCACATCACAGAGCACATCTAAAGTACACCAAGATATTGTGGAACCTAAGGAAGAGAAGATTCCTTCATCAACACGGACAGGAGGTCCTTCTACATCTTCTTCACCACCACCGAAGAAGAATCCTAAATGGTGTACAAATACAATCAGAGACGCAAATTTATCCACTCCTCCCAATTTGAATTTGGATAGACCTCGTACACGCAGTATGGCTCAAAAGGAAAGAGAAGCCAAAGAAACCGGTGAGGTTGATGATCTTTGTCAATATTTTGAGGAACTTTTCGTGACTCCAAGTACAGAAGTTGAGGATATGGATATTGATGATGACAGGGCATTCATGTCTACCATAGATGGTCTTGAACCTGCATCAGTGCAAGATGCTCTTAGTGAGCCTCAGTGGAAGGTCGCTATGGATACAGAGTATGAGTCTTTGATGAAGAATAAAACTTGGAAGCTTGTTGATCTGCCACATGGAAAGAAACCCATTGGCTGCAAATGGGTATATAAAGTCAAGTACAAGGCGGATGGAACAATTGATAAGCATAAGGCCCGTCTTGTTGCAAAGGGCTATGCTCAAAAGGAAGGCATTGACTATGAGGAAACTTTTGCACCTACTGCTCGGATGACCACAATTCGGGTTATGTGTGCTATGGCAGCACAATATGGGTGGAAAGTTCACCAGATGGATGTCAAAAGTGCCTTTCTAAATGGTGATCTCCAAGAAGAAGTCTATATGACTCATCCTGAAGGATTTGAAGTGGAAGGCCAAGAGCAGAAGGTTTGCAAATTGGTCAAATCCTTGTATGGTCTAAAACAAGCTCCTCGAGCTTGGTATATAAAAATGGACAATCACCTTATGCAGCATGGATTTAAGAGATGTCCATCAGATGCAAACCTCTATTTCAAGAAACAGGGTTCTGAGATAGTGTTGCTTGTACTCTATGTGGATGATCTTCTCATTACAGGGAGTTCAGAAACTATGATCTCTACTGTCAAAAGAAACTTGTGCAAATCTTTTGAGATGACAGATCTCGGACTTCTCCATTATTGTCTTGGTCTGGAATTCAGCCAGAAGGAGCACTCCATCAAAGTGTCTCAAAAAAAATATGCCAAGACATTGCTGGAAAAATATCGCATGACTGACTGCAAGCCAATGGCAACTCCAATGGAGAATGGACTTTAGTTATCACGATATGATGACTCACCTCAGGTAGATGGTACTCTCTATCGACAGTTGATTGGGAGTCTCATATATCTGACCAATACTAGGCCAGATCTCGTATTTGTTGTCAACTATCTTTCGAGGTTCATGCAGGAGCCTAAGACTACTCATTGGAAAGCAACAAAACGTGTTCTTCACTATGTCCGTGGTACTATGGAATATGGCCTAGAATACAAGAGGAACAACAAATTCTTCTTGCAAGGATACACGGACTCCGACTATGCCGGATCATTTGATGATCGCAAGTCAACTTCTGGATACATTTTTCATCTGGGATCCGGTCCTGTCTCTTGGCACAGCAAGAAGCAACAGGTGGTTGCTATTTCATCAATAGAGGCAGAATATCACGCCGCACGTGAAGCTGTGTGCGAAGTGATATGGTTACGTCGCATTCTGACAAGTATGGGCCATCCATCAAAATCTCCAATACACTTGTTTTGCGACAATCAGGGTGTTCTGAACCTCGTCAAGAATCCAGTCCATCATGAAAGAACAAAGCACATTGACACACAATGTCATTTCATTCGAGATGAAGTTCCAAAGCACCGAATTCAGCTTTAGCACATTCCCACCGATGCTCAAGTTGCAGACATTTTCACTAAGGCACTTGGACGTGTCAAATTTGAATTGTTTCGCAACTCACTTTGTATTGCAAAATAATGTAAGGGGATGTTAGTATAGCTATTAGTTATTACATTACCCAAATAATGTAATAAAGGGGGATGTTAGCGTACTATAACCATATATTGTTTGTAATATTGTTTGTATTACATTATTGTAGTATAGTTGTTACACTGTTACAACGTAACAGTTCAGTTACGCCGGATGTTCTATTCCCGGCTGTTACTGTGTTATTTAAACAGGTTGCTCAATAATACAAATTTGTTCATTGCATTTGGAAAACAAATTCTAAGGGATTAGAGATCCCAAAGATGCCATTGTGTCTGCAAATCTATTGGACGAATGAGGGATTGCCTCGATGTCATACCATTCTAGTCGAGCTAGATAAATATCAACAAGATCCTTGTAAGCTTTCAATACCGGACATCGGCATTGAAATAATCCCTTAACTTGGTTAACAATGAGAAGGGAATCGCCAAAGATATTTAGCCTTTTTATCTTCATGGTGACAGCTATTTGGAGACCCAAAATTAGGGCTTCGTATTCAACATTGTTGTTAGTGCAAGGAAAGTCCAACTTGAATGACAAGGGCATTGGAGCACCTTGTGGCATGAACAACACTATTCCTGCACCACCCCCTTGCTCACACTTCGAACCATCGAAGAACAAGGTCATATCAGCTTTGTTATCTAGTTCCTCGGGTTTGAGTGCTTCTGATAAGGCAAATACTACATCATCAGGAAGCTCTATGGTGAGGGGCCTACTATTTTTGAGAGGTACCTCAGCCAGTTGATCAGCTATGACTTATCCCTTAATGGACTTTTGGCTTATGAATTCTAGATCGAATTCTATCAATAGCATGATCCACTTTGCAGTACATGTATTATGATATGTCTTGCTCATCATATACTGCAAAGGATTTTGTTTTGATATGACATACATCGTATGACTCAACATATAGTGTCATAATTTCTTGGTAGTGAACACTATTGCTAAACATAACTTTTCAACGTATGCATATCCTAGCTCATAACTCACCAAGGTTTGGCTAATATAATATATGGCATGTTCTTTGTCTTGCACATTCTTTTGGGCTAACATGGTTTCCAGTGCAAAGTCGGTTGTCGATATATATAGCAAAAATGGCACATCTGGCCTTGGTGGAGCTAGCACTGGTGACGTCACCAGGTATTGCTTAATCTCAACAAAGGCTGCTTGATAGTCCTCATCCCAGTTGAATGGGACCCCCTTGTGTAGCAATCGATTCATGGGTCGACATTTATTCGATAATTGTGTGATAAATCACTTTATGGATGCTACTTTGCCCTAAAGGCTTCTTAATTCCTTGATGTTTGTGGGGGGACACATTTCTAAAATAGCCTTGACCTTTGCTGGGTCAACTTCGATGCCTCATTTTGAAATGATGAATCCTAAGAGCTTTCCTAAAGTTACACCAAATACACACTTCTTAGGATTCAACTTGACATTATGCTCTATCAGGTGATCGAAGACCTTCCTCAGGACCTCCGCATGCTTAGAATGCAATAATGACTTTTCCAATAAGTCATCGATATAATATTCTAAGATCTTATGCATATAGTCATGAAAGATATATGTCATAGCCCACTGATATGTGGCACCAACATTCTTAAGGCCGAATGGCATAACTTTGTAGCAAAATGTCCCCCATGGCATTATAAACATGGTTTTATGTTGGTCTTCGGGCTTAATCCGAATTTGATTGTAACCAAAAAAACCATCCATTAAGGAGAGCATCTCATGACCTATAGTTGTGTCTACAAGAGCATCGATATTTGACAATGAAAATGAATCCTTTGGTGTTGCCTTATTTAGGTCTCTAAAATCCATACAGATACGGATCCTTCCATCAGGTTTTCCTATAGGCACCATATTGGATACCCATTATGGATAGTCGATGGAGATGACAAACTCTACGTCCAACAGCTTTTGCAATTCATCCTTAACCATTAAGGCTACTGTTGGATGCATCTTCCTGAGTTTCTGCTTGACTGGCTTCTTTGATAGATCTAGTGAAATGTTATGAGTAACCAATTTTGGATCTAGACCCGACATATCCTTATAAGTCCAAGCAAAGAGAGTAGGTCTCTCTCTCAGTAGAGGGATGAGGTTGGCACACTCATCAAGAGTCAAAATTTCTCCAAATTTAACCTTCCTTGGATTGGTGGGATCATTACTGATATCCACTTCAAAGGTTTCCTCTACTGACATATGGGATCCCTCCTCAAGCTGATGAGGCGTAGGGATCAAGTGGATGTCATCTACTGGGTTTATAGGTTCCACATTGGAAGCATCCTCAACATGATAGACATCATGTGCATAACCTAGCACAAAATGGAAAGGTTGCAACATTTCTTCATTAGGGAAGAAATCTTCAGGCTCTAGAGGTGAATCAACATGATCCCAATCAATAGCATCTACATTTAGATGCAATGGTTTGGATGGATCGACTAGATTATGGAGTGGAGTGGTCAAATCAATGGAGATCATATTGATGGAATGGATCATGTCTCCAGGACCACGTGCAAGTGACTCAACATTAGCAAAACTTCCATCCTCGAGATGTGGTTCTAGGGGTATGGGGATCTCCGGATCCGATCTATGAACAGACTATCGGATGGGATCACTGGGCTCAAGGAGCTCCACATACATTGGCGGATCGAGAAACACCATGTGATAGATCACATTAAGATTCGATGGCCCTCCCCTAAGGTGAGGATGGAGATTGATCTCTCTATACATCTCCTCAATCGTATAAGGTGCATTACGATAGCATAAGTAGGGAGGTCCTAAATAGGCTCTCTCCATCTCATCCTCATCATCACTATCATAATAAAGACCTTCACCTCTACCAACTAGAATCGGGATATTAGGAAGATGGGGTCCCATGTACACCCACACTTGATAACTCTATCGCTCATGAAGGATTGATCATCTTCGATGACTATTTCCTCCAATAATAGATGACATAAATTATGAGGGCCCAAATAGGCCACCTCAGTCTCATCCTCATATTGCTCACTATTTGAGGACTCATTGTCATCATCACTCTCATGTATGCAACTTGGTCCACCTATCTTGTAGATGGACTCTACTATATCCTCATCAGAATGATCTCCTAACTTAGAATTTATCACTAAATTAGCATTATGAACCTGCATACCTGTATCATCGAATACCTCACAATTTTTTTGATCCAAGTTTTCTCTTGGTATGTGATTTGGACCAGTCCCCACCAAGATATCCTCATGATATCTCTCGGGTGGCTCCATAGTGACATAGGTCACTAGCCGGTTATCCCTCTAAAACGTAGAAGGATTAGGGTGATAAGGATTGTAGTCAACTTCACCCCCTAGACTGAGGTACAAGTGGTCTAAAGATGCCATGAGAAGTTCATCCTATCCTCGAATATAGTATCCCAACCCAAACCTATCAGTTGGCAACTGATACTATGGTTCATATGGCCTTCTACGCCCTTGCTCGAATAGTTCAAGACCGTAACCATGCCAATGGTAATATTCAAAGTATCACATGGTGTATTCTGAGTTGGATAGATAATGAACATTCATGATGAATGGTTCATTATCATCCTCATCCATGGGTGTGGGAGATGCAACCTGGTCTAGCCCTCCATAGATGAAGTTGGTTTGGTTAGGTGGCACCCCTAATGGTTCCACCATCCCTATGGGAAGGCGATGGGCTCATGGTCGGCCCATGTCCTATGTAGTCTCGATAATAGGTATGAACATCATGTTCTACACAATATATTCCCCTAATCTAGGATTAACCAAATGGATGGTCACCTATGGTGTAGATGACCCTGCTGAAGATGCAAGTGAAGTAGGTTGAGGTACCTCTTCGACTCCTCCTTGAACTTCCTCTACTTCCATGGGAGTAGGGGCTTCAATGATAACTAGCTTGGGCATTTGCTTTATCTTCTTTTTGCCCATATTTTCTTTCAACTTCCTATCATCCCATTGTATCATAGATGCAGTCGGTCTAATAGAAGCAGTTGTGGTGTGCTTCGATCATTGAGATACGGATGTTGTAGGTCTAGCACACACTTCTTTGACTTTACCTCCTAGATCTTTGATTGGTGATGTTGGTTGCACATCCAGGTGCATTTAAGGGAGCACGAAGTCCCTCGATAAGTCTGCTAGATTCATGTATTTAAAGGGTTCTTCATCCAAAGGCACCACGTGAACCTGTCCCTCATGAATGTATTTGATACACTAGTGTAAAATAGAAGGGATGCAATGCATCTCTCTGATCCAAGGTCTCCCTAGAAGTATGTTATACTGCATAGCACCTTCGATTACGTGACACATCACCGGGATGGTCTTCAGTCCTACCTGAATAGGTAAAACTATAGTACCGACCGTTGAGCATAATGCATCATTGAACGCTCTCAACGTGAAGGTAGAAGGGATGATATGCATCTTGGGTAACTTCAAGTGAGTTAACACCTTGGTAGTTATGATATTGATCGATGACCCTATGTCAATCAAAACCTGCTTGAATGGTTTATGATTCACACATGCAATAATATGCAGCGGTGGGTCTGCTATAATAGTGGAAACCATCTTGACTTCATGGTCATGAAATTGAATGACCGGTTCCTGACACTATTGCACGTGCCCCACGAAGTGTGTAAATGCTTTGGGATCCTGAGGCTGCACTTCTATGGACCTTAAAATATCCATGAGCATCTCCCTGTGCTTAGGAGACTGCTGGATTAGCTCATAAATTGACAACTTTGCTAGAGTTATCTATAGGTTTTGGATCAACCTACTTTGATGGTCACCATCGGTCTAGTTGGTGGGCCGAGCACATACTGGGATGGCCTTGGAGGAGGCACAACTTGGACCCTAATAGGTGCTGGAGGTTGATTCGGTCGTTCATACCTCATATTTCTTGTGACAACGTTGACCATACCGATGAACCCCTGGGTTGGTGGTTCGATTCACACTTGGTTGACTTGGCCAACATTATTCTTTGGTGCCTCATGATTTGGTAGAGGATTTTTGTAAATCCCCATATTTTGGTTATCAGGTGCTTGTGGGTTGTTGACAAGAAGCGTACCTCTTTCGATCATATTTTGCACAAGATGTTTGAAAGACCAACATACCTCAATGTCATGGCCTTTCGATCGATGAAAGATGCAATAATGATCATCTTTATAGCCTTTAGGCTTAGGTTGGTTAGGATCCATCATCTTGACTTTGGGTAAGTTTATAGCCTTCGCCTCGCATAACTGATGAAAAATCAAAGCCAACGACTTCGATAACTGAGTGAATACGTGAGGTGGGTGTTGTTCTTTATTTTTACCCTTATAATTGTTGTTGCGTTGCTCATACTACGCAGGCGGAGGTTGGGCTTGATAGTTTTGCTTTTGCTGCCCTTTTTCTCCCTTTTGAAGGTTCAACACCACCTGATTAACATGGGCCGGCTTGGCCTGTTGTCTCTCAGTGCTTTTCTTGTGCCCCTCCTTCTTATTCCTGAGCTTCAAGTTACCCTCCTGTAACTTGATGTCCTCAATCACCTTGGCTTGTGCCAAAGCCTCTTCGAATGTCTGGTATTGTTGCAACTGTAGCAACAACGAAATGTGCTTGGCACAACTCTTTGTGAACATTCACATTAATTCAGAGGATGGGATGGAGAATGGCAGCTTCACCATCATCTTCCTCCATCATTTTCCATAATCCATCACTGGCTCATCGTCATGTTGCGTTAGAGTGGCCAGGTCGGATAAGTTTACCTTCTTCTTGATGTCGAAGGAGAAGCGTTCAAGAAATGCATCAACTAGTTGTTTGAAACTAGTGATGTTGTGCCTCTTTAATTGGTTGAACCACTCTCAAGCTAGGCCTGAGAGGGTCATGATGAAGGTGCGTAGGAGCAAAGCATCATTGCTCTCAATCTGAAAGCACATATCTAGAAAACTAGTCACGTGCTCCTGTGCATCTTCCTCTCCTTGAAACTTTTCCAACCTAGGCATCTTGAAATGCTCTGGATAGGTTGGAATAGGCACTGACGTGCATAGAGGTTCATTATGAATTTTGTTCAAGGTAGGCTTCTGATAAGTCATTCCTTGCTTCTCTATGGCTTGGACCTTCTCTGCTAAGGCCTTATAGGCCTGCGAGGAAAGGATCTCCTCTTCTCGAGATTGCCTTGGAGGCACCTTCGAAGGCAGATTCTTCCTCGATCGAGGTGGTGGACTAGGCTCACCCTCCTCCTCGAATTGGGAGATTTCTAGATATTCTTGTTCTAATTCCTCTCCCACTTCTTCCTCATACTACCTATGCTCACGTTGTTCAGATGCTAGATGTCGATCTCTATGTTGAGCTGCATGGCGAGTATGTGTGTCTATGTGCTCAAGGTGTAACTCGGGCTGTGAAGCCACTCATCTATCGACACGCTCCCTGATCTCACTACGAGGAGGTAAACCGATGCTAGCCAATCGATCCTCTCTCTCTACATGCTCCTTATGATCGAGGATGCATTGTTCACGCATGCGTTGTTCATATAATTTCTATCTTATGAACCTCTACCTCTAAGTATTCTCATTTTTGAGGTGCTCCTTCTCTGCATGAACATCCTCCAATTGATCTTGGAGAATCTATCATCTCTGCTCTGACATCAGTCTATGAGCTCTATCAATATGATCGGTCATCTGAGGCCTCTAGGGAGTGTGCTCTATTCGAGCGACTTTATGGGTATGTCCTCCAATGGACTGATTTGCCACACTCTTGCCTCTATCTATAAAGATGGCATTCATGTCAGGTTGTCTCCTATACTCTGTCCCTGCATGGGATGCAAGAGCACGCATGTCTCGAGAATGTTTGGAGCACTCTCCAGGTTCTCGAGTGGTCCTAATGGTGCTTCCGCTACACACGCTCGCAGGTCGAGAGGGTGCAGGCATAGGCTTATATCCTAGATGCCCTAGGACTCTGTCTAGACCATCTAATTATTTTCTATGCCATGGCTCATGAGGTGGCATGCCATTTTCTCCCACTTTGGATATATCTATGGTGAACTTAGTAGGTTCACCCCTATGGGGAGTCTGCATGGGCCTATGCTCGGAAGCGGTCCCATCTATTTACCCCTGAATGGGTGGATCTTGAGCCTATCTATACTTGGATGGTGGAGGTCGTGAGCCTCCCTTAGATACAGGTTGAAGGGGTACCAATATGGATCCCTCGATGACATATTCTTTGGTAGAACCCATGGATCCACATGGAATGTGGTCATGGTAAATGCTACCATATGTAGAACCCCCATGCTGGGAAGTCCCATGCTCTGATCTATGTCTAGAGGGATGTCTAGTACTTCCTCTAATTAAGGTATTCTCAATGGAATCCCCTCATGTAGAATTATCCCCTCTAATACTCGTTGAACGATGTCCAAGAGGATTCTATAATTGAGGGTGTTCTACATCATGATGTGCACTAGGTGGAGCTTGGGCTTCGATCTCGGGTCTATGCCCAGATCAGCCTCTCCATGTTTGCACCATTATGTATCCTATGTCTAGATTTAACTTTTATTAACACACAAAGAATACAATGATGATTATCTCTTTTTACAATTTTAAAATGAGCCCTAGACTGTTTGATGTGTTTTCAATTTGTTGTATCAGTAAAGTAACTCTTATCATGTTTTGCAAAATGTTGATGATTTTCTCAATTGTTTAAAGGCTTTCACCTGTATGCTCATAGCTCGACAACCTGGCTATGAACTCCAGGTCACGTAATCCCCCCAAAGTGCGGCAATGAAAGTCCACACCCGGGTAGGGAGCACATGTCCTCCCAGATCCTCACCCATTTTCACCCAGTCAACGTCATACCCTCCGAAGAGGAGTATATGCAAATTTTTTGGGCTACAAAAGGTTCTTGGATCCGGTATTGGTCTAGAACATAGGGTACATGGGAGTTGGGCCAACGGATGGAAATCACCTCCACCATCATTGAAACCCTACTAGTGGTTGGATGTGACTCCCAACTCACTAGCGTTTAAATGCATCATGGTGTGTGTGGGTTCTTTTTAATTTGCATAAAGGAAATATGCATAATACAACATTAACATGATCATTTCCTACATGATATGCAATAAAGAATATTTGATATTCAGAGGTATATGCACACTACGCTACGTGATGTTCAGAGAATGCAACTAGTATGAGTAATTGGCCACTGATTGGGCCTCATGCAAGCAAAACTCTAACATTCATATGGCCTAGACCACTGGAGACTAGGGCGGGCTGCACTCAGAGACCCACTATTCCTAGCAATGACTAGTAGAAGCACCAAATAAAAACCACAAGGACCTAATTCATTTTACTATTCTTTTTATCCTTATCCTAGCTAGGTTTCATTTTTGATGTTCTAGAAAAATACAGAGACAGAAAATAGAAATAGAGGGTGTCAGAAGGGCCTACCTCAGGTCCTCATCTGATTTAGCTTTTTACTCCTACTCTATGGTTGGTCTATTTTTGATCGTGGCTCTGATGTGCGACTGCAATTGTTGCCCATGCCTGTCAACCATGGGCCAACTTTTTGACCGTGGCTGTCAACCGTGGTGAGTACCTACCATAAAAAAATAGACCAAAGTCAATAAATCATGGCTAAAAATGCAGAGGTTCCATCGTGATCACCTTCTGTAACCACCAAAAAGGCTCTTGCACTCTAATCTATCTATTGCAATTCACGAAATAAGCACAAATGGGAAAGCATAAGTTGACAACAAGAAATGAAACAAATATAAAGAATCTCTTTATTAATTTCAATGAAGCCAAGTTACAAATTCATCCCTCTTAGGGATACCCATTTGATACATCAATTACAATAGAGTTTCAAATCCCTCTCAAGGGTAGATGCAATCAAAATGCCTTCCAGGGTGACACGAACTGCTCTAGGGTGTCGATGACCCTCTTCTCCATGATTAGAGGCATTTGTTGCCTTGCATCCCAAAACCCTGTTAGTCCTGCATGCAATAAACAACAAGAAACATTAAAAGCAAAGGAGGCCTCTCTTGATGAGGCTTTAAAAGGATATTTGCACAAAAGATAACATGATAATCAAGAAATCAAGAAAGTGATTTAGTGCATGTAAATTGATCTAAAACATGATAATATACCATTAGAAACATGAAAGAAACTAAGATAAATCTATCTAAGCTCCTAATTAACCAATTAAAGACATGAAAGCATGAAAAAGATTCGTTATGCCTACACTACAACAATGAAGGAAAATTGCAATTAACTCCTAATATATCGGTCAAATGTCTCTAGAATGCTGAATTAACCCTACAAAATGATTAATCTAATCTAGTTAAACATAATGTAAAACTGAGAACAAGGAAATCAGGGATTACCCTTTGACCGTGGGTCCTTCAAGCGGTGGGCACTATTCACCGTGGTTGACAGCCATGGCTAAGCTTGAAGTAAGTTTACCCTCCAAATCAGGGCCAATTTCTCTGATCCTCCTTGCCAAATTGATGGTCAAGGGTCACCTCTATGTCCTCTGATAGATTTGGTGGTTGAATTGCTCAATGAGTGCATGGATTGCACGGATTAGCATTTCTTGGCTCTCCTATCCTCCTAGGACCTCCATGGCAATGTGATCTCCAATTGGGTAGCAAAAGTATTCCTATCAATGCATGTGAATGGGTATGCAATTCGATAGGGCTTCGCTGCTCAATTGATTATGCTTCTCTCTCCTTTTTTCCCAATTTGGAGGGGGATTATATAGCAATTTCCAAGGGCTAGGGGTAGCTTCCTGAAGAAGCTTAGATCAATATTGGGTGGTTGAGCTTGTTGGATGGAAGGATCCAGAACCTTCCTCACTCAAACCACTCCAATCCGCAACCAATTGGCCATTGCAACTAATTTTGGGTCGGATGAAGGCCAACTGACTTTGAGTGCTGACCACGGATGATAGGCGCGGTGAGCACTGCTAACCACGGGTGTCAGCAGTGGCTAGCACTGACTAGGCAAAGGTGCCCAAATTGAGTGGTAAAAACCACTGCTATACCTTGGAATCTATCCAAGGTCTTCCATATGGTCTTCTAGCATGTCCCATATGAGTAGTCACCTCGACATGACGCATTTTAGGTGTCTACACTAGTACTCAATGTGCACACCACCATGATTAGAGTCCACCTATGCCTCATCGCTCCAAACATCGAAGATCCACCGGAAGACAACATCCTTCGTCATGGTAGGAAAAGAGGTGATGGCCTCACCATTAATGGGGATACGAAATATGTGGTATACATCCTCCAAGGTCATAGTAATCTCACCTATCGATAAGTGAAAGGTGTTGGTTCATGCATTCTAGTGGTGGGTGAAGGTAGTCATATAGGCCTGGTCATCCTGGATATATGGTAGTCTCAACACATAGCTTAAGCCTATAGCTTCAAACCAATCTTACTCGGTAGCAGTAAATCCATCATGGAGTTGGAAAAGGATATCATATCCCCTCGCTCTAGCATTCAATATTGGATAGAGATGTACAATTACCATTAATAGTTGCAATCATGGTTTAATTGGACCTTTCCAAGTAATATCAAAGTGCTAAAATCTTAAATTGTTCAGATCAATCATGTTGGTCAAGCGACTCATCGCTTCATTCAATGTTCTACACTCATCGACTTGTTGATTGATGGGGTAGTCATAATATCAAAATCATAATAAAATTCAATAGGAGATCACTCAATCTTGTCAAATTGTGTTCATCTTACAAATCATTGCCAATGACTATCATAAGCTTACCCTTTGCTAGGGTAAAAAACAACTATGATAGTTAAGTTAGTAGCTCTCCACCTATCGGTACTATTGTAGCACGAAAGCAACCCGATCACTGCTGGATTTTGTAAAAGCTTTGCAAATTTAATCCTTCCCTCAGTTGAAAGAAATTATTCTAAGATGTGTGTCCTTTGGTAGGACTAGGCATCTAATTTTGATCAGACCAATGATCATCATTCAACCTACGACATGGTTTTAGGAGGTCTATTTTTTCAAAACATTATTTGTTCTCACAACACATCCTAAAAGGGGTATCTACAGAAACCTAAAACATGTCATGTCGAGGTGACTACTCATATGGGACATGCAAAAAGACCCTATGAAGGATCTTGGACACCTCCAAGGTGAAGTACTGGTTTTAACCACTCAATTTGGGTAGAGTTGGCTGAAACCTATGGTTAACAAAGCTAGTTGTACCTCAGATTCATAGCTAGCATTAAAACTATTTTAAGTCCCAGGTCAAGCAAAAATTTGATTACAATGGTCTAGGTAGTGAAGATTCAAACGATTTTGGGTAGGCAAGCTTCGAGAGTTTTTCTCCCAACTGATCCAGCCTGCTAGATCTCGATCTTGGCTTCCTAAGCAAGCCAATATTAGGGATTAGGAGTCCTATAAGACCCCCTCAAAATTGGAGAGAAGTCTAGAGAAGATTTCATTTGAACGTAGTGAATCCCTACTAAATTTGAAAACAACTAGGAGAGTTTTGAATTGATCATAGCAAAGCTCTGTCAAATTGTTGACTCAATTGCAACCTTTGAGGAGAGTTAACTTGCTACCAATTTGGAAATCATGATTGTATCCAAAGCTATGGAGGATTCAAGAGACTAAGGAGGACAAGAATCCACAATTGAGCCTCTTCCACCATGAACACAAAGAATTTACACCACCAATTCATCAGAGGACATCAAGGTGACCATTGAACATAAATTCAACGAAGGAAATTGAATTTTTGAGACCTATTTATAAGAAGAAGAGCATTTTCACCTCATCTACAACTATCAGTTATGGCTAATAGTGTTAGTTGTGCCTCAAACCCACGATGAGGGTTTGATATTTGATTTACTCTATTTTAGCCATAGATTTTATCTTTCAAACATGTTTGTAGGTAGATATGACTTAGCTTAACTTTATTTTATGCAATTGTATGGTTAAATTCAGGATTAGAGGTAGATTTGTTTCTATTTTCCTTGCATTTGTCAATCTAAACTAGTTTCATTGTATTTGAGGTATTTCAAGTTTCTAATGGTTAATTAGGTTGCTTATTTGCTAGATTTCATGCTTTCTTTACATGATTTATAGTAATTTGGTGATTGCTTGCATATCTTCATAGATTTACATGCTTTTAGGATTTCTTTATCATCAATTTATACAATTGTCTCAAAAGCCTCATAAAGAGAGGCATCATTTTTTATTAACCCCTTTCATGTTGTTTCTTGAACGTAGGGTTTACAGGACCTAATAATTTTCAAGGTATTCAAGGCAACATATGCCTCCAACCAAAGGAGAAGAAGGCTATCCTTGGACTTAAGTAGTTTGTGTACAACTGTGAAGATTCTACGGACTATACCACCCCCTCGTTTAGAGGGTTTTCAATATTGTATTAATTGTATCATGAATTTGGGTATCCCTAAGAGGGGTGTATATGTAATAAATTTACATTCCATTAATACAAAGAAAATCCTCTTTCTTGTAAAATTCAAGTTATTATGGTTTAATGCTTTAAATTTGTACTTAATTGGTACGATAGCTTAGGTATATGCTTTTCACAATGATACAAAAAAAAGAGAGGAGTCAAGCTCAAAATGGATAAAGGAATCAAAGAATGAAATTGAAGAAGACTCTAATACCTACGATGATGTGTTGAGAGGTGATAGTATCAAATAGGAAGTAAACAAAGAACCATCAAGGAATAGGGACAACATAGGAAAAGCAAATAAAGAACCATGAGATCAAGGCAAGATGAATATTTCTTCCAAGGTTATTATTACTCATGTAATCGGTTTGGTCATAAAGCTATGCACTGCAGGGTTCATGGTAAAAATTATTATGGCTTCACCAAGAGGAACTTCAATTCATTTGCACCCTTCAATTACTACAACATCATGTGATACAATTGCAATAATTTTGGGCATAAATTTGTACATTGCAATATTTATGGTAATAATGATTATGGCTTCACCAAGAGGAACTTCAATTCATTTGCACCTTTCAAGGACTACAACATTAGGTGTTATAATTGCAATAATTTTGGGCATAGAGCAAAGTGGTGTAGATATAATTTCCAAAACTTCCAAAGATAAGCAAGAAAAAGGATGCTCAAAATGTTCAAAGAGGTATGACTTCAAAAGTTGGAAAAAGATTGAAAAAGAATAAGAGATTTGTAATTTGGGAGTAAATTTACTCCCATCCCAAAATTGATCACCTCAAAAAAATGAGGTGGTGAGGGGTCTGAGCTAAGTATCTTACTTTTAGCCCCAAGGAGCCATTTTTCATTGATGTCAAAGGGGAGAATTCAGTAAGGTGGAGTAGATTGTTAGGGGAGCAGATTTGGAATCCAGTTGCAGTAAAAGGGAATTTTTTTTTGTAGGATTACAATCAATTATAAAGGGGGAGATTTTTGGAAATATTGAGTATATTGAGTTGTCATTGATGTCAAAGGCTACATGAGGCAGAAATATTTTGATGTCAAAAGTGCATGGTAGTCAAGGTAAAAATATTTCCCACAAGTTTGATAGCAAACAATAGACAAAATTCAAAGCAAGGTATATGGACATAATTCAAGGTAAGCTATATCTCCAAGATATAATTCGAAGAGAAGAATTATAATATTTAAATGTCAAATTTAAATACTATAAATAAGGACAAGGTTTAAAAGATAATATTATATTTTCTTGTAAAAATATTTAAATACCACAAGAGAAGGCAAATGTTTAAAGACAAAAAGAAGATTTAATTTTTTCAAAGGGACAAAAGGTTTAAAAATAAAATTATAATATTTAATTTAAATATTATAATATAAGGTTTCAAAAGAAAATGGCGGAAATATCATAAATGTATAAGCAAAATTATATGAGTGTCAACATCCTTCATAAAAGAAAAATTATAAGAGCAAACCCATGCATTGTTTTGAATGATATTGGGAATGAAAGGGCAAAAGTTATAGATCAGTTTTGTGTGCAAATTTAAGCATTGAGTGTGAATGCTTTTGGAATAAAATTTACAAAGGTTATAGGCCAGTCTTGTGAAGCAAACTTATGCATAATTATTGAATAAAATTGGAATATATGTGCAAGAAATTGAGAATAAAGTTGTGCATCATTGTTGAATGAAATTGGAATATATGTGCAAGGGTTTGAGAACAAAGTTGTGCATCATTTTTGAATGAAATTGGGAATATATGTGCAAGGATTTGTGAAGAAAAAGTGTGTATTGGTTTAGATTGGTTTTGGAAGCACATAAGAGGGTCAATCATTAAGTGCTAGACTAGAGATACCTTTAAAATGTAATAAATGTGAGACATGTGAATGTGAAGAACATATTGAGCATTTGTTTAGTGCATATCATTTTCTATAAGTTCACGAAGATAAAAGAATTTTGGGTAGAATATGTATGAATTATTTTAGTCAAAGAAACCACTTTTGGGAAAGATATAAGAAATGTTTGTATGCAAGATTTGGGAATATTTGAGCGGGTTTTATGAGCAAATTTGAGAAAGCATTTTGTGTTGGCTTGGAGTATATTTGAGCAGAGTTTTGAGAATATTTGAGTAGGTTATATGAGAATATTTTAGCAAGATTTTTGTGTAGGCTTGGAGCATATTTGAGCAGGTTTAGGTGAGAAGATTTTTAGAAAGACTTTTTTGTAGGCTTGGAGCATATTTGTGTAGGTTTTGGTGAGCATATTTTAGCAAGCCTTTTGTGTAGGCTTGGAGCAGATCTAAGCAAGTTTTGGTGAGTAGATTTGAGCAAGCCTTGTATTTAGGCTTAGATTAAATTTGAGTATGTTTTGTAGTAGATTTGAGCAAGTTTTTTTGAGGTAGATTTGAGCAGGATTGTGAGAATATTTAAGTAGAGTTTGTAAGTAGATTTGTGCAAGCCTTGTGATTAGGCTTGGATAATATTTAAAAAATCCTTGTAAGTAGTCTTGGAGTAGATTTGAGCAGGCTTTGGAGTAGACCAGAGTAAATGGGATTAGTATCCCCTATGGATAGAGGTCTATAAACCAAATCAAAGGATATTGGTGTCTCCTATGGATAGAGGTCCACAAATAGAGAAAATGGGATTGGTGTCTCATGTGGATTGAGGTCCACAAACCAGAGCAAATGGGATTGGTGTCTCCTATGGATAGAGGTCCATGAATCAGAGAAGAGGGTATTGGTGTCTCTTATGGATAAAGGTTCACAAAATTTAGTAGAGGGGATTGGTGTCTCATATGGATAGAGGTCCATGAATTTGAGCATAGGGGATTGGTGTCTCCTTTGGTTTGGTGCCTATAAACATTGTAATAGGGAATTGGGTCCCAAGAGATTTGTTGAGAAAATTTATAAAAAATATTTTATTCATGGATGTAGCTCACATTCGGTGAACCACATTAAATTTGTGTCTCTTATGTGTGTGATGATATGTGCATTATTTTATTATTGCAATTGATAATATTGGATAATACTGCTTTGGAAAGAAAAGTAAAATTTTTAATCTTATACTATTCACCTCCATCTCAGTATAAGCTTGTGTTCTTCAATTGGTATCAGAGCAAGTTCCTTCATGAAATTCTAACAACTTGAAGGAAGATCTTACAAGAACACACATGGCAACTAAAGTGATAGAAGTTGCTCCTATTGTTGAAATCTACAAAATAAAATGCATGTGTTAAATGTGGTAATCTTGGTCACTATGCAACTTATTATTCACAAGATGGAAGTAGTAGAAGTGAATAAGAAGATTAATTTAATCTAAGAAAACACAAATATTTTAATTATGGTAACCTTGGTCACTATGCTATTAATTTTCCATAATATGGAAGTAGTAGTAGTGAATAAGAAAAGGAATACAAGAAAAATAAAGGAAATTCTATCATGCAAAGAAAAATAGGTAGGATCAAGGCAAGCATGAGAAGAAGATATTTCAAATACACAAGAAAAAATTTTATGTTGAAGAAACAAGTAGTGCTTCCAGTAGCAGTGATGAAAGCCTCTCAAATAATGAAAAAGAAGAAATCCTAATTTTTGCCACAGAAGAGAATGAAGATGCTCCTATTTTCAAAGGCCACAAGAAGAAGAGAAATAAGATGATACTATAGTTGAAGACCAAGAAAAAGAGAAATATTTATAAAAGGAAGAGGAATCCACAAATGATATGGAAAAGGAACTTGATGAGTAAAATTGAAGGCTCAAGTACAAGAGGATGAGAAAATAAAGGTAAAGTTTCTACAAGATCTCACTGACTTAAAATTTAAAGTTGAAGAAGCAAGAAAATTTGAAGAAGGTATGGTTGATAAGTTAAAGTTAAAAGAGCTAGAATGTGAAATATTACAACATGAAGTGGTTTCTCTAAGGATGGAAATGAAATATTCTAATGGTAAGCTACATAAGTTTGAGAAAAGCTCAAAATATTTGGATGATATTACCAAAACACATAGATCTCCATTTATGAAGATAGGAATTGGTTTTGAAGAAGGTCAAGAGAAACAAAAAGAGGAGTCAAGCTCAAAATGGATAAAAGAATCAAAGAATGAAATTGAAGAAGAATATAAGACCTACGTTGATGTGTTGAGATGTGATAGTGTCAAAAAGGAAGAAAAAAAAGAACCATCATATAATAGGGACATCACAGGAAAAGAAAATAAAAAAACATGAGATCAAGGCAAGAGGAATATTTCTTTCAAGGTTATTATTACTCATGTAATCAGTTTGGTCATAAAGTTGTGCACTACAGGGTTTATGGTAAAAATTATTATGGCTTCACCAAGAGGAACTTCAATTCATTTGCACCCTTCAAGGACTACAACATCATGTGCTACAATTGCAACAATTTTGGGAAAAAATCTCTACATTACAGGGTTCATGGTAAGAATGATTATGGCTTCACCAAGAGGAAATTCAATTCATTTGCACCTTTCAAGTACTACAACATTAGGTGTTACAATTGCAATAATTTTGGGTATAGAGTAAAGTGTTGTAGAATAGAATTTCTATAACTTCCAAAGACAAGCAAGAAAAAGGATGCTCAAAATGTTCAAAGAGGTATGACTTCAAAAGTTTGGAAAAATATTGAAAAAGAAGAACATTGTAAATCGGGAGTAACTTTACTCCCATCCCAAAATTGATCACCTCAATAAAATGATGTGGAGAGGGGGTTGAGTTAAGTGTCTTATTTTTATCCCCAAGAAGCCCTTTTCCATTGATGTCAAAGGTGATAATTTAGTAAGGGGAGCAGCTTGTCAGGGGGAGTAGATTTGGAATCCAGTTGTAGTAAAAGGATTTTTTTTGTAGGGTTGCCATCAGTGACAAAGGGGGAGATTGTTGGAAATATTGAGTATATTTAGTTGTCATTGATTTCAAAGGGTACATGAGGTAGAAATATTTTGATGTCAAAGGTGCATGGTAGTCAAGGCAAAAATATTTCCCACGAATTTGATAGCAAGCAATAAAAAAATTCAAAGCAAGGTATATGGACATAATTCAAGGTAAGCTATATCTCCAAGATATTTTTCTAAGAGAAGAATTATAATATTTAAATGTCAAATTTAAATATTATGAAGAAGGACAAGGTTTAAAAGATAATATTATATTTTCTTGGAAAAATATTTAAAGACCACAAGAGAAGGAAAAGGTTTAAAGACAAAAAGGAGATTTAATTTTTTCAAAGGGACAAAAGGTTTAAAAATAAAATTATAATATTTAATTTAAATATTATAATATAAGGTTTCAAAATTAAATGGAGGTAATTTCATAAACATATAAGTAAAATTATGAGTGTTGATGTACCTTCATAAAAGCAAAATCCATATATATGTGTGTTGAATTAATTCATTAGGGAAGTTGGAGGTGTGCACGTAATTCAAATATATTTTTTGTGCATTAAAACAGATAGGAAAAAGTAAAAAATAAATGTGAGCGAAGTGGGAATAAATTTTAAGTGTTGCATCTTAGGTTTCAAGTGGGTGGCTAGTCCAACTGGTTTCTTGGCTAGCACTAAGGCATTGGAGTGGAGTAGGTTGCAGGGTCAAAACCCACAGGCGCTATTTATTTTGTAAGGTAGAGAAAGGAATTCATTGTGGAATAAAGTTAAAGTTCTGCATATTAGGTTTCAAGTGGGTGGCTAGCCCAACTGGTCACTTGGTTAGTACTAAGGCGTTGGAGAGGAGTAGGTTGCAAGGTCAAAACCCATAAGCATTATTTTTTGTAATGCATAAAGGAATTCATTCACTTGGCATGTTGGTTGAAGGTATGGACAAATATTTTTATTTAAATATATCTTAAAAGGAAATCGTTCACTGATTTGAATAGAGGGAAATATATTGTTAAGTTTAGGAGATATAAGGTGTACTAAGGTTTATTTGGTAATTGTAAATTCTGCATGTTAAGTTTAGGAGACATAAGATGCATTAGGGTTTATTTGGAAATTGTAAATTCTGAATATTAGAAAAGGAGGTATAAGGTGTATTTTGGTTTACATTTAATTGTATTCTTGCACAATAGAAGAAGGGAAATTTGAGGGTTTGTTTATTATGAAAATATTTATTTTGTGAGACCAAAAAGGAGTTATAAAGTATTATTTTCAAGCCTTTTTGTGCACATATTTTGAGAAGGATTTTTAATATATGAAAAGGAGATTTGCTAACTTGTTTTGAAGTGGCAAAAGAAAAAGAAAATTATCTTTGAGACAAGTTTTCAAGGCACAACATCATCAAGGAAATTTTGAGGTATGGTGATCTAATTCTTTCCTAAGGTGGTTTTTGGTTGAAGAAAATATATTAAGTTGTCATATGTTTGGAGGCATAAGGATTGATTGTTTGAGCATTGCTTGGATTGAAATTGGGAAATATTATAGATCAGATTTATGAGCAAACCTATGCATTGTTTTGAATGATATTGGGAATGAAAGGGCAAAAGTTATAGATCAATTTTGTGTGCAAATTTAAGCATTGAGTGTGATTGATTTTGGAAGAAAATTTGTAATGGTTATAGGCTAGTATTGTGAAGCAATATTATGCATCATTGTTGAATTAAATTAGAATATATGTGCAAGGGTTTGAGAATAAAGTTGTGCTACATTGTTGAATGAAATTGGAATATATGTGCAGGGGATTGAGAACAAATTTGTGCGTCATTATTGAATGAAATTGGGAATATATGTGCAAGTATTTGTGAAGCAAAAGTGAGTATTGGTTCATATTGGTTTTGACAGCACATAAGAGGATCAATAATTAAGTGCTATACTAGAGCTACCTTTAAAATGTAATAAATGTGAAATATGTGAATGTGAAGAACATATTGAGCATTTTTTTAATGCATATCATTTCCTATATGTTCATGAAGATAAAATAATTTTGGGTAGAATATATTTGAATTAGTTTAGTCAAAGATATAAGCACTGTTTGTATGTAAGATATGGAAATATTTGAGTAGGTTCGGTGAGCATATTTGAGCAAGCCTTGTGTGTATGCTTGGAGAATATTTGAGCAAGCCTTTTGTGTAGGCTTGGAGAAATTTTGAGTAGGTTTTGTGAGTAGATTTATAGCAAGCCTTTTGTGTAGGCTTGGAGTAGATTTGTGCAAGTTTTGGTGAGTAGATTTTAACAAGCCTTTTATGTAGGCTTGGAGCATATCTGAGTAGGTTTTAGTGAGCATATTTGAGCAAGCCTTGTGTGTAGGCTTGGATTAAATTTAAGAATTTTTGAATTATATTTGAGCAATTTTATTTGAAGTAGATTTGATTAGGATTGTGAGTAGATTTAAGCAGAGTTTATGAGCAGATATGAGCAAGTCTTGTGAGTATGCTTGGAGCAGATTTAAACAAGCCTTGTAAGTAGGCTTGGAGAATATTTGAGAAGGATTTGGAGTATACCAGAGCAAAGTGGATTGGTGTCTCTTGTGGATAGAGGTCCATGAACCAGAGCAGAGGGGATTGGTGTCTCTTGTGGATAGAGGTCCACAAATAGATAAAAGATATTGGTGTCTCCTATGGATAGAGGTCCAAAAACTAGAGCAAATGGGATTAGTGTCTCTTATGGATAGAGGTCCATGAAATAGAGTAGAGGGTATTAGTGTCTCCTATGGATAGAGGTCCACAAACTTGAGTAGAGAGGATCAGTGTCTCCTGTGGATAGAGATCCAAAAAATTGAGCATAGGGGATTGGTGTCTTATTTGGGTTGGTGCCCATAAATATTGTAATAGGGAATTGGTTCCTAATATTTTTATTGATAAAATTTATAAGAAATATTTTCTTCATGAATGTAGCCCAAATTGGGTGAACCACGTTAAATCTGTGTCTCTTATGTGTGTGATGATTTGTGAATTTTTTAATTATTACAATTGATAATATTGGATAATACTACTTTGGAAAGAAAAATAATAAGTTTTATCTTATAATTTCACTCCCTTCCCTCTCAGTATAAGCTTGTGTTCTTCAGTAGCAGATAGGAAAACATATGAAGTAAAAGGAATAAAAAATGTATTGTATGTTCCATGATTGACCATCAGTCTTATATTTATTTATCAGCTCATGGATCATGAATTAATTGTTGAGTTAAAGGTTATCACTAGAAAAAATCAATGTCACATATCTATATAGGTAAGAATGATAGAATCAGGATCATATAAAAATGGGATATTTGTCCTAGAAACTGCTATTCACTCAACTCTTTCAATAAATGCTTCAAAACTATGGCATAAATGACTAATACATACTAGTGAGACATAAATGAAGTAAATATTTAGATATCAAATGGTATAAGGACTACCCAAATTATCTCTAGAAACTACTGTATGTGCAAAATGTTTAGCAGGTAAGAAACATAGAATTATTTTTGAACTACATCAACATAGAAGTCAACATACTCTAGAAATAATATATACAGATTTGTGTGGACCAATGAAAGTTGATAGTGTTGGAGGACATAAATAATTTTAGATATTTGTAGACGATCATACTAGAAAAATATGGGTATATTTCATGAAACACAAATCATAAGAATTTAGCTACTTCAAACAATTCAAAATTTAAGTTGAAAAATAATTAGGAAATACCATAAAACACTTTGTTCATATAGAGGAGGAGAATTTGTTTCTAAATAATTTGACTCCTTTCTTGAAAAAAATGGAATCATAAGATATCTTACTATAGCATACTTGCCTCAACAAAATGGAATTGCAAAAAGAATAAATATATTAATAATGAAAATGGTAATATGTATGTTGAAATAAGCACAACTTGATCACAAATACTACGCTGAGGTAGTACAAATAGTTGTCTACATAAAAAAAAAATACCAAAAAGAGTATTCAAGCATATTTCACCAGAAGAAGTATGGTCAGGACAAAATCCCAACATTGAAAGACTAAAAATATTTGGATGCAAAGCCTACATGCATATTCCAAAGCAAAAGAGGACCAAGTTAGATGACAAAACTATGATAGGGATAGTTTTTGGGTGTGAGAATGAATATACAGGTTACAAAATATTAGATCCATATACAAATAAAGTTTATATTAGTAAATATGTGATCTTTGATGAGAAAGTCAAAATTAACACAGATGAATCTATTGGTGACACAAAAGTTCTCCTAATTCTACCTGAAGAAGATGCAATGAGCATGGAGCCAGAATCATAAGAACAAGATACAAAAGCATCAATTGTATTGTAGATAAAATAACCAATATGGCTCAAAGATACTCCTAAAGAATCAAATCTGGAAATAATACTATATCTTACAGCTACAAGGCCTCAAAATCATAGCATAACTTGAATGAATAGAGGAATGATAAGTAACATAGAGGAACCAATGTCAGCTTCTCAAGCACTAAAAAACTCTCATTGGAAAGTAGATATGGAATATGAATATGCATCACTCAAGAAGAATAAGACCTGGAATTTAGTGAACCTGCCTTTGGGAAAAAAATAGGTGCAAGTGGGTGTATAAAATCAAATACAAAGCAGATGGAACACCTGATTTATACAAAGCTCAACTAGTGGCCAAAGGGTATACTCTGACAAAGGGAATCGACTATGAAGAAATATTCACACCAATAGATCAAATGACTACTACCTAAATATTTTATACTCTAACAACTCATCAAGGGTGGAAAATTCATAATATGGGTGTAAAAAGTGCATTCCTTAATGGTGACTTAGAGGTTGAAGTCTATATGACACAACCTGAAGGCTTTATCATTCAAGAACAGGAAAATAAGGTATGCAAATAGAATAAATCTCTTTATGGCTTGAAATAATATCCTAGAGCATGGAACATCAAGATCAATAATCGTCTATTGCATCATAACTTCAATAAAAGTACAATAGATCCTAGTCTATCTACCAAGAAGATTGGAAATAATATCTTGATCCTCATAGTATATGTTGATGACATAGTGATTATTGGAAGTTCATTAAATTTAATAAATATTATAAAAAAGGATCTAGAAAGGCTTTTGAAATGATATATCTGGGGCTAATGAACTACTACCTTGGTTTAGATGTTTATCAAGGATAAGATAAAATAGTTATCACTCAATCAAACTATGTAAAAGCCCTTCTTGAAAAATATAGGATGACAAAGTGCAAGCCCAAAGATACCCCAATGGAACAAGAAATTCAACTATCCAAAAATGATAAAACACCATTGATTTTAGAAATAATATATCAATAGTTTATTGGAAGCCTCCTATACTTAACAAAAAACTGACCAGACATAGCATTTGCAGTAAATTATCTTTCATGGTTCATGCAAGAACCAAGATAAAGTCATTGGAAAGCTACGAAAAGAATATTACAATATATCAAGAAGACTATAGACTATGGACTAACTTATATGAAGAATTTCAAATACTTTTATCTACAAGGATACTTAGATTTGGACTATTTTGGGTCTATTTATGATAGGAAATCTATCTCAGGTTATATCTTCTATCTTGGATCAAGGCCCATATCTTGGTATAGCAAGAAACAACGTATAGTAGCACAATCATCAACTAAAGTAGAATATAGAGCAGTTTGAGATACAACCTATGAAGTCCTAAGGTTACAGTACATACTATCTAACATTGGAATTAAATGAACTCCTACTATGATATTATTTGATAATCAAGGAGTATTGAACCTATTCAAGAATCCAATCATACATGAAATAGCAAAGCATATTGAATCTCAAAGTTATTTCATCAGAGAAAACTTCCAGAACAAGCACATAATCCTCAAGTATATTCCTACATAATATAAGCTACCAACCATCTTTACAAAGGCACTCGAAAACATCAAGTTTTAAACCTTCAAAAATCATCTATGTGATTCAAGATAACTTCATACAAAATAATGTAATACATGGGGGTGTTAGAATATATTACATCATTTGTTTATGTTATATTACTTTAGGGGGAATTTATCTAGTTAATTTATGCAACATAGTAAATGCACAAGTATCAATGTGCAATTTGTATATGTGTAAGTTATCCCTTGCGTAGTTAGATAGAGTGTTTGCCAAGGAACCTATATTCCTACATGAAGGGTCTCATACCCTTACTCGAATGTATCAATTTGTCATTCATAAATAATAGATGTTTCTCTCTCTCTCTCTCTCTCTCTCTTTTATTATGGAATGGTTCTAAATACATAAAATCACTCTTTACCTTTCCTCATACCATAGCTAGATTAACTTTTAAAGTTTTGAAGTGAGATATATAGTCTTAAACATTACTAAACTTTAAAATTTTGAAATTATATATCTCTATCTCTATCCTATTAACTTCACTAACACTTATATCTAATGTGAACATGTACATTTGGTTTCACTAACATGAAGAAGATTCCAAGAGCTTCCTCATTTTCCTTACTATGTTCATAATCTCTAAGACCTTTTGGTTCATTATTGACAATTAATAAAATATGTTTACTTGTGAGAAATCCCATCATTTTAACTAACCAAGTGGTATAATTTTTATCATTGATATGAGTAACATACCCTAAGGATTACATTATTTTATAAAAAACACTTAAAAAATATATAACAGGTCCATAAACTAATGTCATAACCATATAGATATCAAAAATCATGTAATCTATAAAATGGGATCCAAAAAAATATGTATGTAAAAGTTATGATATCCAAAATTTTTGGTTTATATGTATATATATAAAGTAGGGATTTGGAAGGGTTTCTGTTTCCCTTTTACATTGATTTAGTCACATTGAGCTATTTGGTTCCACCAATATTTGAACCTTGATGTGGGCTACATCAACTATTTGTCCCAACCATTGAACCAAGGACCCATTGGAAATATTTGGTTAATATTAGCACACATATAATGAAACAAATCAAACTCCAAACCTTAGAATTTTTTTTGCTAAATCAACTACAACTTATTCCCACTAGATTGGTTGTTGTGTCAGTCAATCACAATCTACCACTTGAGTTGATATGATTTTTAGATTAATAATCCTTATATGTATGTATAATATTTTATTTGAGTGGTTTTGGAGCCAATAGAGTTTGAACCCAACACCCCTTTCCAACAAACAAGGGTATTAACTAGGATCCCATGTGCATGTATTAATATCAAAAGGAAATGAAAACAAGTTTAATATTACTATAACCCTTTAAGAAGGGAGAAGAGGGTAATGTCAAGGCTTGAACTCAAAACCTACCAACCAACAAACCTTTTTGACATATCCATTGCTGGGTAAGAAGGAAAAAAATTACTCATAGCATATATGTCATCACCAAACACTTACTCCTTGATAAAAAACTACTTAAATGTTTTGAACTTCCATCCTTCATGTTGCAAGTAAATAAATAATTTTCTATACCATAGAGCACAACTAAGATCATTGTAATGAAAAAAATATTTTGGTGAAGCACAACAATGGTAATGCTTTGAGTAAAAGGAAGTGCTAGTATCAATTTTTAAACTTGATACCTCCTCTAAAGAATCCAAATACCCAACCTCTATGCCATGTAGTGGGTTGAGACTTAAGGTTCCATCATTCCATTTAGAATGTATGCCCTCCTTGTTTGAAAAATTACATAAAATTTTGAGATTGTAGGATTAAAAATGCTAACCACTATGCTATAACCAAGATTTGTAATTGCTACACTACACAACCAGACCTAATAGAAATAAGAGAGGTAACCATATTTAAAAAATTATTTTAAGAAGAGATGAAGCAAAACTAGCTACTAGCTACCAAATTCACATTTATTCTTGGCACCTATGCTTCACATATTAAAAAAAATTACACCCAATTATTTGACACCATAACAACCTCCCAAACAAGCACTGTTTTTACCAATACTCTAGTCCTTAATTTGAAATTAGGAGAATATCATTTTTTAAAAATATTATGACTATAGTATATGGGGTTGGTATTTGAATTACCAACATCCTGGCTCTAGGGAATATGACCTAGAAACTATGTCATCCATGCTAGAATGTCACATATACATCAAATCATGCAAATGTGTGATGGTAGGTCACATAAATTATGTATGCACAATTTTTTATATGAATGGAATGAATAATATGGTTCCAAAACAATGCTTTTAAATTTTAAAAATTTAAATGCAACAAAATTAGATATAAGACTTGAATACTATTCAATCATGGAAGAGATGTTTTCTCATTTCACTTATGAATGAAGATACTTTGGATCTTTCTTTGATACCAAGTTTGAATTTGCAATATTTTTCAAAACCATTCCAAAACATTCATTCACCACAACCATATATCAAAAATATGATAATATGATTAGAATATAGAATTGATAAATGGCTTGAAGAAATGATGGGATATGATAATAAGTACAAGGTGGGTGTCCATGGGCACCCCAATATATGAAATTTTTATTCCCACTTATGATACAAATGGATCCTCATTGAGGGGTATTTATAGTGATACCAAATCCCCAATGAGAAGTTAACCTTAGATTGACATAAAATTAACCTTGAGGTTAACCTTATAGTAAAATAATAATAAATTATGCTTTCAAGTGAGGTTATCCATAAAGGTGGATTAAAAAATATCATTATGATTAAAATATATAAGGGTCCTATAGGCTTGCATGAGCATACCTATAGGCTTACATAAATGATGAATACCCATATGATTACATAATCACATTCTTGTAGGATACATAAGTGGTGTTTACAAGCACCTCTTCACACTTTTGACATTGTCCTATACAAGGCCTCAATTAGAAATTTTCCATACAGGTTGGTGTTTTAGAAGGAAGTAATATTACCCATAAAATTAGAACTCATTTCACTCCAAATATTTCAAAAACTAGAATTGGAATATACTAGCATTCCACCATTTCAATATCACCTTAATTATTTACTATAGTTGGAAAAAGAAAGAAATAAAGCATTATAAAAAATCATTTTCCATCAACAAGTCATAAAAAATGGTTTTATAGGAGGATGATAGATGTTCAATTCAAGGACTTCAATCTAGTAATGAAGTGAGATGAAGATAGGACAACTCCTATAAAAAAAACATATTAAACTCATTCTATAGTAGAACCTATTAGATAGAAAGGTTTAGGCACCAAATATCTATAGGTTATCCATGATGGGTGGATGGGTATTTTCCTTCTTGGCCAATAGGAAACATATATGCCCCATATAGTCATAATACAAAATTAAATCATTTATTATATATATATATATAATTTTCCCATCCTCTTCTTATTTCTCCACTTATTCATGTTTCCTTTCCTAGTGTAAAAAAAATCCCCTTCTATAGTAGGTTAAAATCTTGAAATGGACATCTATCCCCCTTCCTTCTTCATTCCATTCTTGACAAGAGTCAATTTCATAAATGGCAAAGGTCTAAAAAATAGAATGAAACAAGCATTAAGTTGCCTAAGTAATTAATCCACTAATGTTGATTAAATAAGTGATTCATTTATCATTGGAATGATTTCATGTTCAACTTAGCCTAATTCCATAATTTTTTCACCAAGATAATTATATTTGTAAAAAGAATACTAAAATATATCTTTATAGGTGGTGGAAAGTCCCTTCCTCCTACATATGGGATAGGGGTATAATATCTTTGTTACTCTTTGGGTAAGATAAAGGTTAACCAGGTTGGAAGATGGTTTTGGTAGGGTTATGTGTAAGGGGTTGGTCCCAAAATGTATTTATAAAAATTTGGTGAATCATTTTTTATATCTAGGTGAATAGTGTCCAAACGCATGTAGAAGGTTCACTATTATTAGGGGTAATGTTGGAAATTTAAACTTAAAATGATCAAATTATTATAAAATTGCGGTGAATCAACCCAAAATAAAATTTGCACCTAGAAATTTGTCTAATAGATCATGGTAAAGGGTCCCAAATATTAGCCAATTCCAAATTTTGAAAATCCTAATTTTAGCCAATTTGGCGATAAATAGCCGCTATGCATAACCCTGGGTTTTTGTTACCTTTCTTCATCTAGTTGTCACTTATCTACCACCTTTCTTTGTCATTTATATTTGTTAGTTCCAAACACAAAAAATAAGGATAGAGTTGCAATTAAGGGACATGTTTAAATGTTCCCCATAAAGAACACATCTTAAAATTCAATGGTGCATATATTACCACTTTAAGTGGAAATCATGGTCATTGATTCTTAAGGGTTATGATGTACTATCATAATCCTATTATCTGTTTATAACTAGGATTAAGACAAAAAATTATTTGGACACATAGTTGAAATTATATATCTCCAAAATGAGTGTAATTCAATTTTTAGACTCTGATATTATTTTCATATTTTATAAATACCCATTTTATCTCCTTATTTTCTCACCATGTATTCATATGTTAATTTTTATTATTGCTAACAATATCTCAATATTTCAACCTTTGTTAATGCCATGACATGCGATATTATTGCTCTCTTTCCCTCTCTCATACTTGTAGGTACAACCAAATACATTACCTACTAGTTCAATACCTTCCATGGAGGAGGAAAAAATGCTATATCAATATTTTTAGCCAAAGATCAAAAGTTACAACTCAAGGACTAGTTTCCAAAGCACATTAAGTATTCTACATTCATTCTAGGTGTGACATCTCATTTTTATTGTGGTGACATTGTAAGAAAGATTGAAAAAAAGTGAATATTGTTATCATGCTTCAGATTTAAATCTTTGGTCCTGTATACCCTAGGTGTCAAGTATTTTATTTTACTATATTAAGATTACCCTAGCTTACGTTTTCCATGTATGATATTTTTGTAGTATACCATTGAATTCTCTCTCTTAACTTCCATTTAGACAATCATTATTTTAGCTATAATTGCATAATTGTTGCTTTGAATTTTTTTTTTAGCTTGAGCTTTAAAAATCTAGGTGCAATCAGTTGAGTGTTGGTCTTATAAGTCTTTGGATCTTGGTGGAGAACATTTCCTCTATGTTATCTAAGTTGGGTAGAGGTCCCCTGGAAACCCCTTTCACCAAAATAAATTTGGATTTGGCTCTAGGATTTTCCCATGTTAATCCTCCTGGTCCAGCTCTAACCCAAAGCTTGCTATCCATTGGAGACCCTCCCCCCCTTGTGCTTGGATAAAGATAAACTTTGTTGCAACCTCTAAAGGTAATCCAAGGATAGCGGGTGTTGGTAGAGTTATTAGAGATGATAGAGGGAACATAGTGGTGGCATTTGTTGAACATTTTCATTGCTAAAATTCTCAATTTATGGAGTCTAGGGCTGCCATCCAAGGTTTTTCATTGTTGGAATATATAGGGGCTAGGAAGGTGGTAATGGAAGGTGACTCCTTAAATTTGATCAATCTGATTTAGTTTAGTAAAACTCCAATCTGGAATACTCAGAACATGATAGTAGAAATATGAAGAATCCTATAGGGAAATGAGGAAGTTCAGGTGAACCATATCTTCAGAGAAAGGAATATATTAATAGACTAATTGGTCAAATTGGGAGCCACTCAGTAAGGTTTGTTTGTGTGGAGGTCTAATTTCCCAAAGGAGTTAAACAAGTTATTAAATTAAGAGGTTCTTTGATATTTTTTCTCATACCTTATTGGGAAGTTGTAGTGGTTGCCCTATCCATGTTTAGATGTATTCGACATAGTCTCTCCAATATCCATTCTCCATTATATATTTGAATTATTTTTTAAATTGGAATCTGGGCCCAAAATTTTGGAGCAAATATCCCTTGCTAGAAATTGGGTTTGAAAACCTAAAATGTTAATATTTCTTAGCCTTGTTGGAACTACCCAAAAGGGGAGTGTCAGGATAACTACTTGGAATATTCTCACCTCACGTACTACTCATTTTCTAGAGGAGCATTGGATCATCTTTACAATCTAATAATTTTATTGGTGTAACCCTTTTGCTTTTTCAACTATCATGAGGTGCTTTTTTCCATGTTTGGGTAAGGTGGCTCTAGATTTAGAGGCAACACACACCAAGGAAAATAATTATAATGACTCCTCAATATCATGGTTAGAATTATCTCAGCATGGACAAATATTATCCCTAATGAGTTACAAGGTTTGGAAATTAGCCTCGGGAGGAGTATAAGATCAAAATCTTAGCCTTGATTGTGAGTTGGTCCTTGGTTGGATGTCTGATGACATGTCCTCATAATATGATATTGAAGTGGAAGTTACATTGGTGTTTGAGGATTGTGAGCATTGGATGGTCTATTTATAAGTGTGACGTTTACCCTACATGGCATAATTCCCCTCATTTTAAGTGGAAATCTAAAATTAGCTTGACTGAAAGCTACTTTCAGAGCTTCCACGATCACCTGGCTGATAAACTCTCGATTGAGTTTTCTATGTACAAGAATATTCGTCCTTGATGTGGTGCTGCCAATATGGGTAAGGCTAAGAAATTAAACCTAAGGTCCCTTCTTCCAAAATTATGTTTGGAACCAGCCTCTATGAATGCTGATAAGGAAGTAATTCTGAAGAAGGGTGGTCTTCTAGCATATATTCAAAAATTCCATGGTTATAATTTGATTTTGTCCAAATGCATGACCCACTCATGGAATGAGGGACGAATCAAGGTGGGGGACTTGGAATTTGAAATCAATGCAAAATGTATTGCTATAGTTACAAGCATCCCCCTTTATGGATATAGTCACAATAGGGACAAACATTCCCTCATTAGAGAATTTAATATCTTATTGGATGAGAATGAGTACCTCTCGAAGGAACATAATAGTTTTAATGCTAAATCCCTTAGAGCCCTATGGGATCTATTGGTTATTGTAATCATGAACTATTTACTCTGGACCCATCTAAATATGTCATAAGGAGTTACCATGTTATCTTCCTTAATCAATTAAGAAGAGAGAGATGGATGAACATCCCAACATTTTTATTTTACTCTATGCAAAAATCTATGATGGATGTGAGAAGTGGGAGAGTCTTGGATCCAATTCACTAGGGTCTATACCTATTAATTTTTTAACATATGGCTAAAGAGAGAGGTGTGGAGGCTACAAAATTTTTAAATGCTGTCAAATCCCATCCTATACCTCACCTACCATCTCCACTCAAGATACTATGCCATCCAAATAAAGCGATTATGATGACTCAAATGAAAGAGAGAGCCTTATTTCCTATCCTAAAGAGGCTAGGAAATAAACAATGACATGGTGCACCTCAATATCCCTCAAAGGCATGAAATGTGGTAGATTGCATATCTTTGAAAGGTATCTCTCAAACTCCATAGAGTTTGACCAAGTTGAGAGTTCCTTAGATTCTTTCAAAGTTTTTGAAAGTAGCAGAATATCATGGGTACCTCGATGAATTCTAGAGGAGTGAGGGGGGAATGCGAGATGATCTAGAAGGTTATTTGAGAATAAAATAAAGGGAGGATTCATTGTTTAAAATGGTCCACTCATATTTTGAGGACCTATCCAAAGCAAAGAAAATTTTGAAGCCTTTAGATAAGGATTTCTACTCTACTTTGAGCACTAAGGGATCATGTAAGCACATCCAATTGATTAATTTGGTGGAGGACAAAAAATAGTTGATTATGGGAACTCTCAATATTATTGTGGAATTCATGGAGAAATTGAACCATCTTGTGGGTCAGATCCTAGAGGATACTGCCATAGGTAAGAATGAGACTTTGGATGCAGTAATAAAGCCCTAGACTTAGAGCTTTGGTTGGGTGCCCATATCTACCTATTGGTTGGTTGGATCTTGGTTGGGTAAGATCTTGGTTATTTTTTCTACATGAGTGGTTTTTTGATCTAGTGTGTAGGATTGCAAGTTGGTTGGATCCCGATGAGATGGTTTCAGTTTTGTTATTTTTTCCTTTTGGTAGGGTGGCCAAGGTGTGGTCACCGGTTGTGTAGCTCCCTTGGGATTATTTTGTATAATGTTGTGGGGATCCTTTCAAAACCCTCATATTTTAAATTAATAAAAAAAATACTGGTTTTTGTATTTTGGTATATCTTGTATTAATTATTATAATTTTATAATGTATCACTTTTTCTCACAAACATTATTTTCAACCCAACACGAACATTACCTTCCAAGTATTTATCTTAAAATTTTAAACCTCTAGGGTTTATAAGATTTGTTGTTGTAGGTTATATGTTGGCTAATGCTTTTTACTAAAAATTGACAAGTCCTATCATAGTTTTTTTCTTTATCTTAATACTTTCTTAAAATTTATTTTTGTTTTGTTATGAGGTTTTTTGGTAGTTTGCTTGCTTAAGGATAAAAAACTTTATCAAAATCCTAGTTTCCCTTTAGTAAGTTTCCTAATTTACATTATAGTTCCTCTTGTTTCTTCCAAGGGATTTGGAATGACTATGAAATATAAGAAGAAAATTATATAATTCCTGTAAATAGAAGAGGATGTAACTCACTCCATCGCTCATGAAAATTATATTGTTTATTTATTAGAGATTAGTTATAAGCATAAAATATAAACTAAATATTATGATTTTGAAGAAGAAAGAGATCCATATAAATACCATAAAAAATATTACATTTTTATTGTAGGTTCCCTAAGGTCCTTGGGAGTGTCTACTTTTTCTAGTGATTATAAATGTCATGTTAGACCAATATTTTTGCTTAATATGATGATCATGATAAAGCAAGCATGAATGCAAACAATGAATGTAAGACATGTTTCTACAAGGTCCCATGCCCATTCTAAGTCTTATGAAAAAAAATATTTGCATATATGTCAATCCTTAGGGAGTCTTTGGCCTATTAGCTAGACAATCATAGGCATAAAACTAAGAAGTAAATGGAGGACAATAGGAGTGAAATAGAAAAAAAATGTAGGATATGATGGACAATCTCACTTAACATTTGAGTTTTAATAGAAACCATGTTGTACAAGCTATTATCCCTCCATCAATATTAAACCATAATGTTCCTCCTCCTTCACCTCTACCAAATAAATCTATGATATCTTTTACTATATCTGTTTTTCCAACTTTGAAAAATACCAAAGCACAAATATTTATTGACATGTTGACCAAATATTATAGGTATTAGTTACGCAATAAAAAAATCTTTATGAAAATTAATGACTAGGCATTTTGTAGGGAATGATCTTGATTGGTTTACATATTTAATTAAATGCTCTATTGACTGCCTATATACCTTTCCAAAAAAAGTAAAACAAGAATTTAATTATTACATGATAGTGGTAGAAGCAATTGATGTTTTTATGAATACTAAACAAAGCACTAATAATTCGGTTATTGATTCCATAAAAGGTACAAAAGAATTAAATGGAATGCTATTATGAATGTAATTAAATAGGTACCTATAACCATATTTATAAATAACCTTAGACCACAATTTCAAGCTAAGAGCTAGGAAAATAATCAAAATGGTTTATCCTGTGTGGACAATGTCTCACATTTTGTTAAAATCCTTGAACATTGGGTGAAGAAGAAAGGCTAAAAAGTTTTGAAACCTTAACAAGAATATTTTAGGGTATGGAAGTTGTAATGTAGCTATCCAATATATCTCTCATAATATAGAGATAGCTATAGCTTCTGCACATATATTGACAAAATCTAAATGTGGTCCAAGACACGCAAATATGATGCCTCAATGTTATGAAGATATTCTCAAAATTTACCACCCACCTAAGATTAAAAATTATCATTATAAATATAATTTTGAGAAACTACATGACATGATCATAGCATATTTTAATTTTGGAATAGGAATTATGGCCATGATAATTCAACTTGAAATTATGTAATGTTTTCTTTAATGAAAATTTTGATCCTAATTTTAACATTGATAAAATTAGCAATGATAGGACCAATATGTTCAATGAAGAGAAATAGAGTCTTCAAAAAATCTATAATCACCCTTTCAATTAGAGTTTACATATTTATAATATCCCATTCCCAAACCATGGACAACAAGTACCCAATTAATATCAAGGATTCAATTCCAATGAGGGAAACCAAGGGTATAACCAAGGAGGGGGTTAGAGCAACCAAATTCAAAATTTTAGTTGCCCCTAAAATCAAAATCCTAGAGTTAATAATTCTAAAAATTCTTCTCAAGTTAACCAAGTCTTTTCCACCTTGGATAAAATTGAGAATATTTTTATAGTCAACCAAATATGGCTCGTTATATCAATATGTTGGAGGTAAAAATAGGAACAATTTTATATTTCAAACAACAATTCATTGCTATTACTAGGAGTGCACTTCAATACAAAGAAGAAATATTTTAAACAAGAAAAATAAAAGAAGGATAAAGGAAAAGAACCCATTTAGGCAATGGTCAACTTAGGTATAGTTGAAAATTTCCAAATATTTCTTTGGTCATTTGTGAATGTTCTATAAATGAAGAAATATAAAAATAAAAAAAGGAGTTCTTAATAAGGCCTCAACCAAGTCCACAAAACTTGTTGCTTTTGGAAATGTCAAAAAAACGTTGATTGCACTTAAAGCAACAATATAAAAATCTATGATGAAAATCATCAGGACCATACCCAATGCAATATATTGATACTCAAAGTAGTCATGAAGAAAACTAAAGCATAGGATATAGTTGAAGAGTTGCATACAATAGATTTTAAGGTCCCATATTTAGAATTTCTTAGGATATATCTTATTAAATATAGTATTGATCCTTTGATCTATCTAGGTATGAAATGTACGACCTAGACCGAAGTCAAGATTGGATGACCGAAGTCAAGGCTAGATCCTTGATTGTGTTTAGAAAGTTAAAAATAAAATAGGAGAAAAGATAATATGAGATACAGGGATAAAAACAATATTGATTGTGGTCAGGGTTTAGATAACAACACGTCTTTAGCTAAATGATCATACACTAGATATTGTAAGCAAAGCCTAACCTAATAGATACTCACTTAGCCAAATAATATATAGACAATAAAATAAACTTAATTTAGTATTTAGTATTCCAATAATTCTAACAAAAATGACTCAAACAACCTTCACCTTAACAAAAATTTCTTTAGCTAAAACATAAAAAAAAATATTGACACACCACAACATATTGAACTTAGGATTTACAACATTTAGTATTCCAAGCATTCCAACTAAAATAACTCAAATAGCCTTAAGCTTAACATAATTTACTTCAACTGGAACATAAAAAAAAAATTGAACCTACACAACATACATTATCATTCTCATACAATTTGAATGAAATAAACCAAATAGCTCTAAGTTGCTTTGGGATAGCTTAGAACACTTAGCTTACAAGAAAAAACAAACTTTAAATATCTAACCATTTTAAAATGATGATCATTACTCCTTTTAAATATTTTACTAGAGTAAAATGAAACTAACTATTATAATTTTAGTGTTTTAAATGAATCAAATATTATTTTTGATGGCAATTAAGATGAATTCCCTATCCTGGATATTTCTAATCCAAATTCCACTGCCCCATCAATGATGCTTCTTTCCGTCCAACAAATACCTCTACCAATTATGTCACCGAATACCTATGCCCTCCCAATCTCCTACCTCCACCTCCACTTTCTTCTTCTCCTCCACCATCCAATCCTCTTTCACCCTCTGGTTCAAGACCTTCTTACCCTCCTCCCTTCCTTGGATCTGATGAGGTTGTTAATCTAGAAGGGGAGTGCGGTATTCTTATAGATTGGAGTCATAAGCATACTAGAAGTTATAAGAAATCTCAGATAGATATTTGTAGTGATAGAAAAATGGTAATATCCTCTATATTTGAACAAATAAAAATAGATATAGAAGAAGAGATAGCTAATGGCATTAAATGAACCTTATTTCCAAATATCATGGCATCCAATGGAGATGAACCAAATAGAACCAAACCTCCTCTGGAACAAACCAAAGGAGGGAGAAAACCTGGTAAATGTTCCAAATGAAAGTCCTCTCTTGGAATGCGAGAGGGCTTAATGGTATAGTAAAAGAAGTAATTGCTATCTCATTAAGAAAGGAGTTTAGACCGACTATTTTCATTATGCAAGAATTAAAATTGGGCGCACAATATTCTCCCCAAGCTACTAAAACTATTTTGAAATAGTGTGAATTTTCTTTTAGCCCTTCAGTTGGATAATCTGGTGGTCTCCTATATCTATGGGATCCTACCAAAGTGGAGGGAAGGGTGATTTCCAATCAAGGTCAAATTTCCAATATTTTGTTCCATGATCTGATTTCTAAATAGTTCTGGGTCTTGAAAAATATTTATACCCCAAATAGTCCTTAGGATAGGCTAAGTTTATGGAATACCCTCACCCAAATGAGGACAACCTTTTTTAATATTCCATGGATTCTTTCAAGATATTTTAATCCTCTCTACCCCTTAGAGATGAGAGGAGGAACTGATATCAATCCTAGATCCACTAAAGACTTTTGCAATTTTGTGAACACTAATGATCTGATGGATGTACAAATAAAAGGGTATAAGTTTACATGGAGTAATAGAAGATCTAGAGAACATCTTATTTAGGAGATACTTGACATATTTTTCCTATCCCATAATGCTTTGTAGATGTTTCGTGATGCCACTATCCAAGATCTTCCTAAAATTGGTTATGATCATAGCCCTCTAATTTTTGAATCAGCCAATAGACCTTCCTTCAAAATTCCCTTCATGTTTGAAGCAATGTGGACTCAAAAACCATATTTAAGGGTGTGTTTTGGTGAATGGTGGAAAGAAAATTTTCTTGGATCTCATATCAGGTATTTTTCTCAAAAATTACGCTCTATCAAAAACAAGCTGAAAATTTGGAACAAGGAGGTTTTTGGAAATATCTTTGAAAACAAATAGAATATAAGGGATAAATTGCAGATAATCAAAAATCAGTTTTAGCAAGGATAAGAGAGTCCTCATTTGAGACAAGAGGAAAAATTGCTTCTTTTAGAATACCATAACATTCTAAATAAAGAGGATATTTTTTGGCATCAGAAATCTAGGCACTTATGGCTAAAATATGGGGATTTGAACACTAATTTCTTTCACATTTCAATCCTCAAGCACAGAGGAGTAAACAATATCAAGGGTATGGTAAAGAGTGATGGGTCTTACACCACTGACATCTATGAAATTAGGGATGATGTTGTTCATCATTTTGAGTCTTTGTTGGGATCCTAGCCTATCCAATCCTCCCAAGCAATGGATTCCCTCCTTAGGCACATTATGAGAATTGTTACTGATGAAATGAATGCCAATCTCCTAAAAACCCTTAATGATGAGGAAATCCAAAAAGATATTTTTTCCATGCAACTAGACAAAGCTCCTAGGCTTGATGGGTTTTCCCCTTATTTTTTCCAAAATTTTTGGGAAATCATAGGTCCTGACCTTTACCTAGCCATTAAAGAGATGAATAATTCTAGAATTATCCCCAAATATGTAAATTCTACTTTCCTAGCCCTTATCCCTAAAATCCCTACTTCGAAGAGTTTGTCTGATTACCATCCTATAAGCCTTTACAATGTGGTCTACAAGATTCTTACCAAAGCTATGGCCTCCAGACTTAAATATTTCCTTCCAAACATCATAGACCCATGTCAAGGTAGCTCTGTTAAAGTTTGAACTATTATTGATGGTGTGATAACTATTCATGAGCTAATCCACTCTGCCCATAAATCTAAAAAAAGTGCTTTGTTCTTGAAGTTGTATATAAGAAAAGCCTTTGATAGGGTCAATAGATATTTTCTATTTAAAGTCCTTCTAAAGTTTGAATTTCATAGTGATTGGACCCATCTCATTATTTAATGTGTGTCCTCTTCTTGTTTTTCCATATTGGTGAATGGATCCACAGTTGGGTACTTCCCAAGTACTAGAGGATTAAGACAAGGGAACCCCTTGTCCCCCATCCTCTTCATCATTCTAGCTGAATCTCTTGGAAGAACTATAAATTCAGCCTATTCTCTTGGGTTAATTTCTAGCATAAAAGCTGCTTCCAACCTAAGACCTACCACCCACCAACAATTTGTTGATTATACTTTGCTGGCTACTATAGTTTCTGTCCCATAAGCTTCTACTATCAAGACTATTCTTAAATCATTCCTATGGTCATGTCATTTCTTCAAAGCATTCCTGTTTATTTTTGCCTATTTTCAAAGTACCTTCAGTAGTTGGATATAAAATAGAATAAATTCAAAAGTTCTTCCTATGGATAGGAACTGATAATAAAAAAAAAATTCACTTGGTTTCTTGGGATATTGTTTGCTCCCCAAAATATAAATGGGGTCTTGGTTTTCAAAGAATTCATAAGATGAATCATGCCCTTTTGGAAAAATAGGCATGGAAGATCTTTACCCATGAGAACTTGGAATGGATATCTATCGTAAGGGAGAAATATCTACAACACCATTCCTTTATGGATGAGGAAGCTCCTCAAGATGGAACCCATTTTAGGAAGTCTATCCTCCAAAAAATATCGTTGCTCATAAAAGGTGTAAGATGGCAGCTTGGTGACGGGAAGACAATTAATTTTTGGCATAATTTTTGGTTCAAGGATGAGGCTCTTATAAATGATCTAAACATTGCTATCCTAAAACCCTTAACAGATGCAAATATGTGACCAAAAGTTGTTGACTTCATCATCCAAACCCAGGGGCATCCCATGTGGAAACAACTAAGTTTCAATTTGTATGATGAATTATTTTCCCAAGCTATTAATGCCATGCAGTCCATTCTCAGATCAAATTTTATCCCAACTTACAAAGAAAAAGATAGGTCTTTCTAGAAATTCAATGATGATGGAAACTTCTAAGTCAAAATGACCCATGGGTTATACGACAATTATGATTCTCAAGATGAGCAAGCGATATATTTGATCTTCAAATACATTTGGATCAAAAATATTATCCCCAAAGTTGCTCACTTCTCTTGGTTGGTTGTTAAGAACATAATTTTAACTACTAAAAAGTTGATTAAGTGTGGATTCATGTTACCCAATAGATGTTATTTGTGCTACCAAGCTTGGGAATTAGTGCAACATATTATGATTGACTGTTTTATAGTGCTTTTAAGTATCTTCAGAGTTCAATGGGTATGGCCCCATACTATTGTTGATATGTTTACCCAGTGGCCTCCCGTGTTTTGCCACCCCATATTAAAGTTTATATGGAAATGTTCCCTCCATCATACCTTATGGCAGATTTGGTTAGAATGAAATAACAGAGTGTTCAATAATCAGATCAGGGATCCAGTGATGGTAGTCAATAGAGCAATGATGTTCACTATCGAGAGCACCAACTTAATTCAGTGTGAAAAACCCCTTGATCTAGGTTTAGAAATGCTTTTGTTTAAATTTCTCAATATTTCCACCGAAATTTCTAAGCAACCAGTTCACATCAATGATAGGATCAATACTAAGTGGAAACCTCCATTGTTGGGTTGGCTAAAAGAAATATTTTATGGTTCATCTAAAATAAATTCTGGGGATGCTGGGGCTGGTGGTATAATCCAGGATCATAGTGGAAATATCATCAAGGCCTTAATTGAAAATTTGAGGATTAAATCAAATAATTATGCTGAGGTTCATGCCCTGTGGAGGTGTCTTATTCTGTGCAAATGTTTTCCTAACCCAATAATCTTTGAAGGCAATTCCCTTGTTGTGGTTAATCATGCAAAATATTCCTTGAAACCAAGTTGTAATATTCAAAATGTTATTAAGGAAATTCAAGCCATTCTCAGGTAGCTTCCCTTAAGTATAGTTCAACATGTCTTCCGTGAAGCCAACGTAGTTGCTAACACTTTGGCTAATTTGGCAGAAAACCAATATGATTGCATTATTTGGGAAGACTGCTTTCCGGAGGATTTAATCAGCATTGTTCAAAAATAAAATGAGTAGGTTTATTAATAATCATAGAAATGCTAGAAAAGGTGTTTTTTTCAATGTCATGAGGTGTTTTTCAACACGTGTATCTTTCCTTTCAAGTATTTTTTCAACACTATTGTCAGTTCCAACAAAGGTGTTATTTTTAATGCTATAAGGTGTTTCGTAAACACCCTATTTCTTTTGTCTTTGGTAATTTTTCAACACAATTCCTTGTCCATTTCATAATCCCACATATTTCTTTTTGAATTGTGGGCTTTTTCAAAATTATGGTTTTCATAAAAAGGCTATTATTTTCACCTTTGTGCAAAATCTTCTCCATATGACGAGTTTGTTAATTCATGGAATGATGGAATGGTTCACGTTAGAGGGATTCAAATTGATTTCATGGATGTAGCTAAAAATATTATTAGTTGTGCTACTGAATCCTTTTTCTCTAGAATCATCAACCATGTCTTGGGAGTGGTTGACCAACTCCTAGCAGTAGACAATATGATCAAGGAAGTTGGGGTCATCTTCTCTCTTAAATTCAAGGAATTGCAGGATCTTTTGACATCGCTCAGTGCTCTTATCACTCATTAGTAGAATAATACTACTGAATATGTTGATAAAGCCTAGTAGTCCTGGGTTTTGGGTTAGTGGGATTTTTGAGTTTAATTTCTGTTACTGAACCTTCCCTTTTTTTGCAGGTATATCCATGGTTTATTTTTGTTGTCGAAAAAGGTTATTGAAATCTTCTATTTTTTTGTGTTCACATGGAACTAGCACAACTCTTACCTATGTCTATAGGTGTTGTTCTATTTTTATTTCTTTAGTGCTAGATAATAGCCTTATGTAAATAGGGATTGGGACCCTTCAACCCAACGATATTAATATAAAAATTTATTACCTACCAAAAAAAACTAACTACTACAATCATTAGCCAAAATTGATTAGGCACAATCTTAAGTTGGTCTTGTACCACTTAGTATTTTATTACTAGACCCTAGTTGGTTATGACCGTAGAATCCTCAATTATACTTCACTGAGGTGCTTGTTGCTTTCCAACTCTAACAGATGCCATACGGTCTAAATAATTATTTATGGGGTATCATGTGTCCTTTATGCTAATATCTTCCAATCTACGGTACTACTATATATTTTTTGTATTTTAGGTTGATTTTTTTTCCTAATACAAGGATGTTAGACAATTTTGAGGCTGGCTTGATTTCTCATACTCAAAATATTTGACCTAGGTTTCTACTTTGCTTTCTAGGTTTCATTTCTTTTTTTGCTTGTATTTTTTTCATTATGCCAAAATTACTAGAAGTTTGGATGATGTCAGTCATCAAAATATTTTGGCTCAGCCTCTTCTTGAATGGATACCATTAGTCTGACAAACATTGCACTATGCCAAAGATTTGAAATACTCCTATTGATACCAACTATAAAAATTTCTGGCACACTTCTTCTTAGCTCAATTTTTGGACTTGTTAAGGTAGAAGGTTGTTGATTGGATCCTTGCTTTTGAATTTGCACTTGGTTGGAACCTTTTGAAATCTATGCTGACATCACCACAAAAAGAGTCTAGCATGATATTTTCATTAGTGCTTATTCTTCTACACTATTTTCCTTATCACCTCCCCACTTTACCAAAAAAATTGAAGTACCTTGCTTATGTCATTATAAAAATATTATAGATTGCTAAATTTTATAAGAATAACTCTAAAGGATAATTTTTGACCAAATATTTGAGCTCAAAATTTCTCCCTTAGTCTCTGCAATAAAGAATCTTAGGATATTATCAATCTAGCACTACAAAACTGTAAGAATGATGAATCCAAGAGGATTTTCAATATTTGGAAGCAAAGAATTTAACAATTCTAGCCCATAATTTTAACTAATGAATGTATTCAAAGGATTTTGAGTGCACTACCTTTGGATCCTATGTGTAGTAAGAAATTTATAAAATATTTACAAAAGTTCTAGTTTCCACCTTGTCGATCATTCCCTAGTCCAGTTAATGATGTCCTTGTTGTTTCCTTGCTTGATTTATGATGATACAACATTTATTTCATATAATAATTACTAAAATTCTTCATTGATGAGTGTGCATGAACTATTCTCTTTGTCTAGTTTGGTCAATTTTCTTCCTTTTCCCTTTTGCTATAAATTTTTGGGTGGCGTTCACATGGCCTAGCAATCTTAGACAAACTTATTGATATCTTGCATGAGTACCTTATCCCCCTTATTTTCTTCCCCTTATTCTTGGGCTTTATTTTGTTGGCATATTTTTGGTACCATTTTGTAACAATACTAGGGTACATGATGCACTACAAACCCAATTACCCAAAAAGGTGGTTGATTCTCCAAATCCACCCATCTAGTTAATGTATGGATCCATGATCACTGAGTGGATAGAAAAATTACCAAAAATAGACCCCTTTAAAATACCACCAAAAATGCTTTTGGGTTCCTAATTATGGAGAGGTATGACTTTGATACCACTGGGAGGGCTATGGAGCTTTGTATATCTAGTTTAGGTGGTTAGCATTGGCTTATGGCATATGGAGTTTTGAATTTACCTACAACTTTTAGCATGGGTTTTATCTTATTGGTATTCTTAGCACTTTCTCAACATCATCTACTTGATAGATGGACAGAGTTTTAGGCCCTCTCATCATATTTAGCACTTAGATGAAAAATTTACAAACAATTTTCCCTTTAGGTTAGATTTACCTGATGTACTTAAATTTCACTATAGTTTGGCAACTCACGTGGGACTTTTGCTTACAGGAGGAAAATAACCAAGAAACAATAATTTTATTTATTGGGTTCAAAGTATATGAAGGAAAATACTAGGAATTTTGGGACTTACAAGGATGGGGGTAGATTTTCTACTTAAAGGAAAAAATTGATTGATACTTTATCAAATCCTAAAAAATGGCCTCTCCTTATATATACTTTTCTGACTGGTAAAATATTTTAAGTTGCTCATCTAATAATCCCTTATTTTTATCAATTCTTCTTTTGCAAGACTATGGGAAATGATATTTCTCATGTAGATGAACCAAAAAAGGTATGATTATATATTATTTTACTTTTTATTTAGTCATGGAAACTATCTCTTAAATTTTTTCTTAGTCTTGGACCTCTTGATCCATGTTGCCATCCTTCCAATATCCACATGAACCCCATGGTGCACTCTCCAAAATAAATTTTACACAAATGACCTAATTTACTTTCACCTCTTCCATGTCTAGCCAATAGCTAAAAACACATAGCTTTCATCAGCTTTATTTAAGTACCACTTATTTAAAATATGGTACATGGTTTTGATGCACTCCTACATTCTAAGTGCTTCACATTGAGCTCATTCATTAGAATCTACAATGTCTAGACCATAGTGACCTAAACTTCTATTATTCCTACATGTTTGTCATCAACATGTGACTTGTTGTAGCTATAGATTGTTGGATAATTGGCTCTAGTGGAGGACAAGTTACCAAGATTGTGTGGATTATTGCATTTAAATCAAATATGGAAAATTCATTTTTCCATCAATGACTCCTTTATCTACCCCTCTACATATTTTAGATGTTATTTGATCATCACATGGGAGAATATAGGATCATCGTTATCCAAATGGATATTTTGTTCTTCGAGCCTCTCCATGTGATAGGGGGTGGGCTTATCCACATATAGTTAAAATCAAGGTTATGCATAGTGGCGAATATTCACTAATTGGGTGAATATTCAGATTTTCAAAATTAGAAATTGGCAAAAATGGGGACCCTGGATGTCAGTCCATTCGCTCAAAATTCTTGGGACAAAACAATTTTAGGAGTCGGTTCACCACGCGTTGATAATAATATTATGAATTTTTTTTTAAATTTGCCACACCTCCTGCCTAAATTGAGGACCATTTCTACCTTAATTTTTTTTTTTTTTAATTATCCTATCAAATTTACCGCTTATACTCATATATATACCTAATATGACAGCCATACCCATAAAACTAAAACACTCATTCTTATTGAAAAATGACCTATAGATGCATACAAAATCCTCACTAAAATCTTGGCCACTAGAATGCAAAACATCTTGCCCAAGATCATTGATCCTTACCAAGGAATCTTTGTTCAAGGCAGGTCTATCCTTGATGGTATCATCTCCATACATGAAGCCCTTCATTCTGCATCAATTACCAAAAATCCCACTTGCATCCTCAAGCTTGACATGAGCAAAGCTTATGATAGGGTCAACTAGAACTTCCTTCTAGCTGTCCTTCACAAGTTTGGCTTCCATCCTAATTAGATTGACCTTATCAGTAGTTGCATTTCCTCCCTCGGTTCTCTGTCCTCATCAATGGTTCTCCAGCAAGTTATTTTAAAAGTAGTAGAGGCCTTCATCAAGGAGACCCTATATATCCATTATTATTCATCATCATAGTTGAAGCTCTAGGTAGAACTATTCAAGTAGCATGTAGAACAGTTTTGCTATCAAGTATCAAGGCCTCTTCATAGACTAATCTAGTTTCCCACCAACAATTTGTGGATGACACCATTTTGTCAACTAGTGCATCTATTTTTGAAGCTAAAGTTATCAAATATATCCTCCAAGTCTATGAAGCAGCTGCAGGCCAGAAATTCAATTTCAACAAGAGCAAATTGTATTTCCTAAATACTCCAATGCCAAGACAACTAAATATTTCAAGGATTTTAAACTACTCTATAGCTAATCTCCCAGCCACTTTTCTCGGCTTTCCTCTCTTCTATGGGCAACCGGTAGCCTCAATGTGGAACAATATTATAGAGTGCATCCCAAAAAGACTTGCAGGATGGAAAGGTAACTTTCTATCCCAAGATGCTAAAAGGACTCTGACTACTACTATTTTGTAGAGCATCCTAGTATATTTCTTATCTATCTTCAAAATACCCACAACAACTACCTCAAAGATAGAGCAAATTCAATAAAAAATTCTATGGACTGGGGTAGAGAACAAAAAAATAATCCATCTGGTTGCTTGGGAAAAGGTTTGCAAACCCAAAAACAAATGAGGAATAGGGCTTAGGAGAATCCACTCTCTCAATACAACTTTGATTTCCAAGTAAGCTTGGAGGTTGATTTTAGGAGAACACAATGAGTGGATCTCTATAGTCAAAATGAAGCACCTCCAGAACAGTAAATTCCTCAGTGAGGAAATTCCAAGCAAGGGGTCAGCCTTTTGGAATTCTTTAATTGGTACCAAACACATCATTAAGAAAGGAATAAGATGGAAAATGGAAGAAGGGACTAATATTGACTTATGGAATGACAAATGGATTACTCAATAACCCCTCCTAAATGATCCAATCCTAGTCAAACTTACACTCTTTACGTATGTTAGGATAGGAATCAAGGTTTCTGATTTCCTCAATGATCAAGGTAGGAGCCCAAGATGGACCCTCATATCCAATCCTGCTTTTCCTATTGATTCCAATTTGTTGAATTCTCTCCTCTCTTCCACTATTTTTCCCTCTTCTAACAGGGAGGGCCAGATCATTTGGGAACCTACTGAAAGTGGAGAATTTTCTATCAAATCAGTTTATCTTCTCCTCCTTTAAAATTAGGATTAGTTACTTTCTTTTGACTATGTTTGGATCAAGCATCTAATTCCTAAAATCTCCTTTTCATGGCTTGACATCCAAGAGAAAATCCTTACCATTGATATTCTCATGAAAAAAGGATTACCCATCCTTAATAGATGCTACATTTGCCATTCTACCTCGAAATACACCTCTCATATCTTCCTCCATTGCCTTGTTTCTTCCTCCATCCTTGATTCCATTTTCCAATCCTTCCACATCTAGTGGGTTAGACCCTACTCCATCAATGACCTATTCATCCATTGGCCTTCCCCCTTATATGATCCTCGCCTCAAGTTCCTCTGGAAGGTTTCCCTTCATCATTTCCTCTAGCAAGTTTTGCTCAAAATAAATAGTAGAGTGTTATATGGCAAGCCTAAGGTCCCTAAGCTCATTTCTATTAAAATATTGGCCTCTACTTTGGAAAATGCCTCTCTCATCCCTCCAGCTTCCAAAAATTCCTCCAAATATAAATATGACCTGGGTCTTGAGATGTATTTACCCTTATATGAGCTTCACCCTCCCACTAACATTCGTCCTGAGTCCATTTGGAAACCTCCTCCATTAGGGTGACTCAAAATCAATTTTGATGGAGCTACTAAAGGTAATCTTAGAAAGGCTAGGGCTGGAGGTGTCCTGAGAAACCACAAAGGATAAATCATCCTAACATTTGTAGAAGGGATAGGTGACCAGACTAATCATGTATCTGAGGCCAAAAGCATGTGGATAGGTTTATGTTTCACCAAGAACTACTGCACAAGACTTATAGTTGAAGGTGATTCCCTCAATATTATCAACTACCTCAAGAACATAAATTACAGACCTTCATGGAGATTCAGAGAGTACATTGAGGAAGCTAGGATCTTAGTCCTCAATCTACAAAAAATTATCTTCCAACACGCCTTTACATATTCTAATAAGGTGGAAAATAAGCTAGCTAACATTGGGTTCAACCTAGGTAGTCCTCAAACTTGGCATGACGACATTACAAAGTAAGTTCAGGTACTTGTAGATCAAGAGAGACAACAAATCAACCTTCCTCAGTAGGAGGTCCTTCCTCAAAATAGCCAACCTTACACTCATGAATAATTTCATAGGTCCCGCTGTTAGTGTCAAGGTCCACATGGTAATTCCTATTCCTTTTGGTCTTTGCTTTTTTGCCCCCATCACTCGTATGGGTGACAACCACCTCATCATCCATATGGCCCTTTGCTTTTCCCATAGCCATCCGCATATCTCCACCACATCCCAAAGGCTAGGCCACGTCATCTTCCACTACCCCCACCACTTTCCCCCCCACTCCATTGGCTGCCACCTTGCAAACCCCCTTTGGGTCTCTTTTTTGGAATGCATGCTAATTTAATTGTCAACTTTTGGCACTGTCGTTTCAATCCTTGTAGGTCCTGAGTTGTGGTTTCCAACATGGATAGTGGTAATATGGCTAGAGATGCATTTTATTTAAATAATTCACACAAAATCTTGAGCTAGAACCTCACCTCCTACGATGTGAATATCTCCATAAACTGATCCACTATAGATACCCATGATGAATGCATTTACCACAATCACAATGACATGACATGGCATAACAATAGTATACATACTATGGCTAATGGTCAATACAGGCTGCATTCACATAACTCAAAGTGCTCCACTTATTTTGGATTGGGATGTGTGCCTTTCCTTCCTGGTCCTTATTTTCTCTCGATGATTTTTCCCTTTAGTGGCAGGATTTCTAAGCATACCTTTTGCATTGATTTGTGTCTCTGCATGAGGTGGTTGCCCCATCACCCATGTGATTACCCCACTTGTCACGATCTACCTCTAACCATCTTCCACGTTGGGTCTTCCCATCCCAAGCCTCATCTGGATTTGTCTCACCTCGTTGGGCCCCCCCATATCCATCTCATTTTAAACCCTGTCACTTCCCCTTTCGCCCGCTCATGGCCCCCAATTATTGCTCAATATTTCTATCCCTATCTGCATTTTTCTAACCATTCACCTGCTCCCACCATGTCTAGCGATTTTGTGGAGCCCGATTCCCTCATCTGCAATGATATCCTAAAAATGGTCCTCTAGGATAGACAATTTATGCCTTTCTTCCTCATGTTCTCTAGAAATGACCTCGATATTACCATTACCTTATTTGAGACCTAGGATAATGGGGTTGTCTCTGTCCAAGGTAGAAATTTCATGGTTGATGTCCACCTTTTAGTGAATATTACTGGCCAGAACCCCATAGGTCATTCCATTCACCACTATAAACATAACTAGGAGGTTGAATTTGCAGAATTTCAAGGGAATGACAAAATCCAAAAAAATCCAATAGTTCTAGCATTTACAGAAGCGACTTCAATTCACCATGGGATTCTTTAATGAAACCAATCATGGAGTTCATTATAGTAGACAACCCTGATAAAGATTTCAAGACTTATCACCTGGATTTCATCAATCATTTTAGAGAAATCAACCCCCTCAGTATTCTCCTATTTCTCCTCAATTCCTTGAACCATACCATTCCCAACTGCAGGGACAAGACAAAACATGACCTCCCCTAGCATCATGGTTTGTTCAAGGTCATATATGCTCACATCCTAGCCACCAACCCTAAGCCTAATCCCATCATGACCAGCTTTGCTAAATCCCCTACGAAAAAACATTCCCTTGCTGATAGAAATAAAAAGGCGATGATAAATGTTGCCAAATTAAGGGCAAGGAAAAGTATAAGTTTTAACAATACCAAGGAACCAGTTAGAAAGTCTACTAGGCTCCAAAATATGGCCACCAGAGGGAGTGTCATAGACATTTCAAATGATGAGAAAGAACTGCAGGATGAAAACAAATAGCTGAAGGACTTCATCATTGCCTCCACCATGACAATGATGAATTCAATGGTGAATTATATTCTAGACATTATATAATATCTTCAGATGCTTTTCTATGACAACCAACCTAATTAGGAAGTGGAGGAAGGATCTGAAGTGAACAAGGTCACTGTGAAGAGTGAACCCAAGGATGATAATCTAGAGAACACTGAGAAGGATGATACCAAGGAAGAGAAGAAGACCTCAGTTGAGGAATAATCTCCACCTTCCTCTTTGTTTCTCCCATGTTTACCTGGTTTGGTTTTGAATTTACTATTTTTTTATCTCCGTGTCTTTCCTGCATGGTAGTCTACTGAAAACAGGTTATAGCTTTTTGTCTTAAGTTGTTATTTTCTCTGGTATTTTCCTCAAGTGCAAGGCAGAGTCCTCATTTTTTAAGTTATGTCTATATTGTTTGGAATTCCAAGTCTGAGGCCACGTCCTCATATTTTGCTTATGCTACTATAGACTTTGTTACAATATTTAAGCACTTATATCACTATGACTATGCCATTCGGGTTGCTTTTGTATATAGGTTAAGGGATCCTTTAAAACCCTATCAGTAATATAAAGTACCTTATTTATAAAAAAAAAATGACCTATAGTAGTAAAAATAATAATTAGTTGTAGAGAGAAGAGCAGATGATTGATGGATAAAATGTTGTATAGAAACAATGGTTTGACAGAGGAGTAGTGGAAAATATCTAGATGAAAAAGCACATCCGACACTCCCCTGGATGCAATTTTGCACTCGATCCCTCGGATACAATTTTGCACCAAACCCTCACATAGATGTATTTCTGCACCCAACCCTTCAGATATAGAAATGAATTATTACACTTGTAATACCTGATGTTGTAGTTCTTGGAAGGTGCAAATAAATTACAGTTCCTCTTGGTGAAGTCATAATCTTTATTGTCATGAATACTGCAATGGATCACTTTATGACCAAAGTTATTACATGAGTAGAAATAACCTTGAAATAAATATCCATCTTTGAATGAGTTGTAGTTCCTCTTAGTGAATCCATACCCCTTCTTTCCATGAACATTACAATGCATTGCTTTATGACCAAACTAATTACATGAAAAACATTGCCCTTCGAAGAAATATTCATCTTGTCTTGAAACATCTGGTCTCTTAGTCCTTTCTTTGCCTTCTCTATGATGATCCATGTTTCTTTTTGTTGCATTATTTTATTTCTTAGTGAAGCTTCCATTCTTCAACTTATCCGTATAGGTCTTAGTTTCTTCAATATATTCCTATGAAACTTCCTTTTCCTTTTAGATTTAGCTTGACCCTTCTTCTTTTTTCCCTTGTTCTTATTCAAAACCAAGTCCTGTTTTGATAAATGAAGAAATTTGTGCATTGATAATTTTATCCAAATATTTTGAACTTTTTAGAAACCTGTGCAGCTTATCCTTAGAATATTTCACTTCCATCCTTAGAGAAACCACTTCATATTCTAATGTTTCACATTCTAACTCTTTTGCTTCTAGCTTTTCAACCATGACTTCTTTAAATATCCTTAACTTAAATTTTGAGTTTGTGAAGTCTTGTAGAAGCTTTTCTTTTATTTCCTCATGTTCTTGAACTTGAGCCTTTAGTCTTGAATTCTACTTTCTAACTCTTTTCAATTATCTAAGAGCAAAAATAAGTTCTTCTTCTAGATCGGTTGTACCTTCTTCTTCTTTTTCAGAACCTTTCTCTAGGTCTTCAATTATAGGAATATCTTCTACTTGGTATTAAATAGGAGTTTTTTCTTCCTCTTCTATTGCCAAGAATAGAATATCTTCTTCTTCACTTTATGAGAGTCTTTCATCATTGTCACTTGAAGCACTACTTGCCTTATTAACATAGAAAATCTTATTATGCCTTTGAAAGAACTTCTTTTCAATTTTCTTTCTTCCTTTTTCTTATAATCATGTTTCTCTTCACTTCTAATGCTTCTAGCTTGTGGAAAATTAGATGCATAGTGACCAAAGTCACCATAATTAAAACATTTTATAGTCTTTATATATTTGTGTTTTCTTGAGTCCTTATTTATTCTCACAGAGTTAGCTTCTTCATTAATACTTGATTCATCACTTGATTTTGGTTTCTTATCTTTTGTCTTCTTTGAAACATTGAATGCTTCCTCTCTCTTGGAGTTTTGATATTTTTCTATCCTCATTTTATAAGCTATGAGAATTCCATGTAACTCATATATTTTCACCTTATCAAGATCCTTCATCTCTTCTATTGCTGAAATATTTACATCATACCTCATAGGGAGTGATCTTAATACTTTTTGAGAAACACTAGAGTCCTCAATTTCCATTCCAAGTCCTCGCATAGTATTAACAATTTCATCAACACGGAGTAAGTACATAGCAATATCTTCTTCATATTTCATATTCAATTCTTCAAACCTTCTCCTGTGAGTTTGAAGTTTTGCCAACTTAACCTTGCTATCTCCTTCATATGTTTTCTTTAAATTATCCCATATCTATTTTGTTTATTTGCATTGCATAACTTTCACAAATTATGATTCACGTAATCCACTTAATATTCCATTCATAGCCTTGGCATTATTCACATGTAATTTCTTACCATCCTTATCTATGGGAGGAGTATATGTAGGTGTGAACCCAACCTCAACATATTGCCATGTTTCATATCCTTGTGTCATCAAGTAAGTCTTCATCCTCATACTCCATAAAGCATAATTATTCCCATCAAACAATGGAGCCTTATTTGTTGAAGATACATTCTGATATGCCATATGTGTTCCTGTAATATCTTCCTTTAAGCTATTGGACCTTTCCAAAGAAACCCACTCTGATACCAATTGAATAACATAAGATTATACTAAGAGGGGGGGTGAACAGTATAAGATAAACTTTTACTTTTCTTTTCCAAACAATTTAATCCAATGTTATCAATTGTAATATCAATAATAATAATAAAATAATGCATAATTCATCACACATATGAGAGACATAAATTTAATGTGGTTCACCCAATGTGGGTTACATCCATGGAGAAAATATTTCTTATAAATTTTATCAACAAATCTCTTGGGAATCAATTACCTATTACAATGACCAGGTGTTGTAGGTGAGTTGGAGAGGAGAGGGCAATCCTCCAACGGAGGTCCTAGGTTCAAATCTCCACCCTACCAAAAATCTAAATTGGGTATCTAAAATCCAATTGATAATGTTGGTGCGGTAGGGTCGTCACCCCTGACTTTGACGTGTAGAACCCCCTGTTCGTGGTCTCTCAGACCAAGGCAGCTTCGCAAGGGGTTTTTCGCTTAAAAAACAAAAATTACCTATTACAATGTTTATGGACCTCTGTCCAAAGGAGATCTCAATTCCTAATACTCTGGTTTGTGGATCTCTCTCCACAGGAGAACTCTATCCCCTTTGCTCTAGTTTATGGATATCTCTCCATAGGAGAACTCTATCCCCTTTGCTATGGTTTGTGGATCTATCTCCATAGGATAAATCTATTCCCTTTGCTCTAAATATTGCTTTCAAATATATCTAAAATCTACACTTAACCTCATTACAAGACTAGCACAAATCTGCTCCAACTTTTCTCACAACCTCTGCATAAAATCTGTATCAAATATACACCAAACCTCATTACAAGGCTAGCACAAATCTACTCCAAATCTGCTCACAAATCTATCCAAATATGCACAAATCTACCTCAAACCTGCTCTCTATCTCTGCCAAAAATTGTACCAAATATCATTACAATGTTAGCACAAGTCTGTCTCAAAACTACTCTCTATATTTACCCAAATTTGCACGAAACCTCATTACAACATTAGAACAGGTTTATCTCAAACCTGCTCTCTATTACTACCCAAATTTGTACCAAACCTCATTACAAGGTTAGCACAAGCCTATCTCAAACCTATTATTTATTACTACCCAAATATGCTTTAAGTCTTCTCACAAGACTTGCTCAAATATACCTTAATTTTTCTTCAAGTCTTATTACAAGACTTTCTTAAATCTACCTAAATTCTAATTCAAGTCTTCTTACAAGACTTGATCAAATCTACCTTAATTCTACTTTAAGTCTTCTCACAAGGCTTGCTCAGATCTACCTCAATTATGCTTCAAGTCTTCTTCGCAAGACTTGATCAGATCTACCTTAATTTTGCTTCAAGTCTTCTTACAAGACTTGCTTAAATTTTCCTCAATGCTACTCACAGAACCTACTCAAACATTCCCAAATATTGCATACAAACAATGCTTATATCTCTTTTAGAAATGCTTTCTTCAACTAGGCAGTTCAAACATATTCTACCTAGAATTATTTTAACCTCTTGAACATATAGAGAATGATATGCACTTGAAAATTTCTCAATATGTTCTACACATTCATTAAGTTTATCGATTCCACATGTCTCACATTGATTTCATTCTAAATGTAGATCTAGTCTAGCATATGATAAATGACCTTCTTATGTATTTCCCAAAATCAAAACTGATGCACACACTTGCTTCACAAATATGATTTCTAACACTTGCACATTCACTTCCTATGGTCACCCAAACCAATACTCAAAAGTTTCACAAATTCATTCAAATAATGAAGCACAATTTGTTCACAAATCTTAGCACAAGTGTTTCCAATTTTATTCAACAATGAAGCACATGTAGGTTTCAAACCTTAACTCAAATATTTCCAAAAATGCACACCAATCAACCCTTTTATCTCCACCTTAAAATTACTTTCTCAAAACATAACCTCCTAGAGGAAGAGTTGAACAACCATACCTCAAAATGCTTGATGAAGATGTGCTCTTTAATACCTGTCTTAAAAACAACTTATCTTTCTTGTGCCACTTTTGAAAGTTAGATAGCATAACACTTTTTCAACCATCCACATGGAAAATCTTTCCTCAAAACATATGCATAGAGATATTGTTTTACCACTTCTTTTAATTTCACAAGGCAAAGATTTTTAATTAATAAACATCACCCTTCAAACACTTTCTTTCACCATGCAGGAATACTCACAATAATTAAACCATTTAACACCTTATAACTCCTACTTATGAAAGCCACATTTAATTTTCAACAATATCAACCCAGAAACCCTAAGTGCATATCACAAATTTAATTTCACTACCATACACCTTATACCTCCAATGTATCTAAATTATTTCAACCACACTCAGAATCTGAGATATCACAATGTGCACAGTATTTTGGATTTAATTAAATATGAAAAATCTCAACCTTATATCTTCCCTAGATCAAACAACATGCACATCAACCAATGCAAAAATTAACCCTTATGTCTCCCTAGGACAAGCACTGTGCATACCTTATTTTTATCAAAAATTTGACTTACCTCAAGTGCTGCCATCATGGATCAAACTTGCAACCTTTTGTTGGCCTGCGTCCTAGCCCAAGCTAGGTTACCACATGGGCTAGCTGCCCTCTTGGAAAAAAACATGCACTACCTCCTAATTACTTCGCTACCCCACCTTGAAGTGTGTGAAACCTTCATTTTCTCCTTCCTATGTCCATGCAAGCTATTTCTAAATTTAATCAGTGTGCTCAACCTTAGCTTCTCTGCCCTTGAATGGTGCAAACAATTCATCCTTTCTCTACCTCCATGATGTGCTCAATGGATTTGCAATTCGTGCTTCCAACCTTGGTCTCTCTATCCTCGAACGGTGTAATCGATTTGACTTTCTCTACCTCCACTATATGCTCAAGTGGATATCTAAAAAATGTGCTCTCAACTCCTACCTTAGCCAAAAAAATAATTTAACCTTTTTATATACATTTTTACCCTTGAAACTTTGACATCGGCATTGCACTTGGAGTAATAATATTTTCAAATATTATATTATTATGCCCTCCATGATTTTTGTGCCTAACCCATCTTGAGTTTGAATTATAATATAAAATATTATAATGGGATTTTTAACTTCCCTTGCAACACTTGAACCTTTGTCTTCAAACATTTAAAATATTATAATGGTCTTTTTAATTTCCCTTGCAACACTTGAACCTTTGTCTTCAAAAATTTTGTCCCAAATATTATAATATTAAAATATTATAATATTATTTAAACTTGCTTTCTTTTTGAACCATGGTCTTAAACCTTTTATTCAATTACTTAGAACTTTGTCCCAAGTGCTTTTAAACCTCTTTGGCTTATAATATTTAAAGTAAATATTATAACCTTTTTTTTTTATCAATTTCCTTGCATTTATTATCCAACTTATAAACCTTATATTTTTGCCATACCAAGCTATATTTGACATCAATCCTTTGACATCAATGACAACACATCATGCTCAATATTTCCAACATACCATAAATTTCTTCTATCTTGATCCTTGGATTCTTCACGAATGGATTTAGGTACTTCTAACTTGATTTGCTCCTTTTCTATGTTCCTTTTAAGTCTAAGAAGAAACCTCTAGACCATCCACTCTCGACGGATATGATATAAGGGGCCCATTTTTTGATCTATTTACTATATGAACAATGTTAGAACATGAAACATATTTTTCCAAAAGGTCTTGGTCTAGATCTGTAAGCATGCCAAATAATCCTTTTGATTTCCTTTCAGCCTTTGAGTTATAGCTAGCTGGCATTGATGTTGATAAACCATATAGGTATTAACAATATGTGGGTCATTGTATACAAAACATAAATAGTCCTCTAGGGATGTGGATACTCCTTGGATTTTGGTGATACTAATATAATTTTTTGATACATTATAGGTAGATAAGCTTTAATCCTTTGAAATATAAGGGAATATTCTTTGTTGATATCCATGAAACCTCCTATCAACATTTTGTCATTCCATTACCACGATCTTATTTATCATATTTTTATGTATTACCTTAAGATCTTGCATATCCATAGATTCTTTTAGCTCTATAGTAGGTAGATATGGTATGAGGGTGGCCTAAATATTAGTATGAGGATATAGATTTGGTGTAGGTAATGCAAATGTTTTAGGGGTTGTTGTAGTTGGAGGTAAGGCTTGTTGAGGAATTTCTAGAAAGTATGTCAAGACAATGTTTTGGGGTAATTTTCCAACTAATATGAGGGTATTTTAAGCCACTATAGTAGTTTTAAATATATGAGGAAATATCATATAATTTTATTGTTGTATGTGCAAGCTTATATCTAGGACAAAGGCATAACAATAATAGATACATGCCTAAGCTTGATAAGGTCTTATATCTTGAGGAATTTTTCTCCAATTCTTGCTAAATAAGATATTGAGATCAATGATGCTTTGTTGAGGATGAATTTATATGGAGATAAATTGAGTGAGAAGAGAAAAGGAATCGCCTACATCATTGAATTCCAATATAAAGGATTTATCAATTTTGGACCATATACTAATGCTACCTTTCTCTAATGAACAATACCATGATAATACCTTACCTCAAAAATACAAGGCTAGTAAACTCACCATTATATCCTCATGCATAATATTGTGTATAGTGGTCAGGGAAACTATCTCTTGATAATACTAATATGTGGCTTTGTTAATACCATTTAATGAAATCAAATCTTTAAGTACAACTTATGGGATGTCATGAAGACGATGAAAATAAAGGGGTCCAACATTGTTCCATCTAGAGAAGATTTGTTTGGCCATGGTTATAAGTAATAGTAGAGGTATGGATTTGATGCAAGAGCATCCAATGGTGTAAAAGTGATCTTGCATCACCCAAAAAATATTGTAATTGTTTAATTTTGTAAAAACTAGTAAAAACTAGTAAAACTAGTTTTTCTTGTAGGAGATTTTTAAAGGTCTTAGAGGTTGAATTTGAGGATTTTTGGCTAGACGCAAGCATTGGCATAAAGAGAAAAGGGTATCCCCACTTAGCTCGTTTCATGCCGTTTCTGAAAATATGTTGTAATAGTCAATCGGGTCAACGAGAACGAAGTTATGACCTTCGCAAGTTGCCCCAAATTTCAAATTTGAAATTTCAAGTTTTAGGTGGGAAAAAAGGGGAAAATAGGGCATAAGTGGGAATTTTCGAAATTGTAAAAGGGATCTTCTTTTGGGATCCTAATTTTTAGTAGGAAGGTAATGGAAAGCTTTGGATCCTTTTAGTATTTCTAGTTTTTAGTGGATTGTATGTTTTTTTCTATGCAACTCTACTTCAGGATTATAGTGGACTTGGAATCTAAATAGAGAAAGCATGAATAGGTGAAAGTGAGTTACCTTTCCTATATGTATTAATGGCTAATAAGTCAATGAACTACACTATTTATTTTAGCTTCTTGTATTTTGATCTTGTGATCATAAGATTATGGAGTTATGTCCTTCTAGCAAAGCTATATATTCTTATGTTCTTGGATACATAGTTGTGAGATGAAGAAACATTTATCCACTCAAAAGATCAATATGTTCACCCTAATATTGACCATCTAGGGATGTGAGCATGCCAAAACAATTTAAGCACATGGTGGATTTGATATTATTTTAAATTTTTGACATCTAATCAATCATGTCCCACTAATCATGTCAAAACTTATTGACACTAGCATGGTGGATGGACAATTTTTTGTAGAAATCTTTACTCTATCCCATCAATGATTCTTTGTGGGGTAAACCAGACTAGTTTATTTCCATTAAGCATGCCAAAACATCTTGATCTCTTGATATTCCTATGTATGAAATTTGTACCCTAGACTAAAGTCAATACTGAATGACCTATAAATACTCCTAGACCAACCTGCATAGAAGGCCAACTCCTTGATGCTATATAGAAATTTAAAAATAGAATAGGGGAAATAGGAATAGAAACAATATTGATTGCAACCAAGATTCAAATAACATAAAAAAATATTTGATAAATGATCATACACTAGCTATTGCAAGAAAATCATAACCTAGAAGATGTTCACTCAACTAAAGCATATATAGAAAACATAACAAACTCAAGATTTATAACATTTAGTATTCCAAGAATTCTAACTACAATAACTCAAACAACCCTCAACTTAACATAATTTACTTTAGCTAAAACATAAATAGAAATATTGATTCTACATAACATATATAGATAGCATACTAAAATAAAGATATACAACATTAATTATTCCAAGAATTACAACTAAAATAACTCAAACAACCTTTAGCTTAAAAAATTACTTCAACTAAAACACAAATAGAAATACTAAATCTGCACAACATACATTCTCATTCTCATACACTTTGAATGAAAGAAACCAACTAACTCTAAATTACTTTTAGGTAGCTTAGAACACTTAGCTAATAAGAAAAAATAAACTTTGAATATCTGACCCTTTTATAATGAGGGGTATTGCTCCTTTTATAGCTTTCACTAAATTAAAATAAAACTAACTACTATAATCATTAACCAAAATTAATCAGGCACAATCTTAAGTTAAGCTGACACCACATGATATTTTATTATCAAAACCTAGTTGGTTATGATCGTAGGATCATCAATTATACTTCATTGAGGTGGCTATTGCTTTCCATCTCTGACAGATACCACATGGTCTAACTACTTATTTATGGGGTTCTAGGTATCTTTCATCTAGACATATTCCAATATGGGGTGTTGTTGCTATTTTATTACCTTATGGGATGTTTTTCTTGCCTAATATAAGGATGTTGGATAATTTTGAAGCTGACTTGATTCCTCATGCTGAAAACCTCAGGTTTGAGTTACTGCTTTGCTTTTTGGAATTTTTTTATATAATTGCATTCTTTTCATTATGCCAAAACTCTTGGAAGCTTGGCTGATGTCACTCATCAAATGGTTTTGGCTCACCTTATTTTGGAATGGATACCATCAATATTACAAACATTGCACTATGTTGGAGATTTGAAACACTCCTAATGACATCAACAATGGAAATATTTTAGCACACTTCTCCTTAGCTTGCTTTCCAAACTTGTAAAGGTGGAATGTTGTTGATTGGATTCTTGATTTTGACTTTGCACTTGGTTAGAATATTTTGAAAGCTATGTTGATGTCACCATAAAAAGAGTTTGGATTGCTATTATTTTAATCAATTGGTATTCTAAACTCTTCGCCTTATGAGCCCCTCACTTTTCCAAAAACCTTGAAGCACCTTGCTTGTCAACATAAAAATGTTTTGGCTTGCTAACTTTTATAAGCCTAAATCTAGAGGATAATTTTTGACCAAAGGTTTGAGCTTGGAAGTACTCCTTCAATATTTAGAATAAATGATATCAACTCATTATCAATTCAAAAATATAGAATTTTAATAATTATTATTGTAGAATAATTTCCAAGCCTTGGAAGAAAATAAGTTAACAAGTCCAACATATATTTTGAAATTGTGAATGTATTCAAATAATTTTGAGTACACTACCTTTGGATCTTGTGTACTGGAAATTTTATAGAATATTAAATAGAGTTCTAGTTGTCATATTCTCAATCATTCCTTAGTCCAGTGAATGCCACCCTTGTTGTTGTCCTACTTTATTTTTGATGCTCCAAAGTTGCTTTCATATGATAATTTTTATATTTCTTCATTTGATGAGTGTGTCTAAATTATTCACTTTGTTTGGTTTGGTCAATTTGTTCCCTTTTAACTTGTGCTAAAATCTTTAGGGTGATCTTCACATCGCATAAAAATATTAGATAAGCTTAGTGACCTCTTGCATGAGTACCTTTTCCCCCTTATTTTCTTCCTCTATTATTATTGGAATTTATTTTATTAAAATATTGCTAGTGATATTTTGTAATAGTACTAGGGTATATAATGTATTGCAAACCCAATTACTAAAAGAGAACGGTTGATTCTTTGGATACATCCATCAAGTTAAAGGATGTGTCCATAACTACTAAGTGGATACAAACCCTACCAACAATGGACCCATTTTAGATACCACCAAAAATGATTTGGGGTCCCTACTTATAGATAGGTTTAGCGTAGATAACATTGGTAAGGCTATGGTCCTTTGTCTATCTGTTCCAAGTGGCTAGCATTACCTTCTGGCATAGGGAGTTTTTATAGGTGTAAGGATATTCAATCAATCTCATATTGTTTAGCTCTTAGATGAAAAAATTACTCACAATTTCCCCTTCAAGATGGATTTACTGGCTATAGTGAAATTTCCCTATAGGTAGCAGTTAAGAGACTTGCTAGATAAGATGGATATTCCTAGACCAAGGGTTGCCAATATTTTTTTATTTTTAATTAAAGGAAAAAGGGTTTTGAGTAGGGTCCCTCATCATATTACAAAATTCAAAAAAAATCCAATGGTCTATTATTTTCTACTTTATTTCTTAATATCTACCCTTCATCTACCATAAAGGAAATATTACACAGTGGTCCTCCCAAATTACTTATTAGGAGCATCCTATTACACTTATTACTTCTTAGACATTTATTACAAATAAATGAAGAGGTTAGAAGACAGGAATAAGTAGGATTAGAGTCCACAAGTCTCATATATTTTTTACTTCTACGTAAACCAAAGGATGTCAGGTAGATGCCTCTTCCACGATGGACTTGGGGGTCATACCAAATCACTTGATATTTCAGTAACTACTCATCCAGTTTGCATATTTTGCATCAACTTGGGACATGGGAGGCTGGAAACATCCATATTATGATGCTAGGGCCTTAACCAATTAGGAGGTTCATATGGTTAACCTCAAGAACAAAATGAAAAGGGAGACTATAGGCTGACAAGGTCTAACTAGGATATATTTTTTTAAATGACTTTCTCTTGCCTATAGATTGTAGTGAAATAATAAGGGTTTCCAATATTATACTCACCTATCTAGGATATTATGAAGTGTAATATATTCAATTACATAAATAAAATCTTTGCAATGATGCACATAATAGCTCTGTTTGATTATAAATTATTCTTTCAAAACCATCATTGTTGATTATTGGGTAAGGTTGATGATTCACCAATGATGAAATTAATTGTTTACAATCATATGGTGATCCATAGGGATTTTATTAATAAAGGTAATGGTACATATGTTATGTAATTATATTTGATAGATAAACTTAATATTCCTAGAGAAAATATCCCCTCTACTAAAAGTTATTTCTATGCTTATAATGGTGGAACACAAGATCCTATAGTTTACATTTGGTTACCAATTTTAGTTGGGCTTAAAGACATGAGAGTGAAATTTATAGTGTTTGAATTTTAAAAAAATTATAAAATACTATTAGGTATATCTTGGACTATAAGATGAGATCCATATCTTTCTCTACTTGTCATGTGGTAAATATGTCTATGATGATATTGTTTTCAACATAGAAAGAGACATAGATACTTGGGGTCCTTATACTACCAACCATAAAATCTATTTTATTCCTTATATGGATGAAATATGGAAAGTTTCAATTTATGAAAATGATCCATATTATACCTTTAGAAGGAATTTATACAAGGGGTATTTTGAAATTTGGTTAAAATGCTTGCAAGATAGGTATGAATAAAAGATGATTAACCTTATATGGATATTATTATTCCTCTTTCCTAAGAGGTGATTAAAAAATAACATTTTAATAAGAGTCCCCATACTATCTATGGATACTTTCTACCCTATCAGGCTCAACAACATCAAGTCAATGCATGCAGACTGTGATCACCTACTTCATTCAATAAAGGTATTATAGATCCCAATGGCTAGTCTATAGTAGTTGGTGATATGGGATCCTAATGATATTTATTATAAAATATTAATGAGAGATGATACCCATGGTCTTATTGATCCTATGAAACGATCTGATCATCTCAACCAAATAACACTTAGTATTATATTATGGGATACAATCGAAGAACATGTGATTATACTAAGAGGGGGTGAATAGTATAAGATAAAATGTTTTGCTTTTTAATCTAAATAATATAATCAACAATATTAAAGCAGTAAACATTAAAAAAAACATCACACACAAGAGAGACATGATTTTACATGGTTCACCCAATGTGGGCTACTCCACGAAGAAAATATTTCTTGTAATTTTTTCTCAAATAAATTCTCTTGGAAATCCTTTCCCTATAATTTTTATGGAACTCTGTACAAAGGAGATACCAATACCCTAAATCAAGTTCTAGGATATCTATCCATAGAATACACCAAGCTCCTAGTATCTGCTCTGGCTGGTGATCTTCTGGAAGACTTCTGCCTCCACTACCCTTAGCAAATGGAACTTTATCCACAGAAGACACCTATCTTCCATGCCTTGTCTAATGGATCTCTATTCACTAGAGGTTGTTGTCCTCTATACTCTATCACCTACAAAGCTTTCACTCAGATCTATCTCAAATTTGTACCAAACATAGTCCTTCAGTCTAGCACAAATATGCTCTCAATATATGTCTTTGATATAGCATAAATTTATCCTCAAATATGCACCAAAATTTGTCCTCAAGCCTGAACTCAAAGCTTGACTCAATCTCAAATCAACTCTTCTAGATATGCCCCAAACATTAACTCAATATTTGAATAAATCAACCAATCAAATCTACTCACAAGTCTTCTCAAAGACTTGTCTTAAATATACCTTGTAATCTTTCACAAAAGGTCACACCAATCTGTCCTCAAGTCCTCTCTAGAACTTGTTCAATCTACACAACAAGTCCACACTAGAACTTGTCAAATATCATAGAAACACAAAGATAATTGTTAAAGACTCAATATGCTTCAACTCATCACAATGCTCAATGACTTTCAATCACTCTTTCAGAAACATACATAGAACTGTTAGAGACTCAATATGCTTTATCTCAATCACTTTATTAATTCAATTTAAATAGAATAGTTTGTTTTGGAACTTGAACAATCACTTCACACATCCACTTGACTAGGCTCAACCAACTTTACTCAACCAATCACTCAATGAAATAATCCTTGCTCACAAACCCTAGTCCAAATATATGATCACTCACTCAAAATGTTTCCAACAATGTTCAACAACAAATATCACATAACAATGATACTCATGTTCTTTTCAAACCCTAGTTCAATTATATGATCACTAAATCAATGGCTTGAACAACATGCTTATAAAATAAGGTTTTAACAATTCCAAAAAACCTTGAAGCAATAAATCAACACACTCAATAAGGAAGACCTAATAAATTCCTTTTCACTCCAAACTTATTTTACAGAAAACCAACCAATCAACTCAATTATGGAAGAATGTGCTCATATATTTTTCTTGATGATGAAGGGATCTCATAAATCTGCCATAACCACAAATACTTCTTTGCCAAGCTCAAATAAGGTTAGGTGACAATACAAAACAAATAGCAACTCACAAATACGCCTTATTACTCCATATTGATTAAGCATCCATCCAGGATTATGAATAAGGGGTCGGCCACAAAATATATTTATAAATTGAAGGCGAATTGTCTTGGAATCCCGACGAAATATGGAGAAGTATACATGGAAAATTCCAATTATTTTTCTCCAAAAATTTTCAAACTGTGGTGAATTCCAATTATTTTTCTCCAAAGATTTTTAAACCATGGCAATTTTTCTATGTTTGGGACCATGAATATCAGTTTTGCAAAATCTAAAAATGTATGGCAAAATTAAAGGATTTAGACCAACAAGAAAGACTTTTATACTTTATGATTAATGACGACTGGTCTGAGACGTAAAATTTGATCGGTTTTAGGCATGCTGATCGGTTGCAGACATGTCGATCAGTTGTAGCCATGGCGATCATTTGTAGATATGTTGATCAGTTGCAAACATGTCGATCAGTTGCATCCATGGCGATCGGTTACAGACATGCCAATCAATTGCAAACATGCCAATCGATTGTATCCATATTGATCAGTTGCAACCATGTTGATCGGTTGTAAACATGCCAATTAGTTTCAACCAAACTGATCGACTACAAACATATCGATCAGTTGCATACATGTTGATCGGTTACAACCATGCTGATCGGTTGTAGCCATGCCAATCGAATGCAAACATGTCAATCAGTTGTAGCTAAATTGATTAGCTGCAAATATGTCGATCGATTGCATACATGCTGATAATTTGCATACATGCCAATCGGTTGTAGAAATCTTGATTAGTTACATACATGTCAATTGGTTGCAGCTATACTGATCAGTTGTAGAATATCGATCGGTTGTAGGTATATATATCGATTGCAGTCATGCTGATTGATTGCAGGCATGTTGATCAGTTTAGGGCATGTCAATCGGTTGTAGGCTTACCGATCGATTGTACATAAATCTATCGATTGCAGACATGATGATCATTTGCACACATGTCGATCAACTACATTCATGATGATTGGTTGCAACCATGCCAATCGACTACAAGTATGATGATCAACTGCATTCATGATGATTTATTGTAGGCATGCCGATCGACTACATGTATAATGATCGATTGCATGAATGACAATTGTCTGCATGAATGATGATCATTTATATGCATGTTGACACCTTTGCAACCGATCAACACCTTTGCAACCGATTGACACCTCCGCACTCGATCGACACCTCTACAATCGATCGACCTATGCAACCGATCAAAACACCTCTACAACCAATCGACATCTCTGCAATTTATTGAAACACCTCTATAATCGATCAAATTATGTCGACTAACACTCCTCTTCAACCTTGGCAAGATTTTCGTTGTTGCAGAGCAATGTATGCTTATCAATACCCACTACAGTATATATATATGGGTAGTATATGAGGTGATTTGGGCGGGAAAAATAAAATTATTTATAATTTGAAGGCAAATTGGGTGGGAAAATCAATTTCATTTATAATTTGAGGTCGGCGAATTAAAATAAAAATATTTTAATTATTTTCAACGATAGGCAAATTTACCCCAAAAAAACTTCTGCCCCATAATTTTTGGGTGAATGGGCCCTGGTGAAATGATCCAAAATTAGCCTTTTCAAGATTTTAAATAACCTAAATAGAGCCAATTTACGATATTTCATGCTTATGCATAACATTGCATCCATCAACACATAGAAATAAATGACCAATTACACCTTATAATCTCCAAGTTGAAATAATATCCACCACTAGAAAATAATTTCAAAATAATTACTTTCTCAACACTTCTTAATGGCAAGAAGACATCTTCAATAATAATCAACACTTAAAAGCATTTATCTCTCCAATAAGCTAAATATATTAAAAGGCTTTATAAAACAATTAACTCCTTATTCCTCCTAATTATTTTTAACCAAAAATAATTACCAAGAAAAAACACCTTTTATCTATCCCTTATAACTCCCACATCACTTTATAAAACCATTTAATAAAGCCAAAAATTAAATTTAAATTTTCAACAACCTTCTCCGAAAAACCTGGTGCTCAAATAATGTGCATACCTTTTCGTTGATCCCTAAAAGGGATTCGATGAGAATCGAACCACCGTCTCCACAAGCCTAAGCACCTTAGCGCTTGGGAGTCCACCGTGTGGGCTAGCAATGCCCACGTGAAGGAAGTGGAGCTTCCTTCACCTTATGCTCTTCTTCGCACACGTTGACCTCCTTCGAACACCACACGTCGTCCACTAGCCACAACTCTTTAATCGCATGAATATCGAAGATACCTTTCATAGGGGATTCGGGAGCATTAAATCAAAAATAAGCTTGGTACTTTCTAAGGTGAAATGATCCACCTTTTATACATGAATGGAGGAAATTTCTCACACGTCGGTGCATTAGAAATTTGAATTTCGAATATTCGAATTAACTTTAATTATTATTTATTTATAATAATTTAAATTCTCTTTGGAATTTAAATATTATAAATTAAATAAATAATTAATCTTTGGGCCTTTTTTAACCAAACAAAAAGCCACCTTGGTTTTTAATAAAAACCTTTTATTTTTTCCCATCATGGATAATTAATCTTTGATTTTTTCCCACCATGGTTTTCATAAAAACCTTTGATCATGCTTCCCATGAAGCTCTTTTGGAACCAATCAAAATGCAATTCTTCTTAGAACCTTTTGACATCAATGACAACTAACATTCCTCAAAATGTCCAACAATCTCCCCCTTTGTCATTGATGGCAACCCAAATTATTTTTACCAAAAACTTAACCTTTTCTCGGTTCTACTCCCCATGGCTCAATTCTATTGTCAAATCTCTCCTCTTTTCTCAAATACCAAATCTCTCCTCCTTACTCAAATCTCTCCCCCTTTGACATCAATGGCAAAGGGTCACCTTTGGGGCTCGGGACTAAGAATGAGCCTCTTAGCTTAGCCCCTCCCCCTCCTCCTTTTGAGGTGGTCAATTCTGGGGTGGGAGTCTCACTCCTAGTCTTCCTCGAAGATACTCAAAGGTTTCCTTTGAAAGTGGCTTGGTGAAAATATCTGCTATCTGTTCCTTTGTAGAAATATATTCCAACCTGACTTGTTTATCTGTCACCTGTTCTCTCAAAAAATGATACTTAATCAGAATGTGCTTTGTCTTGGAGTGCATCACTGGATTTTTTGAGATACTTATAGCACTTGTATTATCACATAGTATGGGAATAGGATGATCATGTTTTATCTTGAAGTCTTCTAGAGTTCTCTTCATCCATAACACCTGTACAAGGCTACCTGCTCGCAATGTATTCTGATTCTGTTGTAGATAAGGATACTAAAACCTGCTTCTTACTTAGCCAAGAGACTAAATAGTCTCCAAGAAAGAATGCTCCTCCACTTGTGCATTTTCTATCATCAATGCTGCCAGCCCAATATGCATATGTATATGTTGTCAGTGTGAAACTATCACTTTTGGGATACCAAAGCCCAAAATCCATAGTCCCTTTTAGATACCTAAAAATTCTTTTTACCGTTGCCACATGTGTTTCCTTAGGTGCTGCTAGAAACCTTGCCACTAATCCCACTGATTGTACTATGTTTGGTCTTGTAGTTGTAACATACAATAAGCTACCAATCATGGATCTGTATAATCTCTGATCTGCTTCTGGAGATTCATCATCCTTACTTAACTTGCATCCTGTGACCATGGGGGTACTTACTAGTTTACAATCTTCTAACCTGAATTTCTTTAACATTTCTTTTATATACTTGGCTTGTGAGAGAAATACCCCTTTCTCTGATTGTGAAATCTGAAGTCCAAGAAATAAGGACAATTCACCAAGCATAGACATCTCAAATTCATTTTGCATGTTCTTAGCAAATTATTTACACATCTTATCATTGTTTCCCCCAAAAATGATGTCATCAACATAGACAACCACAATTAATAGATCATTCCCTTCATTTTTGATGTATAAGTTGTTGTCTGCTATTCCTTTTCTGAATCCCTGTTCTTGAAGATACTTATCCAATCTGGAGTACCATGCTCTCGGAGCTTGCTTCAGACCATATAGTGCCTTTTTCAATCTGCATACATGATCTGGTTTATCTTCTAATATGAATCCCTCTGGTTGTTCAATATAGACTTCTTCTTCTAGAACTCCATTTAGAAATGCTGACTTGACATCCATATGATATACCTTGAAGTTTTTGAAACTTGAAAAGGCTAAAAATATTCTTATGGCTTCAAGTCGTGCAACTGGAGCAAATGTCTCATCAAATTCAATTCCCTCTACTTGTGCATAACCTTGCTTTATTCCTGACCACCTGTCCATCTTCATTTAACTTATTTTTGAATACCCATTTTGTACTGATCACATTCTTGTCCTTTGGTCGTGGAACAAGTTCCCAAGTTTTGCTTTTCTCTATCTAATCTAATTCCTCATCCATTGCCTTAATCCAAAATTTATCCTCACTTGCCTGAGTGAAGTATTTTGGCTCAATATTAGATAGCAAAGAAAAATTTGCTTGCTGATATGGTGTTATTATCCTTCTCCTTGTCTGTCTTTCATCTGGATTCCCAATGATTTTCTCTTTTGGATGATGCTTCTGTACATACTTGGATGGATTTTTGGGAAGAAGTCTTTGTGTTTCTTCTTCTTCTTTATCTGATTCCTCACAAAACTCTTCTTGACAACATCCATCTTCTTGATACACAATTTGTTGAGTTGGTTCTCTTGAATCTATCTTCTCATCAATTGTTACATTTATGCTTTCCACCATAGTACGTGTTCTTTTGTTGAAGCATCTATAGGCTTTACTCTTTGAGGAATAACCAAGAAATATTCCCTCATCACATCTTGGATCAAACTTTCCTAAGTTTTGATCTTCTCATCTTATGTAACACTTGCTTCCAAAAATCCTGAAGTGTTTTACAATGTCAGTTCTTCCTTTCCAAAGCTCATATGGAGTCTTGTTATTGTTTACCCTCATTTGAGCCCTAGTGATTATGAGAGCTTAGACTCATTTAGCATAGCTCTAGCCATATTCTCAATAGTCCTATTTTTCCTTTCAACTACTCCATTTTGTTGAGGAGTTCTTGCTACTGAATATTCTCTTTTGATTCCATGTTGTTCACAAAACTCTACAAATTCATTTGAAGTAAATTCTCCTCCTCTATCAGATCTCAGACATTTAATCCTTTTTTCAGTTTCATTTTCAACTAATTCCTTAAATGCTTTGAATTTTTCAAAAGCCTCTGACTTCTCTTTTAGGAAAGCTACCCAAACCATTCTGGAATAATCATCTATAAATAGTATAAAGTAGCTATCACCCTGAATACTCTGTGTTCTGGTAGGGCCACATAGATCAGTATGTATTAGACTCAATGGCTCAGATGACATATATCCTTTTGATTTAAATGTTGTCCTAGTTTTCTTTCCATGTTGATAGGGTGCACAAATTGTGCTTTGAGGTCTTCTTATTTTGGGTAAGTCTCTGACCACCTGTTTGTTGCTTATGTTGACTATGTTGTCAAAATTCAAGTGACCCAATATTCTATGCCACAACCAACTCTCATATTCTTGTGATAGGAAGCACTTTTCCCCTTTGATCTCATTGAGCATGTATAAATTGTTTGGAGTTCTTCTTGCATTGGCAATGATTTTTCTAGTTTCTGATTTTCTTATCTCACATCTATCTGGGTGGAAAGTAACCATGTACCCTTGATCACAAAGTTGACTGATACTTAGAAAATTATGTTTTAACCCTTTGACATACAATACATTTTCTGTTTTTGTTTTCCCATTATCTAAACTTAGAGTTCCTCTTCCACCAATCCTTGTTGATCCATTATCACCAAAACTTATTGATCCTCTATTGGTTTCTTTTAGTACAATAAATTTTTCTTTGTCTCCTATCATGTGACTGGAGCAACCACTATCAATATACCATTGTTCTTCTTTATCCTGAGCATGAAGGTTTGTTTGAACTAACATTGATCTAGCCTTAACATTTCCCCTTTCATCTTTTCTAGTTGTTGAAATTTTTTTTCTAGACTCAGGAAGTATCATTTTACACCATCTAGCCTTGTGCCCAAAATTATTGCATTTGTAACATATAATATCATCATCCATAAGATGTGCAAAAGAATTGAAATTTCTATTGACATTGTTTCTTGCATGATTGATACAGTGTACAACTTTATGACCATATTTATTACAAGAAAAGCAATGACCATGGAAGAAATTATGTAACCTATTTGGATGCCTTGGATTTTGTGGTGAAGTATTCTTTCTCCTGTGATTAACTCTTATCCAAGGTTCTTCTTTGCTTTCTTCCTTTCTGATATCCTTTTCTTGCTTATCCTTTTTTGAAGTTTCTACTTTTTGAAAACTTGATTCCTCTTTCTATTTCTCATATTCTTCATCTTGTAGTGCCTTGATCCTTTCAACTTCATTCCTTAGGTAGACAATTTCTGCTTCTAACCTTTCACATTCTATTTCTCTGGCTCTTAACAGATCTGTTATATCCTGCTCAATCTTCTTTCCTTCTTCTACCTTTACCTTGAGTTATGTGAGATTTTGTAGGAGTTCTATCCTCATTTCTTCCTCCTCTTGAATTTGTTCCTTCAAGCTTGAATTATTTTCCCTAATCCTTTCCAATTTTCTGAGAGTAGCAAAGAATTCTTCTTTTATATCAAACATTGTCTCTTCTTCATTCTCTGAAGTCATGTGTGTTTCTTATGGATCCTCCTCCAAGCTGTTAGTCTTTTCATGGAGAGACCCAATCTGATACCAATTGAAGAACATGTGCTTATACTGAGAAGGGGGGTGAACAGTATAAGATAAAAATTTTTGCTTTTTAATCCAAATAATAGCATCAACAATATTAAAGTAGTAAACATTACACAAAGCATCACACACATGAGAGACATGATTTTACGTGGTTCACCCAATGTGGGCTACTCCACGGAGAAAATATTTCTTATAAATTTTTCTCAAATAAATTCTCTTGGGAATCCTTTCCCTACAATGTTTATGGACCTCTGTCCAAAGGAGATACCAATCCCCTAAATCAAGTTCGTGGATCTCTATCCACAGGAGACACCAATCTCCTAGTATTTTCTTTGGATGGTGATCCTCTAGAAGACCTCTTCCTCCACTACCCTTAGCAAATGGAACTCTATCCACATAAGACACATGTCTTCCCTGCCCTAGCTAATGGATCTCTATCCACTGGAGACTATCATCCTCTATACTCTGTCACCTCCAAATCTTGAACTCGGCTCTATCTCAAATCTACACCAAATACAATCCTTCGGTCTAGCACAAATCTTCTCTCAATCTCTATCTTTGATCTAGCACAAATCTATCCTCAAATCTGCACCAAACTCTATCCTCAAGCCTTAACTCAAAGCTTGACTCAATCTCAAATCAACTCTGTTGGATCTGCCCCAAACCTTAACTCAAAGTTTGAACAAATCAATCAATCAACTCTGCTCACAAGTCTTCTCAAAGACTTATCTTCAATCTACCTTGTAAGCTTTCACAAAATCTCACACCAATTTGTCCTCAAGTCCTCTCTAGAACTTGTCCAATCTGCACAACAAGTCCACACTAGAACTTGTCCAATCTCATAGAAACACAAAGAGAATTGTTAGAGACTCAATATGCTTCAACTTATAACAATGCTCAATGAATTTCAAGCACTCTTTCAGAAACATACAAAGAATTTTTAGAGACTCAATATGCTTCAGCTCAATCACTTTCTTGATTCAATTCAGAATATAGAATAGTTTGTTTTGGAACTTGAACAATCACTTCACACATCCACTTGACTAGGCTCAACCGATGAGGCCTGGAAAAGCCTCATTTATAGCATATTTTAAATAGTTAAAACTGCCTAAAAATCTTGTGAATTATATTATATGCTAGTTAAGTTGATTTAATATGCTGTGTATTAACTATTTGCATGATTGAAGTGTTAAGGACATTATATTCTAATTTTTAATAGTTCTTATATAGTTTTATGTTATCTTGTCATGCTTAGGTTGACAACAACATTTCACTAGTATTATTTTGATGATCATTAAGCATTATTTTCTATAAATTCATAAAATAGTACAAAGACTTATTACTATGTAGCAGAAAACTGGTTTTTCCATATAAATTCTAGCCAGCTGCCAATGAATGGCAGGGCATGAAATTCACATCCAAGGAAGAATGAAGACTATTGCAATCTGATCCTGAGGGCTAATCCACTTGAGAAATTCAGCCAAAACCATTTGAATTCAACACAGTTGGTCATTCTAAAGATCTTCGGAATGAACACAATGTCTTCGGAATGAACACAGTGTCTCCTGAATGAACACAATGTCTTCGAAATGAAGACAGTTTCTTCAGAATGAGAATAGAAAGAAATTTTTGACTTGTTTAATGACTTTTGGCAGTGGAAAAGGGGATAAGAAGGTTGATAAATTTAAGGGAAAATATCTCCCATATAAATTTACTGTCCTTACCATCTAAATCCACCATTTATGGAAAAGATCAAATTGATCCTCTTCTAGGATAAACCCAGGAAATTCTGCAGGATATCAGGAATAGCATATTTTCTGTTTGTAATTAGATTTTAGGCATCTATAAAATATAGATCCCATATAGGTTGAGCTATTATATAGAGGAGAGAGAAAATAAATAGGAATATAATAGAATAATGATTTCAGACCTATAACATATTTCAGCAGAATTGTAATTATGTTTCTGAAGCAATAAAAGTGCAGTTTCATTCCATTTATTTTGTTATGTCTGAGTGTGAGTAAGACATAAAGAATAATTCAAACCTTCTTCTGAGAAAGGAGGTTGGCCACTTCCATACCTAGGAGGAGGACTGACAAACATGTTTTATTCTGATTTTGCTGTAGTAGAATAAGTTGTGAACTTGTCATTTTCATTCTTTTGCACAACTAACATTCCTAGTTGTTTAATTCTTGTTCATAATGTTTTTGTGATATGATTAGTGATAGATCTGGTTATTCTTTTCATTCCCAGCAACTTTCCAATTCACTACAAATTTCTATTTCCAACAATTTACAAATTTTTTGTAATTTCCCTGCATTCTTGTTTTTACTGTCAAAACCTTGCATAGAAGATTGACGACCTTCTGTTACAGAGTATTGACAGGATCTATTTTTTATGCTTCATTTCAATTATTGCAAGATTAAATAGACTTTCAATTCTGAAACTATAACTAGAGTTTCAATTCTGCAATTTAATTAGATTTCATTCTTGCAACTGTAACTAGGGTTTCATTTATGCAATTAGCAATTAGTTTTCATTCTTGCAAATAGATTAAAGTTAAATTTATGAAATTTAGGGGTAGAAGTGACACAAAACCCCCACATAATCAATTCCACCAATAAGACCTACTGCTTCCAAATGAACTTAACTACAACCCTTCTTGAACTTTCTCTCGTAAATAGCCTTGGACACCACCCTAGATTGACAAATTCATTGAGAATTAATGATGTGCTTAACGATAGCCCATAATTTTGGTGTCGTTTTCGGGGAACACGGTGTTGTTAGAATGTGAAAAGTAGTCCAATAATTATTAAATATGCTAAGTTGTGAATTTTAGAGTAAAATCTGAATGTAATGACTGGTATAAGTAATTGTTATTGGTAAATTGTATTTCAGTCCATTTAGGAAATAAGCAAGAAACCAGAAGAAGAAAAATTTCACAAGAGGTTGAAATTATGTCAAAAATGTCTAAATTTTTTATTTCCAAAAATGTTGGAATCCCAATCATCCACTTCCAGCACTGCAATATCCTTTGAAAAATCATTACAAGGAGGAAAATTAAGTAGTTCAACACCATTTTCTCTTGAAAAATCCATACAATCAGGAAAATTTGACAATATTTATAATTGTTTTTGGGAACCTACAATGGAAGGCTCACAAGAGAATCAAGGTAGAGCCAACAATGTGCTCCACCCTAGTGCAACTAGTGCACCTGCTAGAACTTTTCAAAATCCCATCCAACTAGATATTAATCAAAATGCTCCCATGAAGGTCATTTCACCTGCAGTATTACCAACTTTCAAGGGAATTACATCCGAAGATCCTGATATGTTTTTTTTTTGAGTTTAAAATTGTATTTCAAGCTCATGATTACACTAATGACAATCAAGAGCTCAAACTATTTCCTTCCACTCTTAAAGAGTTAGCTCTACTATGGTTTATCACCTTAGCACCTGACTCAATTAGAACTTGGGATGAGATGGAAAACATCTTCTTGGAGAGATACCAAGAATATTGTCAAGTCAAGAATCAAAATGATGAAATTCTTACAATGAAACAAGAGGAAAATGAAATCTTAGAAGATTATCTAGACAAATTTTCTTTTGTTCATAAGAGATGTGGAAGTGTTGAACCTAAAATTTGCAAAGTCATATTCTTAAGGGGACTACAAGATGAATCTAGGGATGCATTGGATATCTTGGGAAGAGGAGATACAAATGCACTTAAATTTTAGGAAATTATTAAACTCTGTAAAAATTACTCTCATTCAAGGCATAGAAAACACAAAATTGGTAATGAAAAACATGATTTGAAAGAATGCATGAAAGAGGCTAATATTTTAGTACATGATAAAACATTAGATGAAAAAAATGAATCTACTGAATCTTCAGCCATCTATTGTTCAGAATGTAAAAATCAACACTCTCTTTATGATTGTCCTTTGAAAAAAATATTTATACCTGCTACATGTAGCATTTTTCAATTAGGACACCCCACAGATCAGTGTATTTTATTGCCATAACTTACAAGTGTCTTTGAAAAACAGTCTCAACCTATGAAAAAATCAATTTTTTAGGACAAGGACAAGGGAATAATTTTCATAAATTTCCATATCATAATTCTTCTCAATTTCTTGCACATTGGGGAAATAATCCTTGGTATATGCCATGGTCTGCTTCAGTTCCACTTCAACAATGTTGGAGTCAACCACCATGGGCATACTCCCAAGCATGGTCTCAACATGGATGGATGCAACAAAAATGGAATCAACAACATCCACCATGGTTGCAGCCAAAATTATAGGGATATCAATGGGTACAACATCAAAATTCTGTACAAAGGGCAGCAACATTGTCAAAAACAAAAATCAAATTTGTTGCCTAATTATATCCATAATTTCTATCATGGACAACAACAACAAAAATTAAAATGACCTATGTTTTCAACTCAACCTGTGGTCAGTACAAATCATGTTAAACAGGTAACCCCTGTCTCTGTGGTTGAATAAAAAAATACAGCCCTAATAAATGCTAGTGACTATGTTAAAACTCAGTTGTGTTCAGGTGAACCACTGCTTGAACCTATTCCACTTATCAGTGTAGAAATTGAAGTTAAAAATAATGAACATGAAAACAAATCCACACTAAAACAACATCAAGAAGAACAAGATACCTCATCAAATAAAGTATCATATTTTGAACAGTTCGAGATATCAAAAATAACATCTTCACAATCAGATTTGATAAAAGAATTAGAACATTTAACTGTTACAATCCCTTTACCTCAAGTTGTACCAATCATTAATAGGATTGTTCAAGAAATGTGTTTTAACAAACCAAGAAAAAAAAAAAAAGTATATCCTAAAACCATACAAAAAGGTGGAAAATTAGTTAAATTGCTTTCAGGTAAAATTATTACACCTAAGTATGATTGTACATAAAGCCCACGGTTTCTTAGAACACATAAGGAAAATGAAAAGAATACTTTAGTTTTGGCCTCCATTGTTATAAATAAAAATGTAGAAGAGTTGGATTCCTCCAAAAAGTTTATTTTTTCTGAAAATGTTCAAAACTCATATTTTAAATATGAACTAATTATTGTTCAACAATTACTACAGACTAATGAAAAACATAATTCTGAAAATTTATCACCCATTCCAGTACACAACCATTTTCTTTATTTACTACATGGATGTCATTATTGTTTCTCATCTTTTCATTATCATTTATCAAAGTTAATTCTTTCAAGATTTTTTTTGGTAAACATATACAGATTTTTCATTCTTTTCCACCATATCATTACTCTCTTAATTTATTAATGCATCATTCTCCAAGAACCAATTCAAATCAACCTGGTATAAAACAAACTGAAATATAGCCAAAACAACCTTTGAACAACAATAGTTGGTTGATTAAAAACTAGGGAGCAAATTTGTTTGATATATTGGTGCAACATCCTAATGCTTTACTAATATTTTATGCATCTTTAGAATTTAGCATTGAGTTGTTGCAGGTATAGAAAAAACAAGTTTTGCAATTAAATGCATTTGATGAAATTTGGTTGGAAGCACTTCACCAAATAAAGTTCACTCAACAAAAATGAAAAATGTGGCATGATGATCACATTAAGAGCAGCAAGGATGAACCAAGGGAGTTTGAGAATGAAGTTGTTCAACTTTCTTTAGTTGATGATTTAAGGAGGATATTAGTGGTGAATGGACATATTTTACAGATGTACGATAAACCACTAACAAAGGTGGAATTTTCTCGGTATTTCACATAGTTACATTTGACAGAAGAGGCTTCTTCTTCTTATGAAGATTCCAAATGATCATATATTTGAATCTTAAAAGAAAAATAAAAAGAAAAATTTTAGAAAAAATAGAAAACAAAAATATGAATACATTATGGCTATGAATTTCTTCATGGGCATGATTTCAAGGAAGTCATGAATTCCTTCATGGGCACAATCAGAATCAAAAAGACAAAAAGAAAAATAAAAAAAGAGAAAAAAAGAAGAAGAGAAAAATGAATAGCTCAGCAGTGAAAACCTTTTTCTAAGGCGCTACTGAGTTGGTATGCATGAAAACCAGTTTTCTGGCATGCATAACCTTGAAATTTCTTAGTCACCATTGTACAAATTCACCAACTACACTTGTTTTTGAAGTGTTGCAGGAAGCCTTAGTAGAATATCAATAGAAGCAGTCATCTTTCAAAACTTGCATTAACTTGTTTTAACCAGGTATATATGTTTCTTGCACTTTTCTCATTGTAAATATTTGATATATAGTATATGAAAATTAACCATTAGTATAAAAGTGTTCATAAGAGTTGGAATAAACAAAACATGCTTGGAGAAAGAGAAAAATGTTGGTTTCTGCTATGTCTTCAAAATGACTACTGTATCTTCAATAACCATGGTATCTTTGGAATGAAGCCTTTGTCTTTGGAATGAAGGTTTGTCTTCGGAATGAAGGTTTATCTTCGGAATGAAGGTGTGTCTTTGGAATGAAGGTTTATCTTTGGAATGAGGTTATCTTTAGATTAAATTCCCAGCTTAGTCTTCGGAATGAAGATTTAATAATCTGTTTCCATGTGGCATCCAAGGAGGGAGAAAAAGACATAGTCAGTAGAATTGTTTTTACTCCATGTGATCATTGACACATGTCAGCTGGCTTGCGAATGGACGAGCTAAAAATAGTAAAGAAAATTTGATGGCAAGGATGTCCAATGATTGATGGCCAGGTGTTTAGAACACAAAATAAGGAAGTGTGTCATCTTTCCTTTTCGAAGACATATTTTCTAATGATTACAAGGAAAAGTAAAAAAAAATTAAAAGTTCTTTCTGAAGAGGAACAAGAGCAAACCCTATAATTTTGTAGAAACCAAAAATCAGTGACCTAGCGGATGACTGTAGTAGCAAAAGAGAGCAGTCTTCTTAGCATCAGAATAAAGAAATGAAGGGAAAAATTAAAAAGGTCCAGCCTACAAGAACCCTAGAATAATGTAACCACATGGGTTACCATTTTTTTCAAGCTGTGAAGAGTAGTATGTAATTTTTTCAGGGCATTATTTCAAAATTTTAAACCACCTCAGGCATGGTAGGCAACAGCCTAAATTTAGAGTGAATTTTCCAGCATACCTGCATTGAGAACTATAGAGCATGGCTAAACATTATCAAGAGGAAAAAAGGAGCCCTCATCATCATGGTCTTATTAAACTGGTGTGCCAACCTCATTTTAATGGAAACCCTAGAAGCTTTAATAGGTTTTATTCTACCCTGACTAATGTAGTTTTTGAAGAAGAAGATGAAGGATAAGAGGATACAGATGTTGCTATAAAAAAATATGCTACTGAGGAAGAAAAAAAGGCTAAAAAAAAAAAATGCTATTGCAGAGAAGGAAACACACCAAGAAAAAGCAACAAAGCATGTTTCTCTAGAACCATCAACCTCACAAACTAAGAAGAGAATGGCTAAATATGATAGCAGAAAAATAAAATAGAAGAGGGTTAATTTTTCTAAAGATGTTATTTATCTGTCAGAATAGGAGAGTGAAGTTCCCAGTGAAGAGCCTGAAGATATCCCTACAGCCCCTGTTACCACAAGAAAATAGGACAAGAAGAGAAAATATACATTAAGGACTAGGATGTCTGCAAGACTTCAACAAAAAGAGATAAAAGAATAAATGATTGAAGAGAATACCAGACAGGATAGCCCTGATGTCATAGAAGTGCAACAAGCCACTGAGAATTTGGATGTAATCATAGATAATTTCATGGAACCTCCTGTACAGGAGTAGGGGTCTGAAGCAAAGGATGAGATCGTTGTTGAGCAGCAAACTACAGTTGATTTGTTAGTATTAGGTTCTGAGTCAAACAAATAAGAGGAGGTGGACATCACAAAACAACTAAGAGTAGCCAAGAGTGTTATAAAAATACAAATGATATGGATTGAGGAAAGAAAAAATGTTATTGAAAAACATGAAAATAAAATTAGAGAATTATAGTAGAAAGTGGAGAAACTAAAAAGTAGGCTATCACAAGTTTAAGAACAATCAACTACATCAGATAAAGAGGAGGATTTGGTTTAGTTACTGTTTGGATTATCTAGGGAATATGAAGACACAGGTGCTCATTATGAAGTAGTGCCCCTCCACTTTGAAGTAGTGCCCTTCCATTCTGAGGCATTGCCTTCTCAATCTAGAGAAATACCTTTATGCAACATCATTCGGTAGGTCTCAGATTCAGGCCTCCAACCATCATTAATCTGGTTCCCTCCTATTTTGAATAGGATTCCAAAGCAGATGATCAGTTTGAATAATGACTTAGAAACCTTCATGAGAAATTACACATGCACTAAATTATTCTATGAAACATGGAATATGAGTATGGATATCTATGACTCCATAGCCCATTGTAATGCATGAGGGCATGCATTAATATAATTTGGGGGGGAATGATGAGGCCTGAATAAGCCTCATTTATAACATGTTTTAAATATTTAAAACTACCTAAAACTCTTGTGAATTATCTTATATGCTAGTTAAGTTGATTTAATATGCTGTGTATTAACTGTTTGCATGATTGAAGTGTTAAGGACATCATATTCTGATTTTTAACAGTTCTTGTATAGTTTTATGTTATCTTGTCATGCTTAGGTTGACAACAGCATTTCCCTAGTCTTATTTTGATGATCATTAAGCATTAGTTTCTCTAAATTCAAAAAATAGTACAAAGACTTATTACAATGCAGCAAAAAACTGGTTTTTCCATATAAATTCCAACTAGCTGCCAATGAATGGCAAGGCATGAAATTCACATCCAAGGAAGAATGAAGACTATTGCAATTTGATCCTAAGGGCTAATACACATGAGAAATGCAGCTAAAACCATTTGGATTCAACACAGTTGGTCATTCTAAAGATCTTCAGAATGAACACAATGTCTCCGGAATGAACACAATGTCTCCGGAATGAACACAGTGTCTTCAGAATGAACATAGTTTCTTTGGAATGAGAATAGAAAGCACTTTTTGACTTGTTGACTGAATTTTGGTGGTGGAAAAGTGGATAAGAAGGTTGAGAAAGTTAATGGAAAATATCTCCCATATAACTTTGTCGTCCTTGCCATCCAAAGCCACCATTTATGGAAAATATCAAATTGATCCTCTTCTAGGATAAACCCAAGAAATTCTACAGGATATCAGGAACAACATATTTTCTGTTTGTAATTAGATTTTAGGCATCTATAAAATATAGCTCCCATCTAGGTTGAGCTATTATATAGAGGAGATAGAAAATAAATAGGGAGATAATAGAATAATGATTTCAGACCTATAACAGATTTCAGTAGAATTGTAATTATGTTTTTGAAGCAATAAAAGTGTAGTTTCATTCCATTTATTTTGTTATGTCTGAGTGTGAGTAAGACTTAAAGAATAATTCAAACCTTCTTCTGAGAAAGGATGTTGGCCACTTCCAGACCTAGGAGGAGGACTGACAAACAAGTTTTATTCTGATTTTGCTGTAGCAAATTAAGTTGTGAACTTGTCATTTTCATTCTTTTGCACAATTAACATTCCTATTTATTTAATTATTGTTCATAATGTTTTTGTGATATTATTAGTGGTATATCTGGTTATTCTTTTCATTCCTAGCAACTTTCCAATTCATTGCAAATTTTCATTTCTAGCAATTTACAAGTTTTCTGTAATTTCCCTGCATTCTTGTTTTTGCTATCAAAACCCTGCACAGAATATTGACGACCTTCTGTTACAGAGCATTGACAAGATCTAGTTTTTATGCTTCATTTCAATTATTGCAATATTAAATAGACTTTCAATTCTGTAACTATAACTAGAGTTTCAATTCTGCAATTTAATTAGATTTCATTCTTGCAACTGTAACTAGGGTTTCATTTCTGCAATTAGCAATTAGTTTTCATTCTTGCAAATAGATTAAAGTTAAATTTATGCAATTTAGGGGTAGAAGTGACACAAAACCCCCACACAATAAATTCCACCAATAAGACCTACTGCTTCCAAATGAACTAAACTACAACCCTGCTTGAACTTTCTCTCGTAAATAGCCTTAGACACCACCCTGGATTGACAAATTCATTGAGAATTAATGATGTGTTTAATGACATTCCATCACTAACCCAATTTTACTCAACCAATCACTCAATGAAATAATCCTTGCTCACAAACCCTAGTCCAAGTATATGATCACTCACTCAAAATATTTCCAATAATGCTCAACAACAAATCTCACATAACAATGATACTCATGTTCTTTTCAAACCCTAGTTCAATTATATGATCACTCAATCAATGGCTTCAACAACAATGCTTCTAAAACAAGGTTTTAACAACTCTTTATTCCAGAAAACCTTGAAGTATTAACTCAACACACTCAATAAGGAATACCTAATCAAGTCCTTTTCACTCCAAACTTATTTTCTAAAAAACCAACCAATCAACTCAATTATGGAATAATGTGCTCATACCTTTTTCTTGATGATGAAGGGATCTCATAAATCTGCCATAACCACAAATAATTATTTGCCAAGATCAAATAAGGTTAGGTAACAATACAAAAACAAATAGCAACTCTCAAATACACCTTATTACTCCATATTGATTAAGCATCCATCAACATATAGAAATAAATGACCAATTACACCTTATAATATCCTAGTTGAAATAATATCCACCACCAGAAAATAATTTCAAAATAATTAATTTCTCAAAACTTCTTAATGGCAAGAAGACATCTTCAATAATAATCAACACTTAAAAGCATTTATCTCTCCAATAAGCTAAATATATTTAAAGGATTTATAAAACAATTAACTCCTTATTCCTTCTAATTATTTTTAACCAAAAATAATTACCAAGCAAAAACACCTTTTATCTGTCCCTTATAACTCCCACATAACTTTATAAAACCATTTAATAAAGCCAAAAATTAAATTAAATTTTTCAACAACCTTCTCCAAAAAACTCGACGCTCAAATAATATGCATACCTTTTCGTTGATCCCTAAAAGGGATTCAACGAGAATAGAACCGTGATCTCCACAAGCCTAAGCACCTTAGCACTTGGGAGTCCACCGCATGGGCTAGCAATGCCCACATGAAGGAAGTGGAGCTTCCTTCACCTTATGCTCTTCTTTGCACACGTTGACCTCCTTCAAACACCACACACCGTCCACTAGCCACAACTCTTTACTTGCATGAATATCAAAGATACCTTTCGTAGGGGATTCGTGAGCATTAAATCAAAAAATAATCTTGGAACTTTCTAAGGTGAAACGATCCACCTTTTATACACGAATGGAGGAAATTTCTCACACGTCGGTGCATTAGAAATTCAAATTTTGAATATTCGAATTAACTTTAATTATTATTTATTTATAATAATTTAAATTCTCTTTGGAATTTAAATATTATAAATTAAATAAATAATTAATCTTTGGGTATTTTTTAACCAAACGAAAAGCCACCTTGGTTTTTAATAAAAACCTTTTATTTTTTCCATCATGGATAATTAATCTTTTATTTTTGCCCACCATGGTTTTCATAAAAATATTTGATCATGCTTCTCATGAAGCTCTTTTGGAACCAATAAAAATGCAATTCTTCTTAGAACCTTTTGACATCAATGATAATTAACATTCCTCAAAATGTCCAACAATCTCCCCCTTTGTCATAGATGGAAACCCAAATTATTTTTATCAGAAACGTAACATTTTTTGGGTTCTTCTCCCATGGGACATTGCTCCCCCTGGATCAATACTCTTTTCAAATCTCTCCTCTTTGCTCAAATACCAAATCTCTCTCTCTTACTCAAATATCTCCCCCTTTGACATCAATGGCAAAGGGTCACCTTTGGGGCTCGGGACTAAGAATGAGCCTCTTATATTAGCCCACCCCCCTCCTCCTTTTGAGGTGGTCAATTTTGGGGTGGGAGTCTCACTCCAAGTCTTCCTTTAAGATACTCAAAGGTTTCCTTTGAAAGTGGATTGGTGAAAATATCTGCTATTTGTTCCTTTGTAGAAATATATTCCAACTTGACCTATTTTTATTTCACCTATTCTCTCAAAAAATGATACTTAATCGAAATGTGCTTTATTCTAGAGTGCATCACTAGATTTTTTGAGATACTTATAGCACTTGTATTATCACATAGTAAGGTAATAGGATGATCATGTTATCTTGAAGTCTTATAGAGTTCTCTTCATCCATAACACCTATGTACAACTGGCTACTACTGTAATGTATTATGCTTTACTGTAGATAAGGATATTGAAGCCTACTTCTTACATAGCCAAGAGACTAAATAGTCTCCAAAAAAGAATGCTCCTCCACTTATGTTTTTTCTGTCATAAATTTTGCCAGCCCAATATGCATATGTATATGCTGTTGTTGGACATTTTGAGTCCCTAAGTTAAAGTTGTCATTGATTTCACCAGATGAATTCATCATTAATACCAAATATTTTAGCAGGAAATAATGGGGATAACAATGGTTATTTGATATCCAGGAATAAGGCCAAAGATCAAGTGAAAATGTGCAAAAGACAGAAGTTAAAAAGGGGTTATAATATTTATTTTATAAATTATTTAAATTGAGTGTGAATTTAAATTTTATAAATAAATATTAAAGGTACTTTATCAAAGGATATAATAGTATAATATGAGTTATTATAATATTAAGTAAGGTGGTGAAAAGGAGCCCAAAGTAAAATATTAATAATAATATTTTACTACATCCAAATATGGGTGTTAGAATTTAAATATTCGAAGCATGTTACAAAGGTTTATCCTCACCGACGTCATGTGGGTTAATTGCATTTTGAAGCACCGAAGTTATAAATCAAAGGAGGAAGATTAATATTTAAACCTATGCCAAAATGGCATTAAAATCATCCTTGCTCAATTGAAAAGATAGCATACAAATTAATTAATGCAGAGCTCATGAAATAGATGTGTGAATTTTAAGTTTGAATTGCCAATGAAAGAAACAAAAGGGACAATGCAAAATATTTGGAAGCCAACTAGGCACCTTGGCCTAGTGGCAAGAGGGTTGCGACTTATATTTTGTGTTCAAGGAGGCCAGTGTTCGAGTCTCGTCGAAAGTGCTTGGTAGGTGTGTTGAAAGTGCCAATTGTGAGGCGCACGTTTTGCAAAATAAGGAGGGGATAAAGTTTTTGAAGCACGTGGTGCTTCACCTATCTCCAATGAGCATGTAGCTCGTGTGGTTGTTTATGCCACAGTTGAGACATTAGAGTGGGCTGCTTTGAGAGTTCAAAACTTTCCAAAGGCAAACGTAATATTTTTATTTTAATTTTAATTAAATACCTAAGTTGGAGGTATAAGGTTGTTTAGAGGTTGAAATTTGAAATAGTTTCTTTGCAATAAAATAGTGGTAGTTGAGAATTATCTTTAAGAGTAATAAGGAGAATTCTATTTTATATTTAAAGTATTAAAATTGCTATTGAGGAATATTGAAAGGTTAATACTTTGTGGGTAGTATGTTATTTTGAATTAAGGGTTTTTGTGACTATTGTGAGGATATTTATTATTATTTAAGTTGGAGTGATAAGGTGTAATTTTGATATTATATTTGTGATATGTTTTGTTGAAGAAAATTATCCTTTAACCCTTATTGAGATTGGCAAAGAAGTAATTGTGAGTGTGGTAGATCTGTGAGACCAACTACTTGTCAAACAAAAGGTATGGGTAAATTCCTTTTTTGTTGAGTTGATTGATTGGATTTATTGAAAATTAAGTTTGGATTGAAAATGACTTGATTAGGGTTTCCTTTTAAAAAGTGGTTGATTTATTGCTTCAAGGTTTTCTGATTTGAGAGTTGAGATTAAAACCTTGTTTTATTAGAATTTTTGTTGAGATCATTGGTTGAGTGAAGTTTTTGAGTTAATGCTTCAAGGTTTTCTTAAATTGAGAGTTGTGATTAAAACATTGTTTGATGAGCATGGTTTTTGAAGTAAGTTGTTATGCAAATAACTTGAACTAGGGTTTGAAAATATCATGAGTATCATTGTTATGTGAGTTTTTTTTTTTAGCATTGTTGGAAATATTTTGAGTTGGATGATACATGCTTGGACTAGGATTTGTGAGAAAGAGTTATTTCTTGAAGTGATTGGTTGAGTAGAGTTGATTGAGTCTAGTCAAGTGGATGTATGAAGTGATTGTTCAAGTTCCATAAAAAAAACTATTCTATATTTTGATTTGAGTTGAGATCGAGTTTTGAGAATAAAACATGTTGAGTCTCTAACAATTCTCTTTATGCTTCTATGAGATTGAGTTGAGAAAGTGATTGCATTTTTGAGAATAGAACATATTGAGCCTCTAAAAATTATCCTTACGCTTCTATGAGATTGATTTGAGTTGATAAATGATTGAGCATTGAGTAAAGAACATATTGAGTCTCTAACAATTCTCTTTATTTTTATAAGAGATTGGACAATTTCTGTGTGAGCTTGTTGAGTAGATTTGAACAAGTTCTATGTGAGCTTGTTGAACAAATTTGGACAAGTTATGTGTGAGCTTGTTGAGTAGATTTGGACAAGTTCTTTGTGAGCTTGTTGAGTAGATTTGGATAAGTTCTGTGTGAGCTTGTTGATAAAATTTGGACAAGTTCTGTGTGAGCTTGTTGAGCAGATTTGGACAAGTTCTGTGTGAGCTTGTTGAGAAAATTTAGACAAGTTTTATGTGATCTTGTTGAGTAGGTTTGGACAAGTTCTGTGTGAGCTTGTTGAGCAGGTTTGGACAGGTTCTGTGTGGACCTGTTGAGCATATTTGAGCAGGTTCTGAGTGGACCTGTTGAGTAAAGTTGTGCAGGTTCTGAGTGGACCTGTTGAGAAAATTTGAGTAGGTTCTGAGTGGACATGTTGAGCAGAGTTGTGTAGGTTATGAGTGGACCTATTCAGCATATTTAAGTAGGTTATGATTGGACGTATTGAGCAGATCTGATTAGGTTATGAGTGGACATATTGATCAGATTTATGGTAGACCGACTGGACTATGTTTAATACAAGAGTTGAGTAGAGTTGGACTGTGTTTAGTATAGCATTGAGACAAAGCTTTGGAGGTGACAAATTAAAGAGGATAGAGTATCTAGTGGATAGAGATCCATTAGCCAGAACATTATGGACAGGTCTTCTGAATGAGGATAAGAGTCTTCAGTGGATAGAGATCCACCAGTTAGTGTAGTGGAGGCAGTGTCTTCTAGAATATCACAAACCAGAGTAGAGGAGAAAGAGTTCTCCAATGGATAGATATCGATGAACTAGATTTAGGGGATCAACATCTCCTTTGGACATAGGTCCATAAATATTTTAATTGAGAAGGATTTCGAAGAGATTATTTGAGAAATATTTAGAAGAAATATTTTCCTTGTGGAAGTAGCCATATTTGGGTGAACCAAATTAAATTTGTGTCTCTATTGTATATGGTGTTTTATGCATTGCTTTTATTACTGCTATTGATATTGATATCTATACATTGCATAGTATTGATTTGAGAAGAAAAGTAAAAAGTGCTCTTATACTGTTCACCCCCATCATAGTATAAGCTTGTGTTCTTCAATTGGTATCATAGTGGGTTCCTTAAGAAGAGTTTTACAACTTGAAGGAAAAGCGGTCAAAAACAAAATGGATCAAAAGTATCAAAGGGACGGGTCCATCAATAATACAGTACCAATATTTTATGGAAGTGACTATTTGTATTGGTGTATGTTGATGATGTTTCACTTGATGATACTTGGAAATGAAGTTTGGGATGCAATGGAACTTGGATATGATTCAATAGTCAATCCTCCTATAGATAAGGAATGTAAGATTCTAATGCATGCAAATTCAAGAGCTATAAATGTAATTATAGAAGGATTGCATAGATCAGAATCTATGAAGATTATGGATTGTAAAACAATAAAATAAATGTGGGAACTACTGCATAACATATATGAAGAAGATAAAGGTGTCAAGAAAGCTAAGATCAAAAATCTCAAAGGATAATTTGAAAATCTAAGAATGCGGGATGATAAAAACATTCGTGACTATCTCAGTAATATTGATGAACTTGTACATGATATAAGAGATCTTGGAATGAAGGTTGACGAATCTGATGCTTGTTATAAGATCTTGAGAACTCTTCCAAAAAGGTATAGTGAAAAAATCTCTGCTATAGAAACATAAATTGATAGTGACAGTCTAACAAGAAATTCTTTACTTGGCATGCTTACAAATTTTAAGATAAGAATAAAATATCCTATCCCTCTGAAAGAGGCTGCTTTCAAAGTGAACAAGAAGATAAAGGATAAGAAGCCATAATCAAGCAGTGAGTCATCCAATGATGAAGAAGAAAATTATGGTAGAAGAGATAAAGGTTCTAGAATACCCATATATCTAAGATATGTTAAGTGTTTCAATTGTGGAAAGTATGGACATTTTACAACAGATTGTAAAGAGCCAAAGAACAACAATGGTGAAGAAAAATAAGATCACAGGTACAGGTAATTAGAAAGACACAGGCACCAAAATAAAAGCAAGGATGGACAAAGCAGACAAGGAAATAAGTTCTTCTAAAGACAAAAGAGGAGCTACTATGTGGATAATGCAAGTAATTACTCAAATGATAGTGATGCTAGTTCTTCAGATAATTATAGAGATGAAGTCTTATTTATGATTGAGTAAAAAGAGCTAGTTAAGAAAAGGACTCATGTTATTCTCAAGTGTTTTAGATGTGGTAAATTTGGACATTTTGAAGATGATTGTACAAGGGATTGTTATATTTTCAATGATGATGAATATGAGAATGCACTTGAAGGACTAGATGAAAATATTCTAATGGATTTAGAAGAATAAGTAAGTGATCCTATAGGCCAAAAGAAAGTAATTATGTAGACAAAGGTAAAAAAATAGAGGATTATTTAGTAGAGAATGGTTATGATCTCAAGGGAGAACTTATCTATGCCCTTGACACAGTAAAGAAGGTAAGAAAGCAACAATCTAAACTTAAAATTCAGTTTCAAGAATATGATGAAGAGAGAAGATTGCTCATAGAGGATTTGGAAAAATCAAAGGCTAAGACAAAAAGGTTCAAAGATAAGTTAGAAGCAAATATTTTGGAATGTGAGAATTTAGAACAAGAAGTGGCACTACTAAAAGAATATTTAGAGGACTCCAAGATCGATATGAAAGGATTCAAGAATAGCTCCAAAATTATGGATAAGATAGTCAAGGAACAAAGAAGGTCAACAAAAAAAATAGGTCTTGGTTTTGAATAAACTCAAAATAAATGGGAAGGAGAGTCAACTTAAATTTTTGAAGAGGAAAATTTAGATGAAGATACATCAGAAGAAGATAGTGTAAAATAAATTCAGACATTAGAGGAAGAATTGGACAATAGAGAGTTCAAATATTATAGGAACAATGCACATAGAAGATACATATGGAACAACAATCAAAACAGGAGACCAATGAGGTCAAAATAGGGAAGCTTCAATGGAAGATGTTTTTTATGTCATAGGTTTGGGCACATGGCTTCACAATGTAGGACACATGAAAGACAGGAATATGGGAATGGATAGTTTTTCCATGTGTATTGCTACTCATGTAATCAATTTGGTCATAATGCAATGAATTCCAGGGTTCATGAAAGAAGATGATATGACTTCACTAGGAAAAATCCTAAGACATTTGCACCTACAAGGAATAATAACATTAAGTGTTATAAGTGCAATAATGATGGTCACACAACAAAGTGGTGTAGAGTAGACATTCCAAAAACAGGTATGAACATGAACATGAACATGAACATGGATGAGAATATGAATAGGAACAGGAATAGGAACCTAGATGTAAACAAGAACATGAACATGAACATAAATAATGATAGGAATAGTAATGATGACAGGAACAAGGATGATGACTTGGATAGAAACAATTAGACAATTCAAGAAACTCAAAAAAGAAGGGAAAATAATAAAGGTAAAGAACAATGCTTTCAAAGAGTTGAATTACTCCCACCCCATAATTAACCACCTCATGAGGAGGTGGGAGAGGGGATAAGATAAGAGGATCATCCTTAGACCCAAGCCCTAAATGTGACCCTTTGCCATTGATGTCAAAGCGGGAGAGATTTGTGTATTGGGGGGAGATTTGATACGAAAAAAGATTTGATATTTGAGAGAGCATTGAGCCAGGGGAAGCAATGTCACCAGATGAAGTCATCATTAATACCAAAGATTTTAGCAGGAAATAAAGGGGATAAAAATGGTTATTTGATATCCAGGAATAAGGCCAAAGATATAGTGAAACAATGCAAAAGACAGAAGTTAAAAGGATTTATAATATTAATTTTATAATTTTTTTAAATTCAGTATGAATTTAAATTTTATAAATAAATATTAAAGGTACTTTATCAAAGGATTTAATATTATAATATGAGTTATTATAATATTAAGTAAGGTGGTGAAAAAGAGCCCAAAGTAAAATATTAATAATAATATTTTACTACATCCAAATATGGGTGTTAGTGTATTGCTCCAAATTTTTTGCACCCTTACCTTCAGGCTATAGGATCCTTGCCTGGAATGGGGATGTGAAAAGTATGGGACAATACCTTGGACTGAGAGGCCCTTTGAAGGTCCCGCCTCTCGGGGGAGGGGTATTAAGGTGATTTTTTGACGGATGGTGGGGTTCACCAGGAAACGTTTAGTGGCAGTCTCCACACCTAGGTTGGGAATGTGTTTGATGTGTTCAATTTTATCTTTAATCATTCAAATCCTAGGTTTGGCCAAATGAATCTAAACTATTCTATATGAAATGCAGATTTAAATGAATACAGAAATCAGCAATGAATATCAAGTACAAATAATATACTAAATAAAGATAAGTTAAACCTGATTTCGGATGTTTGATGGAGGTTCTAATTTTTGAAGCAATCAAGATCGCCTCTAATCTGACAAGATTGTCTGAAATCAGACAGGATTGTCTGAAATCTGACGAATTCGTCAGAGACCTGCAATCAGAGAAATAGACACAGAACACAAAAAATGTAGCAATACTAACAGAGGAAAACGGTGTAAAATGACAATATAGATACTAAAACGATAATTACGAATATAAATTCAAGTAAATTATAGTATTCTAATGAAAAATTATGATCTTATCATACACTTAAGCTATATGGGTGAACTCCAAAATGTAGAATAGCAAAAAATAACAATAAACTAATCTAAATGCAAAATGAAATAGCAGACGAGAAGATAAAAGTGCAAACTCTGGGCACTAATTGCCCCAATGTTGACTGCAGTCGAAATCGTCTGTAGAGTGCGAAATCGTCTCGAATTGGGGCGTGATCGTCCGAGATCGTACAAGATCATTTGCGATGATCTGAGCTTGCTCTGGCTAAAGAATGACAAAGTTCCTGCAAGAAAATTTGAAAAGAGACAAAGGCAAACAGTAGTCTAAGACATTCTAAGGCAAATAAAACTTGAAGTACAGAAAAATTCAGCCAGGGGAATGTCAAGGGGAGGGCCTAAGATTAAATAGGCATATGAAGGAGGTTGGGAGGTTGGAGATCATCCCAATTTGGGAGATATCCAATGGGGGAAGTCTCTAACCGCATAGAAACGCTTTTTCCCAGGTTAGAGACGTCGTTGAAACATAAGCTAATTATGAAAAATCAATTTTGGGACGAAATCGTCTAGACGTTCTGCTCCAGACGAATTCATCCGATCTGAGGTGATATCGTCTGATCGACGACGATATCGTCCAACGGTCACAACAAATCCTATAAATGGCATGGAAAATGAGGACAGTGATTTAACAGGCGGTTAACGGGCGGTTCGGGGTTAAAATTCAAATTTGAATTATTACTAAGTTAATTTTAATTATTTGCTAAGGTTTACTGCACCAATTTTAGGGTGCTACATTTTGCCCCCTCTTTAGCAAATTTTTCAAATAAAATGTGTTAAAGATGAGTTCTTATCGATCTATGAGAAAGAAAAAATTATTCCCATTTTTAGGTGACGATTCTAGGTCGAATCGTACGACAGTTTACTATGGTGCCCCCTCCGTGTTTTTACCCAAATCGAACGTTTGAGGTAAAAATGCGAAAAAGCAAAATGTTAAAATGTTGTTAAGTGTTTTTGAATAAAATTAAGAAAAATAAGGTAAAACCTTAATTCATTGTTACTGTTCATTATCCTGGTTTCTAGAGCTCTGCAGACAATATGGTCGAGACAGCGCACAGATCGACAGAGGTCCAGTGCGGGCTATGGGTAAGGGTCCAAACTTAATTTAGAATGTTTTAATTTTGAATTTCATGCTTTTTAGATTAATTTTGAATGATTGTTGAGCATCACGACCATTTTTGGTCTGTCGACATCATCGGGATGAAATCGTCTCAATTTTGCTGAAATCGTCTTGATATCGCCAATTTCGTCAAAGGGTGAAATCGACGATATGGGGACGATTTCGTACAATAAGGGACAATTTCCTCTTGCAAAATCGAAGACAAATTTGCTCAAATTTTGGACGATATCGTCCAGTAGATGATATCATTATTTGTATGAAATTGCACTTGTTTTACTTGCATTTTTAATCACTATTTTATTAATGATTTTTATTGTTTTGTTGTTTATGTTGCAGAGAGGATTACTAAAGAGCCGGGAATGGAAATACAGTGGGCTGAAGGATGACTTGGCCATTCTATCTCAGGCAGAGGGATATTAGTTGGCTCAAGTCAACTTGTAGCATGTGGCAGATATGCCACAGGTTTCTACAGATATGGGGCTATTGATAGCCCTAGCAGAGAGGTGGTATACGGGTTCTTGTTTTCGATTATCAACAGGGGAGATGACTCCCACATTGGAGGATGTATGGAGGATTTTGAGGATCCCCATACAAGGACGGCTAATAACTCCCATGGCCAATCAAGGCCACACGATGATGCGACTGTGTGGAGATCTGAGCTTCACCTTGGAAAAGGGTGAAGTAAACATCGAGTCGCTACGCTAGATGCCTAGGGCATCTAGACTGACATAGGTTTTGGCTGGGGTGGTAGGTGGTCTACTACTATGCCATCAGAGTGGATGCATACTACCATGGCTACTGACAGATGTGGTCTGCGACATGAGAGACCACGGGTACAGGTTTGCTTGGGGGAGCTTTGTGCTATGCCGCTTGTATAGGATCCTGTATGGGGTCATATACAAGGGAGGTCAATGTCTGGTTTTGAAATCACTACTGCAGGTTTGGTGTTGGGAGAACATCATGGTGCGGAGGCCGGTAGGGCTTCCACTGATAGTGATTTATGGGGAGAGGCCCCGAGTTTTCTACTGGTGGCTCCAAAGAGGGTCACAACGATGGATAGATCTGCCAATGTCCCGGAGACTACTTGATGACCTTGTCTTCGACCAGATAACCTGGAGGCCTTAGAGAGATCATCCAGGGTGGGCCGAGGATGGACAGGAGTTGGCTCGCATTAGGCGAACCTGTTGGCTGAGGATGGAGAGGAGAGAGGTGGAGCTCCATCGCTATGACCGAGTTTTGAGGCAGTTTGGTCTACAGCAAGGGATCCCATCTCTCAGGGACTATGAGTTTTCTTGGACCGTTCGAGATAACACTATAGTCAGCGGGGCTCCAGATATGCAGCGCTTCTAGAGTGAGGACATGGATAATGCCCCCATCCAGCCAGTGGATGGTGACGATGTTGGGGTTGCTGATGGCTACGATGTCTGGTACGCAGGCATCCACCCTCCTTGGATGACGAGGACTCAGGGTTTGATTCACGTAGTTGTGCATCGGATGGGGAGGTGGTTCTAGGCGGCCATTGAGGCGGCATAGGGTCACAGTGGGAGAGAGTAGAGGAGGCCACAGGCTCAGCAAAGGCCACGGTAGTGGGAGAGGAGGGAGGAGAGACCCCCTTCTCCACGGAGAGAGAGGCCACCATCGCCCGATAAGGGCAAGGGTGTCGAGGTAGGAGAGAGTAGCGAGATGGCTACTCTCCGAGCGAAGATTGTTCATCTCCAAGCTTAGGTGCAGGCCTTGTAGGATGAGGCTGCATGACACCGAGAGGAGGCCACACAGCTCAAAGATGAGGTCGCACACCTCAAAGCATGAAGCAAAGGTGCAAGCACTTAGGACCTAGCACGAGATATTTCCTAGATCACATTCTATCAGACGCTATACCACCATATGGTGCTAGAGGGGCAGAGGTTACCGCTATCGGCCCCCATTGTGGAGCCTATTATGATGAGGTCATCGAGGACATCATCACGATCAGAGTCCAAGACTCATAGCACCACACTTACTACGATGGGGCCACCTCATCCACCTCAGGGTGGGGGAGGAGATGAGGCTGAGAGCTCGAGGGGTTCTCGAGGATAGACTGCACTACACAGATTGATACATAGTGTTTATTATTTTTGATAGAGGATTGAGTATGTCGAGGTATAGATTGTGGCATATTGATCCAGTTTTGAGATGATGTATATATTGTTGATATATATATAGATGAGATATTTTTTATCATATGACTTGTCTTATGTGTTTGTATGATGCTTTAATGTTTTGGTGTGATTGATTTGATGATTCATGTAATTATGTCGTTTGGAAATATTATAGTTTGAATGTCATGCTTTTAAAATTTAAATGAAATAATCTGATGTAAACAAATTGGTTGTTTGTGGGATAATTTGATAAAAAATAAAAGGGACTTCTAACAATAATTTCAAAGGACATTGTCGGTATTATAGACCATTTCATGGAGTCATTACTCGTTAGGTCGTCAAGCTAATCCTAGTATAGAAATATTTTTAAAAGTAAAAGAGTGCTTAAGAGACTGTCTTAAGACTTTGTGTTGTAATGATGCAAATGATGATGATGATGGTGATTTGTTTTCAGATTTCCATAAAAATAGTATGCATGAAATATTTTTAAATGATTTTTGCTAGGGATAAATTCCTAAGTGTGATAAAATTTTGAACAATTCCTTAGAATTTATACCATGGTTGCAATATTGAATTTGAACATAAGGTCATGAAATAGAATAAGTGTTCGTTTGTTTGTAAAGCATAATTGTGTAACATAATGATGCAAGTCATATGTTTTTATGATTTTAAATAGATGGGAAAATAAAATTAAAACAATGGTTTGTGCTAGGCATAGAATATTTAGGTATAGACTTATACCATCATCACGAAATCCAAAGAAGAAAATAATAGTTTTATTGCATGGTTGATTTTTAATTTTTGAAAATAAACAGAAAATATGAAGATGAGGACTTGTGCTAGGCATAAAATTTCAATTTTGGTTTTGGAACTATACCATCGTCGCGAAAGTCAAAAGTTATATATAAATGTAACTTTATTGCATGTTTTTTTCTTTTTAAATGATTTTGATTTTTTTTTGGTAATGCATGTAGTTGTCTTTATACTAAACAACTGTTCTCAGAGAAGAAAATGAAATTATTCCAAACAATTTGCAAAAATATTTCAAAGTATCTTAAAGACAAAATTTAGATTTATAAGGAATCCCATGTGCGTATGTGAGTTCATTTCCGATCTTGATTTATCATAATGATACACAAAATCTCTCAAATACAAATGTGTGTGCAATTGCTTTGTGCATTTACCAGTTTTGAGCAAGATAATTTGATACAAGTGATTTGAATTAACCAAATAAGTGTTCATTAACCATGATTTAGATGCATATAACCATACCGAACTACTATGTAAGTCGGGTTATCAAGAGCTAGCTAATCCATAAGCAGACATAGGTCTATACAAAAGAAGGTCGCTAATGTGACAGACATATCACCACGCTAGGAGTTACCCAAGGCCAAGCGGTTTGGGCACAAACCACCTGTTATGGGGCTTACCTCACAGTTTTCGAATAATTAAGAATTCTAGGGATTCAAGCTCATCAACCCTTCTTTTATTTTCAATGGGTAGGGAAAGGGATTTTATTGCTTTTGCTTTTGCTTATTTTGCTTTCTTTGCTTTTTTCTTTCTTTTCTCTTTTTTTTTTTGTATTTTTCTTTTTCGTATCTTTTGCTTTGATATTTGAGATAATGCTGAAATAGTGCTAAGAGAGTACAAAATTATTCTGAAATAATGCTTCTTTTTCTCATGATTTTGCTTTATTTTTCTTTTTCTTTTGCTTCCTATTCTAGGGATACTTGCTCGGATTGGCTGTAGAGCAAGGGATTTTTATTCTGGGTAGGGGTGAGCTTGTCCTTTTGTCAATTCTCAAAGATTCTAGACCATGTGCATGATAGGATAGCAGGGGAAACTTTTTGCTCAAGAAACCACTTCTACTATGTAGCATAGCATGGACATTACAAATATAATCATTTTATTGTGAAAGGATATGCTTGGTTTAAGCAAATAACAAGATCAATTCTCTGTGCTCAAACTTTATTTAATTGAATTTTGTGAACTTTGATATAAGAGAGATTAGTAATCATGCTAGATAAAATCAAGATATTTATTCATGTGAATGTGAAAGTGTGGGATTCCAAATAAATGCTAATTTATCCAAAATAATTTGAAAATATAACTGCAATACTTCACAAATTGAGAGGTACAAAGGTAAAAGATGGTTTTGAAGATTTTTATTATTTGGATGTTTATGGTGTTTTTATATTTTTAAGTTTATAAATTGAAAGAAATACAAGATAGTGGTTTTTTGAAATATTTTAAACAAATATATACAATGATGAAATGACCAATTTTTTATGCATAGTAACGTTTAAGATGCAAAATGTTCATGGGTTCTTTAAGTTCTTTACCATCTAGGGTAGATAATTTGTATGCTCCTGATTCGAATTTAGCAGTGATAATATATGGTCCAAACCAGTTGGGTTCAAATTTACCTTTAAGGTCTTTAGTTGCTTTAGTATTTTTTTGATTTTCTTTTAATACAAGGTCGTCGACCTCAAAGGATCGATGACAAACTTTCTTAGCATATGATCTTTTAAGCTTGTTTTGGTAGGCACGAAGATGCTCCAAAGCATTGATGCACTTTCCATATAGGAGTTCCAGCTGATCGAGTCCGCTGGCTCGATATTCATCTCCTACTTCGGTATCTTGAAGTAGTAGATCCAAAGAAGGAACTTCTAATTCAAAGGGAAAAATAGCTTCAGTGCCATAAACCAAAACAAAAGGTGAAGTACCTATGGGAGTACGAATGCTAGTGCGATATGCCCACAAAGCTAGATATAATTGAATGTGCCAGTCACGGCCAGATTTATTGACCAATTTTTTGAGAATTTTGATTAAGGTTTTGTTAGAAGCTTCTGCTTGGCCATTACCCTGAGGATAATAGGGAGTGGACCAGCGATGTTGAATCTTATATTTTTGGCATAATTTCTTAACATCTTTATTTTTGAAACAAGTTCCATTATCTGAGATGAGATTTGCAGGAATTTCGAACCTACAAATGATTTGATTAAAAATAAATTTAGAGACTTGTGTTCTAGTGAAGGAAGCTAAAGGCATAGCTTCAACCCACTTCGTAAAATACTCAATGGTGGTTATGATGAATTTGTGTCCATCAGATGACACAGGATTAATTTTGCCAATAATGTCTAAGCCCCATTTTGAAAAGGGCCAAGGAGATGAAATAGCCTGCAGTTCTTATGCAGGTGCATGGACAAGGTCAGCATGTTTCTGGCACTTGTCGCAATGGCACACATAATCATGTGCATCATTCTCCATGGTAGGCCAAAAGTATCCTATCCTAAGGAGCTTTTTAGCAATGACACTACCACTGAAGTGTCCTCCACAAGATCCATCGTGGGCTTCACTCAAAGCTTATCTGGATTCTTCTAAATTCAAACATCTCAATAGGATACCTTCAAAAGATCTCCTATATAAAGTATTGCCAATTATTACAAATCGACTTGCTCGTCTATGTAATAATCGATGCTGGTTTCTATTAGAACTGGCAGGGAAAGTTCCATTGTGAAGAAAATCAAATATATCCGTATACCAAGGTTCAGGAGTAGTTTCATTGATTAGAAACACATCCAAATGTTCTAAGCATGACTTATTTGAAGAGGGTTCCTGGAGTCGACGAATAATGATGGTGGCATATTCTTCATATAACTCCAAAGGTAGAAGAGATGCAGCTGCGGCCATAGCATCAACCGCACGGTTGCTAGTTCGAGGAATAGCTTCCAAGGTAACTTGATCAAATAGAGATATTAATTGTAAAACATATGCTTTATATGGGCACAATTTATCATCTCTGGTCTAATAAACTTCATTAATTTGGTTTATAACAAGTTGAGAATCACCAAAAACTAGCAGATGTTTAATTTTTAGCACCAAGGCAGCTCGTAATCCAAGGATTAGAGCTTCATATTCAGCAGTATTATTGGTGCAAGCAAATGTTAATTTAAATGACAAAGGTATAATGTGTTTTTATGGAGATATTAAAATAATACCTGCACCAGCCCCACTCATGCATCGGACTCCATCAAAGTATAAGGACCATTGTTCAACATGGTCTGCCTCTAATTGAAGGCATTCATCAAGAAACTCAATGATGAGGGGATGGGTAGACTCTAAGGGTGCAACAGCTAATTGATCTGCTATGATTTGACCCTTAATAGACTTTTGTCCTATAAACATGAGTTAAAACTCGCTTAGAGCAAGAACCCACTTTGCTGTGTGACCCGATAAATAAGGTCGACTCATGAGATACCGCAAGGGATCATATTTAGCAATGACATATGTTTTTTGACTGAGCATATAATGGCATAATTTTTGTGTAGAAAATACGATTGCTAGACATAGTTTTTCTAATGCTGTGTAGCAAGTTTCATAACTAATTAAAGTTCGGCTAATAATAATTAGCACGTTCTCTTTTCTCATCATCAAGTTGAGCTAACATAGCTCCTAAAGCAAAATATGAAGCTGAAATATACAAGATAAATGGGCGATCAGGTCTAGGCGATGAAATCACAGGTTGGTTAAGGAGGTATTGTTTGAGAAGTTCAAAAGCTTCCTTACATTTGTTGTCCCAATTAAAAGGGACATCCTTCTTAAGAAGCTTAAGAAAGGGACCGGTTTTGTCCGCCAGCTTATCGATGAAGCGACGGATAGCTTGAAGCTTACCTTGTAAACTTCGTAACTCAAATATATTGGTAGGTGCGGGCATATCAGTGATAGCCACAATCTTGAGAGGGTCGATTTTGATGCCACGTAAAGAAACTATAATGCCTAATAGTTTACCAAACTTAACTCTGAATATGCATTTAGCAGGATTTAGTCGGATAAGATATTCCCTTAACCGATCAAACATTATCCTTAAGTCATTTAAATGATCATCTTCTTTGATGGAACGAGCTATGATATCATCTACGTAATCATGTAGGATATCATGCATCATGTCCTAAAAAATATAAGTCATAGCTCGTTGATAGGTTGCACCTGCGTTCTTTAAGCCAAATGGCATCACTTTCCAACAAAAGGTACCCCAGGGGGTAATAAAGGTTGTTTTAGCCTGATATTCAGGATCTATCTTGATCTGATTATAACCAAAAAATCCATCCATCAAGGATATCATTCCGCTCCCAATAGTAAAATCAATGATTTGATCCATGTTTGGAAGAGGAAAATCATCTTTAGGGCATGCAACGTTAATCTCTCTAAAGTATGTGCAAACCCTAACTTTGGTAGCTTCTTTCTTGGTGACTGGAACTACATTCGAGATCCATTCAACATAATCAATAGCTTGTATAAAAACAACATTCAGGAGTTTTTCTAACTCCTCTTTGACTAGCAAGGCCACTTTGGGATGCATTTTTCTAAGTTTTTGTTTAACAGGTTTAGCATTCGGATGGACTACTAGGTGATGCATGACTACAGAAGGGTCTAAACCTGGCATATCTTCATATGTCCAAGCGAAGACATCTTCATATTCTTTAAGGAATGCAATGTTTTGCTCTTATTTTTCTTGACTTAATTCTGATCCAATATTTGATTATGTGGGGATTATCCTCAGTTCTAATGTTAACTTTAATGATGTTTTCTACTTCCATGTGTAGATCTCTTTCAAAATTAGGTGGGGTGGGTGAAACACCCAATTCTTGTAATTCTTTTAAGGTTAACTTGGATAATTCATATTGAGGAATCGTGGCCTCAAGCTGGGCTATAGTAGGTATAGAACCATCAAAATAAAAACCATTGTATAACAACTCTTCAACGGAGACATCATGGAAAATATCTCCTTCCAACTCATCATCGGATTCAGCAATCATTTCAAGATAAACTATGGATAGCATATTGCATGTAAATGGCTGATTTTTTAGAGGGAAATCATCATGCCCATCCAAATAATCTTGATAACATATGAGTTGATCATCATCTTCAAAAGGGAAGGGTTGACCCTTAATAGGAAATAGGCCCACACCTCATCGGGCGGGCCATGGTTCTACCTCAAAGGGTTCTTTCATACCATCTTGGAGAGGTCCCAAGCCTTTCCCTTTATATCCCATTTTAAGCATTAGAGGTTTAGCTTTAATATACTCATTAGTAAAATAACATTGAGCATATCCCTCATGACGAGTTTTTATGTTCCTGGGTATTCTTCCCCAGTCATATCCCTTATAAATGAAGGCACAACTCCCGACTTGGTAAGTACTTCCCATAGGTTGTGGGAGGCCCAAAGTATGAGGAGATGGCGGCAAATTACTTAAGATAATGGAATTTTGCATAGAAGAATTTTTTTTTTCTAATATAATAATTTTAGATAAATCAGGTAAGAGTTCATCAGAAAGAGCATAAGATGTAGAAGGATCATTCCCTATATCTTTAGATGTGGAAGGTATGATAGATGTAGATAATGTGGAGGTGTTAATAAATGGGTCTATAGGTTTTGAAATTACAGGGATGGAACATGAAGGATTGGTTGTGGATTTAAGATCTTTTTGAGGTTCTAGTGTGGTTTGTTTAGAAGATTGTTGAGCTATATATGAGGGTGAAAATAACGGAGGAGAAATAGATGAAGTTATGGGTGTGTGTTTCACAGGTTTAGATGAAAAATAAGAATTAGGATGTTTGGATGATAGAGCAGGGCAAAATTGAACTCCAACAGGTTCTGCCAAAGCACACATATCAAAGGGTCTAGGATCACCATGGATAGTGACCAACTGATTTTTAAATTCGAATTTAACACATTGGTGTAAAGTTGATGGGACAACCCTCATTGCATTGATCCAAGGATGACCCAAGAGTATATTGTATTATGCGGGGCAATGTACAATAAACACGGTCGTATCTAAGGTTCTCGGACCAACTTGCAATGGGATGGTGATAACTCCACATGTTTCTTGTGTTTCGTCATTGAAAGCTTTTATGATCATGTCAATTTTCTTCATTTCATCACTTCTAAACCCAAATATTTGGTAGAAGTCAAAAGTGCAAATATGTAGAGATGAACCATTATCAATCAAGACCCTTTTGACTGCTACATCTCCTATTAGGGCAGTAATATATAAGGGGTTATCCTTATGTAAACTATGTTGTGGGATATATTTATCTCGAAAGTCAATACAATCGACTTCTCTAGTGATGATAGTATTGTCCATGGCTTCAGGTTGAATGTTTTGTGGTACCATCATTTGGTTTAATGTGAGCATCAATTCATCTCTATGTGTAGGGGAATATCTTAATAGGTCCAAAAGGGAAATTCTGGTTGTAGTATTGTATAATTGTTCATTAATATTGTAAGGAGGTTTAGGTTGAACATTAGGAGCATGATTCCATTTATTGGGATTTTTCAAAACAAATGGGGTTGATCCATCATTTTGAGTTTGATCTTGTTGAGAGGTTTGAGCCTGTTGTCTGGTAACGGCTCCGATGGTACCTACAATGTTATATTGAGGATGCTGAATTGGTCTCGGTCTAGCGTTTATGGCTTGTTCATTAGAAAGGAACTGATGAGAGGAGGGTCGAGTAGTAACTCTTCTAGGAAATGGTTCTTTCGGAACCATAGAATCTGTGATAGGTTGAATAGGATCTGATTCATTTTTAGAACTATTCAATTGATTTGAGGTGATGTCTATTTCACTTTCAGTATCCAATTCTACATCACTGAGATCCGATGTTTGAATATTATGTAGGGGCATGGTCGTGACCATGGATAAAGTTGTGTCAATTTTTTGTAAATCATGATTAGGTAAATGTCCGCTAATAGTTCCTACATATCGGGTAGGAGGAGGGACATTATGATGCTTAATTTTATTGGCCACCTCTTTACCATGTTTTGGTAAAGGATGTTGAAATATATCTAATGATTGATTATCATTTTGATTTTGATTTTGAGGAATGTTCTTTTGAGCATTATTAGGAGCATTTTGTTTAGGTTGGAAGGCTTGCACCTCCATCTCATTATTATCAATCAGATCTTGTATTTTATGTTTTAACCTTTTACAAGAGTTGGTAGAGTGTCCAGGCCCTCTATGGAAATCACAGTGTAAATCGGCTCTATATCCGGGTATGGTTGGATCAGGTTCTCGGATATTAGGTAATTGAATCAAACCTCTTTCGAGTAATTGGGATAGAATAGTTGATAATGGTTGATTCAATATAGTAAACTCTCGAGGAGGTTTATCAGGAGGTTTCAATATAAATTTGTCTGTTGTCTTCGTTGTATTGATATTAGCAACATTTCTTTTGTCAGTGACTCTGGCACCTACAACTTGTTTTTTTTTATATTGATTTCTGGATGTTTTCTCATATCTTTCTCCTTCCGGTTTCCTTTAAAAAACCAATTTTAAGAACTTAGAAGAGAAGAGGAATGGAAGGGGGAGGGGGGGGGGGGGGAGAAAGAGAAGGTGGGGGGGGGGGGGGGGGAGAAGTTTTGAAGTTGTATTATGTTGTATCCCAAATTGTTGAAAATTGGTGTTTGGATTCATTTTAGGTTTTTGTCGATTTGAAGCATATTGATCTATAGTTTGGCAAAATAAAGCAATGAATGAAGGTCTCTTTTGTGTGGGAATGATTTTAGGCTCAATAACAGGTTCCTTAGGAGGTTGGGTAACCTGTTGTTTTTGCATGTTCTGAATCATAGTGGCCATATCCATATTGGATGGTCCAACTTTATCACTTTCTTGATCAACGAAGGACAATGGATTAGTGTGCATGTTAAATCCTTCTTCTAGGATTGCTTGAGTTTCACTAATTTGTCCCCTATCAAGAAAATCTACCATATTAAGAGCACCAATATTATTATTGAAGAATTTCCAAAAATGATCTATGTTATCAAAAGTAACAATTTTGTCTGGAGCCATTCTAGGGGATGAGGATCCTTCCTCTCTAACATTTTCTTGTTGTTCATTTTCTTCAACCAGGCTCATCTTCTCGGTCGTTCTAGAGTTTCTCCTTTTGGAATTGGATCCTCAGGAAGGGCATTTGATTTTTTTGTTTTCTTTCCTAACCAATCTTCTTCCTCTTCTTCTTCAGTTTGTTTACCATTCCTAAGTCTAGTCATTGTGCTTAAACTTAGATTTCAGCAAACATATATATTTATATATATGCAACAAGCTTAAGAGGTATATATTTTAATTATATACCTACTATAGTATTTAAAATAAAATGTTTTGGTTTTGTTATGTTTTTGGTTTTTCTTGTTTTTTATAACAATATTATAAAGATAACAAACAACACACAAAATGCAAGAAATAATAATAATGAAAGTAATGATCTAGTTTTCTATAAACAATTTATAAATATCATTAACGGGCTCAAGTTCTTCAGGAGTCATGAAATGTTCTTCTTCAAATTGAAAATTTTCTTTCAAGAATTTGAGAAAAAGTGCTATAGTGATATGATCTTTCTCAGACTCTGGTTGGTAGAAATAAAGTTCATGGCAATACTCTCGATATAACACAGCTCTAGGAACTCTATTCCATATTTTTCTATCTACAAGATCAGCTTCTTGGTCCTCTATACGAGCTAGAAATTGATGCACTATGGCTACATTCTTGAGAAATTCCTTAAAGGTATACAACTTAGAAGACACAAGGGCTCTTCTATCTGCTAACCACCTATGGCAAGCTCTCTGAAGTTCATGATAAAAAATGAGTTGATGGGGATCCATGATTCTATCTAGGGCAAACCTCTTGATTTTTTTAAGCTCTGTTGACCTAGATGAAATGATACCTAGTCTCTTATTAAGTTCGTCCCATAAAAGTTGGTTTCTATCTGTTTCAGGCACACTAAGCACATAATTAATTTCTATGGCTGCTAATTGGTTTTCAACATTTATAGTGATAGCTAGTATTTTCTTAGGAACTACCATATAAACATGATATGCAACTTAGTAGTTTTCTAATGATTTTAAATGAATCTATGTTTCTTGTTTTTTTTTGTTTTTGCTTTCAAAAGGTTTTAGTTTCACGTCGGGTTCACCAAAATGTATCGCTCCAAATTTTTTGCACCCTTACCTTCAGGCTATAGGATCCATGCCCGGAAGGGGGATGTGAAAAGGATGGGACAATACCTCGGACTGAGAGGCCCTTTGAAGGTCCCGCCTCTCAGGGGAGGGGTATTAAGGTGATTTTTTGACGGATGGTGGGGTTCACCAAGAAATGTTTAGTGGCAGTCTCCATACCTATGTTGGGAATGTATTTGATGTGTTCAATTTTATCTTTAATCATTCAAATCCTAGGTTTGGCCAAATGAATCTAAACTGTTCTATATGAAATGCAGATTTAAATTAATACAAAAAACAACAATGAATATCAAGTACAGATAATATACTAAATAAATACAAGTTAAACCTGATTCCTGATGTTTGATGGAGGTTCTAATTTTTGAAGCAATCAAGATCACCTTTGATCTGAAAGGATTGTCTGAAATCAAACAAGATCGTCTGAGATCTGACGAATTCGTCAGACAAACTCGTCAAAGACCTGCAATAAGAGAAATAGACACAGAACACAAAAAATGCAGCAATACTAACATAGGAGAATAGTGTAAAATGACAATATAGATACTAAAACAATGATTACGAATAGAAATTCAAGTAAATTATAGTATTCTAATGACAAATTATGATCTTATCATGCACTTAAGCTATATGGGTGAACTCCAAAATGCAAAATAGCAAAAAATAACAATAAACTGATCTAAATGTAGAATGAAACAGAGACGAGAAGAGAAAAGTGCAAACTCTGGGCACTAATTGCCCCAATGTTGACTGTAGTCGAAATCTTCTGTAGAGTGCAAAATCGTCTCGAATTGGGGTGTGATCATCCGAGATCGTACAGGATCATCTACGATGATCTGAGCTTACTCTGGCTGAAGAATGACAAAGTTCCTGCAATAAAATTTGAAAAGGGACAAATGCAAACAGTAGTCTAAGACATTCTAAGGAAAATAAAACTCGAAGTACAAAAAAATTCAGCCAGGGGAATGTCAAGGGGAGGGCCTAAGATTAAATAGGCATATGAAGGAGGTTGGGAGGTTAGAGATCATCCCAATTTGGGAGATCTCCAACGGGGGAAGTCTCTAACCGCGCAGACATGCTTTTGCCCAGGTTAGAGACGTTGTTGAAACAAAAGCTAATTATGAAAAATCAATTTTGGGATGAAATCATCTAGACGTTCTGCTCTAGACGAATTCATCCGATCTGAGGTGATATCGTCTGATCGGCGACGATATCATCCAACGGTCACAACAAATCCTAAAAATGGTGCAAAAAATGAGGAAAGTAGTTTAACAGGCGGTTAACGGGTGGTTCGAGGTTAAAATTCAAATTTGAATTATTACTAAGGTAATTTTAATTATTTGCTAAGGTTTACTGCACCAATTTTAGGGTGCTACAGTTAGAATTTAAATATTTGAAGCATGTTACAAAGGTTTATCCTCGCCGACGTCATGTGAGTTGATTGCATTTTGAAGCATCGACATTCTAAAGTAAAGGAGGAAGATTAATATTTAAATCTATGCCCAAAGAGCATTAAAATAATCCTTGCTTGATTGAAAATATAGCATACAAATTAATTAATGCAGAGCTCGTGAAATGGATGTATGGATTTTAAGTTTGAATTGCCAACGAAAAAACAAAAGGGACAACATAAAATAGTTGGAAGCCAACTAGGCACCTTGGCCTAGTGGAAATAGGGGTGTGAATTACATTTTGTGTGCAAGGAGGCCATCGTTTGAGTCTCGGCAAAAGCACTTGGTAGGTGTGTTGAAAGCGCCAATCATGAGGTGCATGTTTTGTGAAACAAGGAGGGGATAAATATTTTGAAGCATGTGGTGCTTCACCTATCTCCAACGAGCGTGTAGCTTGTGTGGTTGTTGGCACCATGATTGAGACGTTAGAGTGGGCTGCATTGAGAGTTTGAAACTCTCCAAAGGCAAAGGTAATATTTTAATTTTAATTTTAATTAAATGCCTAAGTTGGAGGTATAAGGTTTTTTAGTGGTTGAAAATTTGAAGGGTTGCTTTGGAAGAAAATAGTGGTAGTTGAGAATTATCTATAGAAGTAATAAGGAGAATTTTATTTTATATTTAAATTCTTAAAATTTCTATTGAGGAATATTGAAAGGTTAAGACTTTGTGGGTAGTATGTTATTTTGAATTAAGGATTTTTGTGACTATTGTGAGGACATTGATTATTATTTAAGTTGGAGTGATAAGGTGTAATTTTGATATTATATTTGTGATATGTTTTTTTGAAGAAAATTATCCTCTAACCTTTATTGAGATTGGCAAAGAAGTAATTGTGAGTGTGGTAGATCTATGAGACCAACTACTTGTCAAACAAAAGGTATGGACAAATTCCTTCTTGGTTGAGTTGATTGATTGGCTTTATTGAAAATTAAGTTTGGAGTGAAAAGGACTTGATTAGGGTTTCCTTTTCAAAAGTGGTTGAGTTATTGCTTCAAGGTTTTCTGATTTGAGAGTTGAGATTAAAACTTTGTTTTATTAGCATTGTTGTTGAGATCATTGGTTGAGTGAAGTGTTTGATTTAATGCTTCAAGGTTTTATAAAATTGAGAGTTGTGATTAATTTTTTTTTTTATGAGCATTTTTGTTGAAGTAAGTTATTATGCAAATAACTTGAACTAGGGTTTGAAAAGATCATGAGTATCATTGTTATATGAGATTTGTTGTTGATCATTTTTCGAAATATTTTGAGTTGGATGATACATGCTTGGACTAGGGTTTGTGAGCAACAATTTTTTCTTGAAGTGATTGGTTGAGTAGAGTTGATTGAGCCTAGTCAAGTGGATACATGAAGTGATTATTCAAGTTCCATAAAATAAACTATTCTATATTCTGATTTGAGTTGAGATTGAGTTTTGAGAATATTGAGTCTCTAATAATTCTCTTTATGCTTCTATGAAATTGAGTTGAGAAAGTGATTGAGTTTTTGAGAATAGAACATATTGAGTCTAAAAATTCTATTTATGCTTCTATGAGATTTATTTGAGTTGAGAAAATGGTTGAGCATTGAGTAAAGAACATATTGAGTCTCTAACAATTATCTTTATGTTTCTATGAGTTTGGACAATTTTTGTGTGAGCTTGTTGAGAAGATTTGGACAAGTTATGTGTGAGCTTGTTGAGTATATTTGGACAAGTTATGTGTGAGCTTGTTGAGAAAATTTGGACAAGTTTTGTGTGAGCTTGTTGAGCATATTTGGACAAGTTTTGTGTGAGCTTGTTGAGCAGATTTGGACAAGTTCTATGTGAGCTTATTGAGCAGATTTGGACAAGTTCATATGCGAGCTTGTTGAGTAGATTTGGACAAGTTATGTGTGAGTTTGTTGAGTAGATTTGGACAAGTTCTATGTGAGCTCATTGAGTAGGTTTGGACATGTTCTGTATGGACCTACTGAGCATATTTGAGTAGGTTTTGAGTGGACCTGTTGAGCAGAGTTATGCAGGTTCTGAGTGGACCTATTGAGTAGATTTGAGCAGGTTATGAGTGGACCTTTTGAGTAAAGTTATGCACATTCTGAGTGGACCTATTGAGAAGATTTGAGTAGGTTCTAAGTGGACCTATTGATCAAATTTGAGTAGTTTTTGAGTGGACCTATTGATCAGATTTGTGCTAGACCTATTGGACTATGTTTAGTGCAAGAGTTGAGTAGAGTTGTGCTAGACCGACTGGACTATGTTTAGTATAGCATTGAGATAGAGCTTTTGAGGTGACATAGTAAATATGATATAGTCTCTAGTGGATATAAATCCATCATCAAAGACATTGAGGACATGTCTTCTTAGTGAGGACAAGAGTATTCAAGTGGAGAGTCCACCAGTCAGTGTAGTGTAGGCAGTGTCTTCTAGAGGATCACCAGCCAGAGCATAGGAGAAAGAATTATCCTATGGATAGAGATCCATAAACCAGATGTAGGGGATCAACATATCCTTTTGATAGAGGTCTATAAACATTGTTATTGGGAAGGATTCCCAAGAGATCATTTGAGAAATATTTAGAAGAAATATTTTCTTCGTGGAAGTAGCCATATTTGGGTGAACCATGTTAAATTTGTGTCTTTATTGTGTATGGTGTTTTGTGCATTTCTTTGATTACTGCTATTGATACTGCTATCTATACATCACATAGTATTGATTTGAAAAGAAAAGTAAAAAGTGCTCTTATACTGTTCACCCCCCTCTTAGTATAAGCTTGTGTTCTTCAGTCGTTAGTGTGAAACTGTCACTTTTGGGATACCAAAGCCAAAAATCCATAGTCCCTTTTAGATACCTAAACATTATTTTTACCACTGCCACATGTGTTTCCTTAGGTGTTTCCTGAAACCTTTCCACTAATCCCACTGAATGTACTATGTCTAGTATTGTATCTCTAACATACAATAAGCTACCAATCATGGATTTGTATAATATCTTATCTGCTTCTGAAGATTCATCATCCTTACTTAACTTGCATCCTATGACCATGGGGGTACTTACTAGTTTAAAATCTTCTAACCTAAATTTCTTTAACATTTCTTTTATATACTTGGATTGTGAGAGAAATACTCCTTTCTCTGATTGTGAAATCTAAAGTCCAAGAAAGAAGGACAATTCACAAGGCATAGACATCTCAAATTCATTTTGCATGTTCTTATAAAATTCTTTACACATCTTATCATTTTTTCCCCCAAAAATGATGTCATCAACATAGACAACCACAATTAATAGATCATTCCCTTCATTTTTGATGTATAAGTTATTGTCTTCTATTCCTTTTCTGAATCCCTATTCCTGAAGATACTTATCCAATCTGGAGTACCATGCTCTCAGAGCCTGGTTCAGACCATACAATGCCTTTTTCAATCTGCATACATAATCTGGTTTATCTTCTAATATGAATCCCTATAGTTGTTCAATATATACTTCTTCTTCTATAACTCCATTTATAAATGTTGACTTGACATCCATCTGATATACCTTGAAGTTTTTGAAACTTGAAAAGGCTAAAAATATTCTTATGGCTTCAAGTCATGCAAATGGAGCAAATATCTCATCAAAGTCAATTCCATCTACCTGTGCATAACCTTTGCATACTAACCTTGCTTTATTCCTAACTACCTATCCATATTGATTTAAATTATTTCTAAATACCCATTTTGTATTGATCACAATCTTGTCCTTTTGTCATGGAACAAGTTACCAAGTTTTGCTTTTCTCTATCTGATCTAATTCCTCATCCATTACCTTAATCCAAAAGTTATCCTCACTTACCTGAGTGAAGTCTTTTGGCTCAATATTAGATAGCAAAGAAAAAATTGCTTGCTAATATGGTGTTATTATCCTTCTCCTTGTCTATCTTTCATTTGTATTCCCAATGATTTGCTCTTTTGGATGATGTTTATGTACATACCTAGATGGAGTTTTGGGAAGAAGTCTTTGTGTTTCTTCTTCTTCTTTATTTGATTCCTCACAAAACTCTTATTGAAAACATCCATCTTCTTGAAACACAATTTTTTGAGCTAGTTATCTTCAATCTATCTTCTCATCAATTGTTACATTTATGCTTTCCACCATAGTACATTTTATTTTATTGGAGTATCTATAGGATTTACTCTTTGAGTAATAACCAAGAAATATTCTCTCATCACATATTGGATCAAACTTTCTTAAGTTTTGATCTTCTCCTCTTATGTAACACTTGCTTCCAAAAATCCTGAAGTGTTTTACAGTGGCAGTTCTTCCTTTCCAAAGCTCATATGGAGTCTTGTGATTGTTTACCCTCATTTTATCACTAGTGATTATGTAAACTATTGTGTTTACTGCTTCTCTCCAAAATCCATATGAGATATTAGACTCATTTAGCATAGATCTAGCCATATTATCAATAGTCCTATTTTTCTTTTCAACTACTCCATTTTTCTGAGGAATTCTTATTGCTGAATATTCTCTTTTGATTCCATGTTGTTCATAAAACTCTACAAATTCATTTGAAATAAATTCTACTCCTCTATCAGATCTTAGACATTTAATTCATTTTCCAGTTTTATTTTCAACTAATTCCTTAAATGCTTTGAACTTTTCAAAAGCCTCTGACTTCTCTTTTAGGAAAGCTAACCAAACCATTATGGCATAATCATCTATAAATAGTATAAAGTAGCTATCATCCTGAATAATATGTGTTCTGGTAGGGCCACATATATCAGTATGTATTAGACTCAATGGCTTAGATGACATATATCATTTTGATTTAATAGTTTTCCTAGTTAGATTTCCATGTTGACAGGGTGCAACAATTGTGGTTTGAGGTCTTCTTATTTTGGGTAAGTCTCTAACCGCCTATTTTTTGCTTATGTTGACTATGTTGTCAAAATTCAAGTGACCCAATATTCTATGCCACATCCAACTCTCATATTCTTGTGATAGGAAGAACTTTTCCCCTTTGATCTCATTGCGCATGTATAAATTGTTTGGAGTTCTTGTGTTGGCAATGATTTTTTTAGGAGAAGAGCTGACTGAAGAATAGACGAAAAGAGAGAGACGTTTTTCGCAGGACTGCCCAAACTTCCGAACTCGTTTCGGCCATATCTCACTCATCCGAACTCGGATTGAGCTAAAATTTTGAGGGTAGATGCCTGAAAAACCCTAGAACGTCTCCACCAATTTTCATATCATTTGGAGCAACACAGATCCTAGCGCATCCATATGTGTGAACGATATATTTGGCAAGCGGCTATGCGAGGGTTTCATCTGGGTTGAGTGCAAGCAGCTCCAGAGGTTGGTTTTTAGGGCCTTCGGGCCCTAGCGGCCAATATTTTTGTGGTTTATGCTCAATATTTTAGCAAGAAATGTTGCAGGGGATACAATATGGGTTAGAAATTTGTCTTTCAACAGATCATACCGTGAACTTGAGTGACAACGGCTTCCAATTTGCTGCACAAAAGAAAAGTGAAAACCATACCTTTCCACGGCGTCTAGGGCAAGGATTAAAGAGACCACGAAATAAGTTTCAAGCAGTTGATCAAAAAATGGCTCATATCTCAAGTGAATCTGGTGCTAAGGTGCACCCACAAAATAATTCTACTGTGAAAACCCCTATCAAGGGTAAGAATTTTGAAGACTCAGTCCCAAAAATGAATTTTAGGGATGCCCTTCATGGTGGACAGCCTTAGCCCAATGCTAATATCAATATTAGGGCTTCTCATAAACCTCTAAGAATGCCTAAGATTGATCCCAGGAAAACGGAGTCAGGATGTCTTAAAGCAGCTGATGGAACTCCTATTGTTAAGCTTGATATGGGTAACATTCAGACTGGCATTGAAGATTTGGAAAAAAGAGGACTAATTTGTCGGTTCGTGGGTTTTCGTCCGAGTCTATCTGCTTTCAAAGTCTGGGCTGCAAAAAGCTGGAAAACTAAAGGTGAGTTACAAATCTCTATTTATCCAAATGGTTATTTTCTTGTTTTATTTGCTAACAATGAAGATAGAGAGAAAACTTTTCAAGGGGGTCCTTGGTTTTTTGGAAGGGCAGGGCTTTTCATGAAGCCCTGGCATACTAAATTTAAAGCCGAAGAAGAGATGCCTTCTATAGCTCCCGTGTGGGTTAGACTCTTTGGCCTCCCTATTGAATTTTGGAATCCTACTATTTTTTCTTCAATTGGAAACTCTTTAGGAACTTTTATGATGACTCGCTGATTGTACTCAAAATTTTGAACATATTATTTATGCTCGAATTTGTGTTTTAATGGATTTTGACAAACCCCTACCTAAAAAGATCACATTACAATTTGGGGAAGACACTTGGGAGCAAGTAGTGGACTATGAGAACATTCCTTTTCGTTGTAGAATTTGCCATGAATATGGTCATTTGGCCAGTGCTTGCCCAAATAAAATTCCTGATCAAAAGAAAGAAGATATAAACTCCAGCAGGTTTCCAAATACCTAAGAAAAAGAACACTCGAAAAAACCAAGTAATGAAGGATCAATCAAAGTCATTTGCTAATATGTTTGAAATCCTTTCCACAAATGATGTCCCAAGTGAGGAAGAGGAAATAATGGAAACTGAAATCTTAGAAACACAATTTAAATATGAAGGAAAGAACTCGGAGACAAACCAACAAATCAAAGGTTTTCAACAAAAAAAAAGGAGAAAATTTACACAAGAAAAACAATATTTCAAATGTCAAAACTTCAAATAATGCAGGTCCCAATATAGACTCCATTGAACCATCTAGTAAAATTTTGGTTGTGTATGAGCATTCTTCAAGGTTAGAAGCCATCTCGGATTCAATTGGAATAAGTCAAGAAACAGGGAAAAAAAATTGAAGATGGATTCTAATCAAAAAGTAGGTCGCAAGACCAATCAATATCATATGGTAAAAGAAGGTGAAAAGCTTGTAGAGGAAGGTAAGATTAATGCCCTTCCCAACATTTTTAGCCCTGGTATTAATGAAGATCATCACTTGGAATATTAGAGGACTCAAAGGGAGTCTTTCAAAACAAAATGAAATTAGAAGAATGATTCAGATAAATCATCCACATCTTGTTTTCCTTCAAGAAACAAAGATGTCAATGGAGGATATGGACTTAATTGCCAGTAAAATTTGGCCAGCTGGAAAAGTGGTTTCCCTCAGCTCCCAAGGGACTTCGGGTGGCATTGCTTGTCTTTGGGACCCAAAAGAGGTAGTTATTCACCATATGGTTGGCAGTTGGGGTTTGTTGGCTATAGCTATTCAAAGTAGACATTCCAACCAGATTATGCTCTGCATTATTGTTTATGCCCCGACTTCTTTGGAGGAAAAAAGAAGACAGTGGAAGGATATTACTCATATTATCTCTCATTTTCCTAAATCTTGGATCTTGATCGGAGGAGATTTCAATACCATCCTCTCTCTGGATGAGAAAAGGGGGGGAAATAGAAATTTGGACAAAAGTACTGACCTCATGAGCGAATATATTGCAAACCTCCATCTTGTGGATATCCAACCAGATAATGGCCTTATGACTTGGTCTAATAGAAGGCAAGGCTTAGCTTGTATAATGGAGAGATTGGATAGGTTTTTGCTCTCTAAAAATTTCTTAATCCATGGTCACATTCCTAAAGTGAAGACTCTTAATAATGCTGGTTCGGATCATTGGCCAGTCATGGTGGAAATGTGGAAAACCAATGTGAGTTTCTCTCCTTTTCATTTTCAATTAATGTGGCTTAGAGACATTTCCTTCAGACCTCGTGTGCAACAATGGTGGAAGGAAGGTAAACCTAGGCATGGGACTAAGATGTTCTATTTTGCCAAAAGACCGCAATACATTAAATCCAAAATCAAGACTTGGAACTGGAAAGAGTTTGGGGATGTTCATAAAAAAAAACATGAAGTTATTGCTCATCTTGAAAATTTGAATCAGAAAATCCATTTAGATGGCCTCACAGAGAAGAGAAGTGCAGATGAAATTAAACTCACAACTCGCTTAGAGGAATGGGAAAAAAGAGAAGAAATCTTATGGAAGCAAAAATCTAGAATTCAATGGCTCAAAGAAGGAGATCGAAACACAAATTTCTTCCACAAATCTCTTCTAGCTCGAAGATCTCACAACTTTATTTCTTCCTTAAAATCAGATTCTGGAGATGTTGTTTATACTTGGGATGGCATGAACTCTATTGTTGTTGATTACTTTTCCAATATTTTTACCGCTACTCCTCTTGACTCAGCTTCACAACAAAATTTTCTTCAAGCAATCCCTTCTCTTATCACTTCTGAGGAGAACTCTATTTTGACTCGCTCCTGTTACTATCAATGAGCTTCAACAAGTAGTTTTTAAAATGCAAAAAGGGAAAACCCCGAGTCCCGATGGTTTTCCTATTGAGTTCTACCAAGAGTTCTGGGATATCCTTCATGTTGATTTATTAGAGGTGGTGGAAGAAGCCAGGAAATCCAAAGAAATTTTGAAGGTTATCAATAAAACTTATATTACTCTTGTTCCAAAAGCTCAAGAGGTTGATCATATCTCAGCTTTTAGACCTATTGCTTTATGTAATGTTCTTCTCAAAATTATTACTAAAATCATGGCAGTAAAGGTTGAAGCCTCTTTTGCATAAGATTATTTCCCAGAGCAAGGGGGATATGTGGAAGGACGTCAAATAGTAGATGAGATAGTTCTTGCTCAGGAAGCCATCCATTCCATGGATATGCAAAATTCTCCTTCTATGTTCATCCGGTTAGACTTATCCAAAGCTTATGACAGAGTGGATTGGCACTTCCTTATCAAAGTTTTGAGGCAATTTGGTTTCTCTAAGGATTGGATGGATTGGATTATGGGATGTATCTCTTCAGTTTCCTACTTAGTTCTTATCAATGGCAGGCCTTCTCAGTCTTTCCCAGCTTCCAGAGGTATTAGGCAAGGTGACCCGCTATCCCCTTATTTATTCATCATTCTTGCTGAATGCTTGGGTAGGACTATAACCAAAAAGAGGGAAAACAAAACTCTTGAGGGAGTTACCATTGCTCATGGAGCTAGACCTATCTCTCATCTTCAATTTGTGGATGACTCTACCCTTTTAGGTAAAGCTACAGTTAAGGAAGCTTCTAATATTAAGCAAATCATTAGCTATTTTTCTAAGGCTATAGGGTAGTTGATCAATGAAGACAAATCTAAAGTTATTTTCTTTCACTCGCTCTCGCTAGACAAGAATCCATGGTCTTGGATAAATTAAGATATAAGAAGACCTCTCTTCCAATCACTTATTTAGGTATTCCCATAAATATTAAAAGGCAAAAAAATAAAGATTGGAATTGGTTGTTGGACAAAGTCAAGAAGAAAATTGGAAAGTGGACCAACAAGTGGCTTTCTTCTGGGGGTAGAATCACCTTGGTAAAATCAGTCCTTCAAGCTATTCCTATTTATGTTTCTTCCATTTTGAATATCCCAAAGGTCTGTTCTTCGAGAATTGGATCAAATCAGTCATCGTTTCCTTTGGAGTGGTACTAAGGAGAAAAGAAAATGGGCCTTGGTGAAATGGGATACTTTATGTCTTCCTAAGAGTGAAGGGGGGTTAGGATTCCGGTCTTCAATTAATAACAACAAAGCTTTAGCTGCTAAATTATATTGGAGGATGTTGCATAACCCCAATGCTCTTTGGGCCAATAATCTCCGTGCTAAATATGCCGAGAACAAAAGTCCCGAAGACCTTGTTCGCTATCAACTTCCTACCAAAGGTTCTCCCATTTTAGCAGTTCTTAAGACCGGTGAGGATTTGATAAAGAAAAAATTATTTTGGATCATTCATAATGGTCAACATGCAAATTTTTGGACAGATTCTTGGGATGGTCACAAGCCTTTGATAACTCGGCTTCCCGATTGGAGGCCTTGGATGGAGGAGCTTCACCGAGCTAATTGGATAAAGGTGGCTAATTACTGTCGGTACCATACCGGTAATTCAAAGGTTGGTAGATATTGGATCCCTATTGAGGACTGGCCTATTCAAATCCTAGAAAGGCAAAGACAAGATATCCAAGGCATCCTTCATATGAGATCCCTCTCTTGGTCCCATGAAAAAGATTGTTTTGGATGGAACAACACTACTAAGGGTGAGTATTCAGTTGCTCAAGGTTATTTGACCTTATGCCATAATAATCCCAACCATTCTTCTCGACATATTTTCTCAATTGTGGGCTCAAAAGCTCTGGCCTAAGGTGAGGTTCTTTAATTGGATTTTATTGCATCGTAGGGTTCTTACTGGTGAGCAACTTATGAAGCGTGGTTTTCATGGCCCTTTTAGATGTGAAATGTGTGAAAAGAATGTAGAAAATATCAACCATATTTTTATTGAGTGTACTTTAGCCTCTGAGCTATGGAGGAGAATGGCAACTTTACTTGGCTTACAGTGGTCCAATTTTTTCACTTTTGAATAGCTTTGGAGGGATTGGCCTAATCAAGAGGGTGTTGATCATTTTATTAGGCAGTTAGTTTGGATGGGTTCTACCATTCTTCTTTGGAATATTTGGAATGAAAGGAACAACCAAATTTTTAATCAAGATAGGAAGGATATTCACTATATTTGGCAAAAGACCATAGCCAACTTAGTTGAATCAGTCCATCAACTCCTTAATCACCCCCAAAACTCCCACCAAAGATGGGATCAAGTGATGCAAAGATTGAAGATTAAACCTTCTAAGGGCAACCAACTTAAAGGGAATGTGAGTATTAGTAAGATGGATAGGACTAGAAATTGGCAACCTCCTCCTAAGGATTTTGGAAAAGTCAATACCGATGGAGCCTCTAGAGGGAACCCCGGAAAAGCCAGTGTGGGAGGAATTGGTAGACTTTCGGATGGCTCCCTGGTTTTTACTTTTGCTGAGAATTTGGGTATTCTTTCCAATAACCTTGCTGAGGGGTATGGTATCCTTAGAGGCCTTCAGGAGGCTACTAAGGTTGGATGGGAAAAGGTGTTAGTTGAGTCTCGACTCTCAACTTATGATTAATCTCTTGAAGACTCCTTCTAAGAATCATAAGGTGGATTGGAGAATAAAAAGAATTATTGAGAAGATTCAGCTTAATCCAGATGGGATTTTTGAAAGTTGATTACAATCATGTGGTCGGAGATCAAAACAAGAGTGCTGATGCTTTAGCTAATTGGGCTTTGGACAAAGGTGATCTTACTTGTTATGGCCACCCTCCTATATGGTGGGCTTCTCAAATTAGGGAAGCTCTTCTTTCTATCATTTCTTTGGATGGCTCCAGTTCTGAAGGTACCTAGTTTCTTCTTGTTTTTTTTTTTGTTTCTCTTTGGTTCATTCAGTTTTTTTAGTTCCCTAGCTCATTCTATTCTTTATTTTGTTTCCTCTGTTGATTCTTGCATTAATAGTCTTCTCGTCTAGATAGGTCATTGTTTTGTTCATTTTTTTTTCTTTTGTCTTCTTTGTTTAGTTTTTTAAGGTGGGTGGGTTCTTTTGTTTTGTTTTGTTTTTGTGTTCTTTGTGTTGTTTTTTGTTGTTCTTGTGTTTCTGTTGTTTTGTTTTTTTTTTATGTTTTTTGTTATTGTTCTTGTGTTTTTTTTCGTTCTTGTTCTTGGGTTTCTCTTTGTTTGTGTTATTTCATTTTTTTTATGTGTGAGTGTTTTCTATGTTTTTTATTTTTGTTTATTGTCTGTTGTTGGTTGTTTTTATTTTTATTTTATTTTTTAGGTTTTGGTTGTGTTTATTTTTCATGTTTTTTTGGGTTATGTCTTTGTAGTGTGCTGTTGTTTTTGTCTTGTTTGTGTTTTGTTATGTGGTTCTTGTGTTTTTCTATGTGGTTTGTGTTGTGGTTTCTTTTATCTTATTGTGCGTGTTTGGTTGTGCTTTTGGTTTTGACACACTCAAGGAGCATGTTTTTTATTTTATTTTATTATTTTTGTTGTTATTTACTTTTTTTAATTTGGTTTTGTGTGTTTGTTTGCTCCTTGAGTATGTCAAAGGTGGTAGGCCAGGTCCGAGTCCCGGGCATTTTTGGCGGAATGGATACCCCTGCCTCCTTGGGTCTTACCCGAAAGTGGCATCCCTTTTGGGATGTTTTCCACAAATAAAAAAAAAAAAAATGATTTTTTCAGTTTCTGATTTTCTTATCTCACATCTATCTGGGTGGAAAGTAACCATGTACCCTTGCTCACAAAGTTTATTGATACTTACCAAATTATGTTTTAACCCCTTGACATACAATAATTTTTATATTTTTGTTTTCCCATTATATAAACTTAGATTTCCCCTTCCACCAATCCTTGTTGATCCATTATCACCAAAACTTACTAATCCTTTATTGGTTTCTTTTAGTACAATAAATTTGTCTTTGTCTCTTGTCATGTGACTGGAGCAACCACTATCAAGATACCATTGTTATTATTTATCCTGATCATGAAGGGTTGTTTGAACTAACATTGATCTAGCCTTAACATTTTTATTTTCATATTTTCTAGTTGTTGAAATTATTTTTCTAGATTCAAGAAGTATCATTTTACACCATCTAGCCTTGTGACCAAAATTGTTGCATTTGTAACATATAATAACATCATCCATAAGATGTGAAAAAGAATTGAAATTTATATTGACATTGTTTATTGCATGATTGATACAATGACCATATTTATTACAAGAAAAGCAATGACCATGGAAGAAATTATGTAACCTGTTTGGATGCCTTGGATTTTGTGGTGAAGTATTCTTTCTCCTGTGATTAACTCTTATCCAAGGTTCTTCTTTGCTTTCTTCCTTTTTGATATCCTTTGCTTGCTTATCCTTGTTTGAAGTTTTTTATTTTTAAAAACTTGATTCCTCTTTTTGTTTCTCATATTCTTCATTTTTTAGTGCCTTGATCCTTTCAACTTCATTCCTTAGGTATATAATTTTTTCTTATAACCTTTCATATTCTGTTTCTTTAGCTCTTAAAAGATTTGTTATATATTGCTCAATATTCTTTCCTTCTTCTACCTTTACCTTGAATTATGTGAGATTTTGTACGAGTTCTATCCCCGTTTCTTTCTCCTATTGAATTTTTTTCTTTAATATTGAATTATTTTTCCTAATCCTTTCCAATTTTTTGAGAGTAGCGAATAATTCTTCTTTTATATCAAACATTGTCTCTTCTTAATTCTTTGAAGTCATATGTATTTATGATGGATCCTCCTCGAAGCTATTAGTCTTTTCACGAAGAGACTCGCTCTGATACCAATTGAAAAACATGTACTTATATTGAGAGGGGGGGTGAACAGTATAAGATAAAAATTTTTGCTTTTTAATCCAAATAATAGCATCAAAAATATTAAAGTACTAAACATTACAAAAAACATCACACACATGAGAGACATGATTTTATGTGGTTCACCCAATGTGGGCTACTCCACGGAGAAAATATTTCTTATAATTTTTTATCAAATAAATTCTCTTGGGAATCCTTTCCCTACAATGTTTATGGACCTTTTTCCAAAGGAGATACCAATTCCCTAAATCAAGTTCATGGATATCTATCCACAGGAGACACCAAGATCATAGTATCTCCTCTAGTTGGTGATCTTATAGAAGACCTTTACCTCCACTAACCTTAGAAAATGGAACTTTATCCATAGAATATACCTATATTTCCTGCCCTAGCTAATGGATCTCTATCCACTAGAGAATGTCATCCTCTATACACTATCACCTCCAAATATTATACTCAACTCTGTATCAAAGTTTTACCAAACATAGTTCTTCGGTCCTACATAAATCTGATATCGATCTTTATCTCTGATCTAGCACAAATTTATCCTCAATTTTTTACCAAACTCTATCCTCAAGCCTTAACTCAAAGCTTGAATCAATCTCAAATCAACTCTGTTGGATCTACCCCAAACCTTAACTTAAGGTTTGAATAAATCAATTAATCAACTCTAATCACAAGCCTTCTCAAAGACTTGTCTTAAATATATCTTGTAAGCTTTCACAAAATCTCACACCATTCTATCCTCAAGTCCTCTCTAGAACATGTACAATCTACACAAGTCCACACTAGAAATTGTCCAATCTCATAGAAACACAAAGATAATTGTTAGAGACTCAATATTATTCAACTCATCATAATTCTCAATGAATTTCAATCACTCTTTCAGAAACACACAGAGAATTGTTAGAGACTCAATATGCTTCATCTCAATCACTTTCTCAATTCAATTCAGAATATAGAATAGTTTGCTTTGGAACTTAAACAATCACTTCACACATCCACTTGACTAGGCTCACCCAAATTTACTCAACCAATCACTCAATGAAATAATCCTTTCTCAAAAACCCTAGTCCAAGTATATGATCACTCACTCAAAATATTTCCAATAATGCTCAACAACAAATCTCACATAACAATGATACTCATGTTCTTTTTAAACCCTAGTTCAAGTATATGATCACTCAATCAATGGCTTCAACAACAATGCTTATAAAACAAGGTTTTAACAACTCTTTATTCTAGAAATCCTCGAAGCATTAACTCAACACACTCAATAAGGAAGACCTAATCATGTCCTTTTCAATCCAAACTTATTTTCCATAAAACCAACCAATAAACTCAATTATGAAATAATGTGCTCATACCTTTTTCTTTATGATGAAGGGATCTCATAAATCTACCATAACCACAAATACTTCTTTTCCAAGCTCAAATAAGGTTAGGTGACAATACAAAAAAAAACAGCAACTCACAAATACACCTTATTACTCCATCTTGATTAAGCATCCATCAACACATAGAAATAAATGATAACTTACACCTTATAATAGCCTAGTTGAAATAATATCCACCACTAGAAAATAATTTTAAAATAATTACTTTCTCAACACTTCTTAGTGGCAAGAAGACATCTTCAATAATAATCAACACTTAAAAGCATTTATATCTCCAATAAGCTAAAAATATTAAAAGTATTTATAAAACAATTAACTCTTATTCCTCCTAATTATTTTTAACCAAAAATAATTACCAAGAAAAAATACCTTTTATCTATCCCTTATAACTCCCACATCACTTTATAAAACCATTTAATAAAGCTAAAAATTAAATTAAATTTTTCAACAACCTTCTCTGAAAAACCTGATGATCAAATAATGTGCATACCTTTTCGTTGATCCCTAAAAGGGATCCGACGAGAATCAAAATGTTGCCTCCACCAGCCTAAGTGCCTTAGTGCTTGGGAGTCCACCGCATGGGCTAGCAATGCCCACATGAAGGAAGTGGAGCTTCCTTCACGTTATAATCTTCTTCACACACATTGACCTCCTTCGAACACCACATGTCATCCACTAGTCATAGCTCTTTAATCACATGAATAAAAGAGATACCTTTCGCAAGGAATTAGGGAGCATTAAATTGAAAAATAAGATTGGTACTTTCTAAGGTTAAACGATCCACCTTTTATACATGAATGGAGGAAACTTCTCACACGTCAATGCATTAGAAATTCGAATTTTGAATATTGAAATTTACTTTAACTATTATTTATTTATAATAATTTAAATTCTATATATTGTAAGTTAAATAGATGATTAATCTTTGGGCCTTTTTTAACCAAACGAAAATCCACCTTGGTTTTTAATAAAAACCTTTTATTTTTGCCCGTCATGGATAATTAATCTTTGATTTTTTCCCAGCATGGTTTTCATAAAAAACTTTGATAATGCTTCTCATGAAGCTCTTTTGGAACCAATAAAAATGCAATTCTTCTTAGAACCTTTTAACATCAATGACAATTAACATTCCTCAAAATTTCCAACAATAAATGGGGACCAATACATTGTAAAATAATCATATGTCCATGACTACAAAAGAAAGAGTAATCTAATGGTGAATGGTTGCAAATCCTAAATACTACATAGATTATGGTATAATAAATCTAATAATGACCTCCCCCATGAAAATATCCTCTATTGTCCTATGTAGCCCTACTCCATGAGTAGTTATAGTGGATATATCAATTATGTACAGATCTTATTTGTGCCCTTGTGATAAAACATAAAGGTAAAGAGGAGGATTGATATACAATGTACTAATGGCATAGTTGTGGTAGTCTAGATCTACTATGACAAAATGGTATGTTTCTTATCTAGTCATATTTTCCTAGACACCCACTCCACTAGCATTAGCTATGTCTCATGAGTGGTCATAACCTAGTGTATTTATTTGAATATTAACAACCATGTTATGAAATAAACATCCTCTAGGGTCACTGTCATCTTGGTGACATCATTTATGTATGTATCCATAAAAAAGTTTTGGTTTTTTTGTTCTAGAATAACCAAAATTATAATTCAATGATATATGTGGCTAGATATAGGATATATCTTCCACCTAGTCCATACTAACCTAGCATAACTCATCCTGCACATATGGCCTGATCCATGTAGGTCAAATTTTAACTACATTATAGAGACAAAAAGGAGGTGTAGGCAAATATGACTACATCATAGAGAGGTCAACCGATTTTTTTAAGAAATGGCTAAGTGTCAAAAACAAGACTCAAAACCACGGTCAAAGGTAGACAATATTCCTCATTAAGAAGATCATGACAATAGGACACAACTTACTAAAAAATGCAATTATCTTTGTAAAAGAGAACCCAAGGAAAGAAAGAATCATAGTCATGGGATATTTCCTCAAAGCTATGATCATAAGAAGGCCAATGGATGACAACCGAAGAAGGAGCGTGGCCGTAGGATGTTGAGGTTCTCAATTCCATAAAATTTCATGAGTCCAACATTAAATTGGTCAAAATTCAAATTTTTAGAGTTTTTATCATGGCCATGAGTATTTCTTTGTAAACATGGTGGAAGGGAAAATGTATTCTTGATTTAAAAATACCATAACTGCATATATAAGGTGCTAAAAACTATGAAAATACCTGATACCATGGTCAAATTCATCAAATTTTAGATTTTGGGAGTTTTGATCATGACCATAAGTATTCATTTATAAATAGTATGGTTGTGAGTTTTATGTTTGAAGGTGGCACCCTCTCGAAAACAATGACTACCTTGATAGACAAAATACTTCTTCTCAACCCATGGTGATGATAAATCTCTCTATCATTGTAAAAATAGTCAATAGATGCTTATCTTGTAAAGTGATCATGGTCGAGAACCAATTCTATCCTAGAGAAGTTGAAGCCCTAAAATCATGATTTTTACTAATTTTTTGGTCAAGATGGTCAAATACCTCAAGTTATAAAAATTAGGTGTGGTTTCAATAAATTGGTGGATTGAAGGCAAGTCCTCATAGCCATGAGTAAGATCATCCAAAGCAAAGTAGAAGCACAATTTTAGAAATATCAACCTAATTTTATTGAGCAACATGCCAACATTGAGTTTGACAAACTCAATCATGTTTGTTCATGTCTAGATAAATAGATGATAAGATTGTTACCACAACCATGAGACAGATTAAAAGGATCAATAAATCCATGATATTGGAAGATTAATCGATAGAGGAGCTAAAGCATTTTGGTCTAGAAAATTCTAAAATAATCCAATCAATGGATTTCTAATGTGGAATCTATGGTTACGAGTTGCTGCAAGAATAGGGGATGATCCAAATTTAGTTTCTCTTAACCAATTAAAACAAATATAGATAGAGGCCACCAAACATAAGCAAATTGTAGAGAGCCAAACTATATTTGAAGATCCTTGTAATTCTTGTATTCATAATCAATGTAAAAAGCTATAAATAGAGGCTAAAACCTCACTTTAAAGGGTCAAATTTGAAGTGTTTTCTTGCATTGCTGTAACATTTTCTCACAATATAATAAGCATTACTTGGGATTTTTACCTCAAATTTATGATCTTCTTCATCATCTAGTATTAATATTGTGAAGTAATTTCTATTAATATTGCTAGGGTAGTCTATTCTACTGATATTGGATTGCTAGCCTAGGGTAATTATAATTATAGACACAAAATCATAGCTACTAAACCTCCATCCTAACCATCCCACCACCAACGTGTCTTTCATTCCACCTTCCCACCAATTATTTGGCCCAAATCCACCTTCCTGCCATTTCCTAGCCTAATTGGGGTTATTTTAATATTATTTTATAATATTTTATATTTTATATAATATTTTATTATATTTTAATATATTTATTATAAAATATATATAAATAAACTCAATTAACCTTAGTCCGTCCGATTTTATTTAATCTCCACCATCCATTTTCATTAATCCATGTCACATTCAAAAAGTAATCTCAACCCTAGGATATGACTTAATCTTAGCCACACGATCAAAAGTGCAAGGCTAAAACCCTAAGAAAAACCTAGGTTGGATTATAAATAGGGTATTTTGCAAATGCCTAAACCCTGTAACCTTGAGATTAAGAGATATACTTGGAGAAGCATTTTTTGATGCCCTAGTGAAGTGGAGATAGAGAGAATTGAAGATATGATGCCCTAGATAATCCAATAATACTTTTGCCATTCTAGCCACCGTCCATCCATCCTCGCTTGCCGCCATAGTCGTATTCCATCTGCTGCCTCTATCACCATCCTTCCTGATCTATTTCTGCAGATCTGCCTTACCCTGTGAACATTATGTTGTGCTTGTGAAGCTCACTGCAGAGCTTGCCAAGCGCTCACCAGAGCTTACCCTATCTGCAAGTGCACACCAAATCTTGCCAAGCTCATTGCTTAGCCTACCTAACACCTTCTAGAGCCTACGACAATCCCAGGTGTGAACCAGAGCTTGCGAAGCTCACATCAAAGCTTGCTATGATACTAAAATGAAGATCTAAATCTACTAGACCACAAAATCTACAACAATGAAGAAAGGTATATTCAGTATTGTTTTATTTTATTTATTCGTTGGTTTGGCATGCATTTTAAATTTATTCTTACGCTAGGGTTTTGTTAATATTTGAGGGTATCACACTATGGAGCTCTCACAGGTATTACTGATGCTCTTGTGTTTTTTTTTGCATGCAGATCTATGAATTCAACATATTATTTGACAACTGTTGAAGTTGGAATGGCCCCACACTGGATATTCAAAGCCCACTCAACTTTTTGGGATCAAGGACACACTCAGATCTGAAGACACTTTTTTTATATCTAATTAGGGTTTCAGAGAACCCTAGTTCTGTTGTAAATTATTGTATCAAATATCCGCATTGGATACTAATTGTAACAAAGGAGTCTATTGGTCCCCCCATTGAATACATATTTCTTTTATGCAATCTGTTTTGTCTCATTGATTTATTTGATTCTATCATTTTATTTTCAAGTGTCGTGTCTTTGCATCCACAAATTACGATCATGGTGGGACCCCACAAGGGTTTCATAATTTGATAGATATACCTTGCTAATTTTTTGTTGTTGTTGCAGGTTTTTTAGAAAGCATAAAAACTACTACATTTTTTGCTAGGGTTTTTGAAGCATTCTGCAGCACTTCCAAGGATCGCATAGGTGCCCTTTCATGCTTCGCAAGTGCTCTCCTACACCTAAGCAAGTGCAAAGCTATGCATGGCATTAATTTGAACCAAATTTAAGTCTTCCAAGTGAGTTATGTAACCCAAGTTTGCCATTCAACAATTTACGTATTTTGTTTCTTGCTGTTTTTTTTTCACCGTTTCTGTTTTTACATTAAGAAATCGGGGAAAGAATCAGTAGTAAGTTACATCTAGATTTTTTGTGTGATTTAGAATATAAAATATAATTCTTATTCTAAAATTGTAAGTCTAGGTGATTTATCTGCATTTTTGAGTGCATATAAAATGCAAAAGCATCTTGGAGTTGCATTTTAGGGTTAAAAATTATTTCAAACTTGCATATCTAAATAGGAACATCATTTAGAAGCATAAAGTAATCCTACCCTAGTCTGGCCCCTTTGTCAGAGAGGTGGATGAACCCTCTGGTGCTCTTGTGATTTTTATCACTTGTAGGCAAGGGTTTTAAGGGTGTACTTTGTGCTCTATCGATGAAATTTACATCTTTATGTTGGATTCTGATTTAGATTAGTGAGGTTGGTAATTTTTAATATTGTTTGCACACTATAAAGAACAAGGAACATAAAATTAATCAATCACACACTTGCACACTGTACTTTTTAATAGTAATAGTTGAATTTCATCACCAACTATTTCTTGAGGTTTGGTGATGGTGGCTTTCATATCCATCCATTAAATCTCTGTCCCTAGACACCATAGGAATACCCCCGAGCAAACTTGTTGGAGGTCATTACCAACAAGAATCTTGTTGCCTTGGCCAACCATAGTTTTTACCTTTATTTTTCAATAAACGATATTAGGCTACACCAAAACACACAAACCCAACAATTTTAAAAGGAATTTCACATTAAAGGAATAAAATAATTAATGAACATGAGGTAAGCCACACAAGGTGAAACCTAGGATTGGTTATTTTCTTTGATTTATTTCTTTAGAAAGGAAATTGTTAATTTGTGTGATCTAGATTAATCTTGAATTTTTGGTTTAATTATTTTATGGTGTTAACACGCCAACAAAAGAAGGTAATGAACAAAAATAATTTAATGGAAAATAATTCCCATGAGCCTACTACTTTGGTAGCCCCATACACTATGATTAATACTACTTTTTTTAGATCATCCCATCCATCCTGCTCTCAAGAGGAGTCCCATCCACTTAATGTGGAAGCCACCACCACCTACATAGGCATGGATAGAGTGCAATCCATATACAAGACCTCTAAATATGTCATGGAGCCCCTTAGCCAAGATGATTATGAAGAACCTAAATTGGCTACCACCTACCTTACCCAAGGATATCCTAATTCAAGATATGAATATGATGTTCCTTCCACCGTAAATCCAACCACCACAAAGCCCAAGTGTTAAAAACACTTACTTCACATCCACCTAAACCAACCCCTTGTATTAGGAGCATGTTAATGTTGCCTCATAATTCCCCAACCTTCAAGTTCTAACATAAAATGCAACTTGCACCATACCCATGACATCTCATCTATCATCCACACCTCCATCATCACATTTAGCTAACATGACCATGTCATCCACACCTCCATTATCACATTGAGCCAACATGACCATGTCATCCACACCTCCATCATCACATTTAGCCAACATGACCATGTCATCCACACCTCCATAATCTCATTTAGCCAACATGACCATGTCATACATCCCTCCATCATCTCACTTATCCAACATGACCATGCCTAATCTTCCATCATTATCAACCCAACCATCATCTCATCCAACCTCAACCCCATCATTCGACACATGGTCAAATTAGGAACTCACAAATATATTAGGGCTCATCAATAGATTACTTTCACAATGAACAAAAGGAAAGTAATCAGTTAACATAAACCCTATGACTCAAGGAGTTCCAACTCAACATCCACTCGTCAATCAAAATTCTTGATGGATCCCTCAATCCTCCATAGTGACCATCCCTAACCCACCACCACTCCACACATCCACCATACCAATCAAAATTACCACCAATCAACAATCCAATCCTTTCCTCCATCATCCTCATCAATCATCCCCATCCTTCAATCATCCATATTATCCACACACCCAACCCAATCCATTCCACAATACCATGTTGGTCACACCCCAACATCCATCATCAAGCCCATCAACCAACCACCACCTAATCCATGGTCCTCACATTCTAGCAGAAGACCTTAGACTTCAAGCAATGCAAAAGCAAATCAATCAGTTGATGCAAAATTCATCATGAAAAATGAGCCAAAATCTCACATTAAGCCAATTGATCCATCAACAAATTCATCCATCGATACCATCATCGCCATATCTAGAATATTTTACGATACCAAAATTTGACAAGTTCAGGGGAACTGAGGATCCCAAAGAGCATGTGAGCTCATTTATCCACGTATGTTTTTGGATTAGCAATGATAACACTCTCATGCTCTAAATGTTTCCTCAAATGCAAGGGGGGATTCCATAGAATGGTAAAAGACCACACATAGTATATACACTTTTGATCAATTGATAGATCTATTCTTAGAGCGCTTCACCCTAAATATTAAAAATAAGGTATCCTTATCAGATATTTATTATTTGAAACAATGGGATGAGGAACCTATCTATGACTTTGGAAACTATTGGAGGGCAGTCATATCTAAATTGCCATTCTCCCTACCAATGGAAGAGATTATAAAGCTTTTTACCAAGAGTTTCTTAAAACCCATCTCTTGGATGCTATAGCTAAACACTTATAGAATATTTGAAGAAGCTTTAGCACAGGCTAGTGTCATTGAGGAGATAAAAATATAAGAGGGTGTCACTAAGACTAAAAGGAAAGAATGGCAAAATAAGGTCCAATACCGAAATAACCAATTCGGCCAAAACAAATCCACACAAGCCTCAATGGATAACATAGCAAACCAAGTTAATCAAGTGGTGATGAGCTAGCCCGTAGTGGCTCAAAAACTGGTGCAACAAAAAATTTCATATCATGTGATCCCATCAGTTACCCAAGCACCAATGGTTCAAAACACAGTGCCAACTATGGAACAACCTATCCATCACCAATTCAATCACCCCCAAAGACAATACGCTCCGTTAAACGAGTCATATTCATCCATGTTTATAAGGTTGTATGAAACCAAAAAATTAGCCTTACCATGAGTATGTGGTCCAAGACGTCACCATCACCCCCTTAGCCATTCCAAAAGCCAAAGATTTTGGACATCCCAAAGATCATTCTTTATCCATAGGTTCTATCTACGACATGAGTACCACTCCAAATAGCATTAACTATGTTTATGGAGGGTTGGATTTCTCAACTGGTGCAAACCCACCTGAATAACTAAAAGAGCCTAGGCATGGTAATATACCCCACATGGAAGAGGTTCCAGTTAGATACTTCTATATGTTCCATTGGCAAGGTTAAGGTTTAGGTTCCCATGAACAAGAAATGCATTATATCCTAGATGTCCCATATAGAGGTTCTCATGATCATTCCAGATTAGGTTATACCCCATTGTCCTCCACTGCTTCTCTTGAGTAAGCCTTCAAAAAGCTTAGCCTCAATGATCAAGAGCCCTCCATGCATCCATTGCCATCAACATCCTCTCTTGAACAAGACCTTCAAGAACTTCACATTGATGAAGTAGACGAGGATGATCCCATCAATTTCTCCTATCCAGTCTTTGATTCCGATGATGAAAATTATGAAGAATTTGAAGTCATGTCAAATGCTTCTAATGATTCTGAAGAGGAATCACTCCCCATTGTCCCCATAACCCAACAGGAAGAGTTTTACCTCCGAATGTTTCCCATCCAACATCCCATTTTCTGCTTGCTTCTTCCACAAGAGCAATATGATCCACCTGGAAATCCACCTTGAGCCCCACATAAGCCAAGAATTGTAACATATGTACATACCAAAAACAAAAAAACAAAAACATACAAAAAAAAACAAAAACATACAAAAAAAGAGAGAAAAATGTTGCTATGATGTTTCACATTCACTATTACAGGGATACCACACCTCGATATAGGTTCTGATTCAATTGTTCCATATGCACATCCATCCCAAACACCTTCCATTCCCCTAAGCCAATATGAATCCCATTGACTTATTCACCCCACTCCACAATCCATACGATTTGGCTAAGCCAATTCCAATTGATAGCATCCTCATTAACTTGGACTAGATTTCCTCCCCACCCTCCCTCTCGAAGTTTATCCTATCCTTGGAATTTTTAAGTGCTTCATCTTGTTAGATTCCTCATTAGCCCTCACCTTCACCCTCACCATATTCAACTAGTAGTCCCAAGGTTTTCCAGGCAGAGTTAGACAATGATAAGAAAGAGAGGCTAGATGACATCTTAGATGACTTCAATCTGATTCCAACACCACATCAACTTGAGGAAGGTTCACATATGTCCATTGAAGAAACCATTGATGTGAACCTTAGTTTAGATCCTAACAATCCCCAAATGGTCAAGCTTGGAAAAAATTTAACATCCAATGAACAAGAGCAATTCATAGCTCTCCTCAAGAAGAAGAAAGAGGTGTTTGCATGGTCCTACAAGGATATGCCTGGCCTTGATCCTAACCTTGTTGTCCACAATCTCACCTTGCGACCTGACGCCAAGCCAGTCAAACAAAATCTTAGAATAATGCATCCTACTATAGCACTCATAGTAAAAGAGGAAATACAAAAATTGCTAGATGTTCACTTTATCATCCCTATTGACTATCCTGAGTGGCTTTCAAATATGGTACCCATTCGCAAGCACAATGGGGGGATACGCATTTGCAATGACTTTCGAGACCTAAATACAGTGTATCCTAAGGATGATTTCCCTCTCACAAAAATTGATACTCTTGTTGACACCTACGTAAGCCACAAAATGCTTTCCTTCATGGACAGTTTCTTAGGATACAACCAAATTCGAAAAAATCTTGATGATCAACATAAAACAACATTTACAACACCATGTGGAACATTTTGTTTTAGGGTTATGCCCTTTGGCCTAAAAAATGTAGGAGCTACTTATCAAAGAGCCATGACTTACATATTTCATGATTACATGCATAAAATCATTTAATACTATGTATATGATATCTTGGCTAAATCTAAAATCCGACAAGAAAATATTGACGTTTTGGACAAGATTTTTGATCGGTTGTTAGAATTCAAGGTGAGGTTAAATACCAAAAAGTGTTTCTTTGGTGTTACCTCTAGTAAAATTTTAGGATTCATTGTCTCCATATGAGGCATTGATGTGGACCCAAATAAGGTTAAGCCCATCATGGAAATACCACCCCCAACTAACATCAAGGAATTGCATAGCTTGAAAGGTAAAATTCAATCAATAAAATGCTTCATTGCACAACTTTATGATAAATGCAGGCCATTTAACCACCTGATACAAAAGGGGGTAGCATTCATATGGATAGAAGAATGTCAAAAAACATTTTACGACGTCAAGCGTTATCTAATTACACCACCAGTTTTAACTCCTCCTAAGCCGGGGGTCCCTTTCCATCTATATGTCTCAGCCACAGAGGCTGCTTTAGGGATGATGCTTGCACAGAAAAATGAACAAAATCGAGAGCAAGCAATCTATTACATGAGTCGAACGTTGGTAAGTTATGAAACAAGATACGCTTATGTAGAAAAGTTATGCTTAGCGGTGGTTTTAGCCACTAAGAAACTTTGACATTATATGCTAAGCCAAACAACCTATGTCATAGCTAGAGAAAATCCTCTACGTTACATGATGTCTCGCACTTATAACAATACCCGTACCGCTAAATGGATAATGTTGCTTATAGAATTTGATCTCGAATTCATTAGCCAAAAATCCATTAAAGGTCAGGTCATTGCCGATCACCTTACAGAAGCTCCACTACCTAGTGATCATCCTTTGATTATTGAGCTCCCAGATGATTCGGTATTTTCAGTCACTGAAGAAGGAAAATATATCATTCCTCGAGGAGGATGTCGACATCACATTATTCTTTGATGGATCTAAGTGCGAAAAAGGTCAAGGTGCAGGAGTTGTCTTTCACACACCACAGGGGATTCCCATCCCTTTATCATTCAAGTTAGACTTCTCATGCACAAACAACACAACAGAGTACGAAGCCTTAATCTTAGGTCTTCAATCAGCTATAGCTATGGGTATTAAGCGTATCCAAATATTTGGAGATTCTCAACTTGTTGTAAAACAAGTAACAGGAGAATACCAATGCAAAGAACCTACCATTAAGCTTTATCATGAAATAGCAATGAAATTGCTATCAACATTCGAATGGTATGAAATCAATAACTTGCCTCGTTCGACTAACAGATTTGCAGATGCAATGGCCTCTCTTGGATCCTTGATTCCAAAGAATGACTTAGGAGAGGTACAACCCCTAATAATCTCAACAATCTCTAAAGCAGTCGTGAAGCGTGCTAACCCATAGGATGGAAAAGATGTTTGCTTTATCCATGCGAAATCATGTGAGCCTTGGTCAAACCCCATAATTGCCTTTTTAAAATTTGGAACACTCCCATATGACATGTCTCGGTCTGCCAAACGTGCCTTCAAGCAAAGGGTAGCCCGTTTCATTCTCTTGGGTGACGTGTTGTATAAACGGGGTTATGATGGAATCTTGCTTCGATGCCTCGAACCAGAAGAGGCCCAAAGGGCTATAGAGGAAGCCCATGATGGTACTTGTGGTGGTCATTTTAGTGGAATGGCCATTGCAAAGCATCTTTTATGCATGGGTTATTATTGGCCCACCATGGAACGTGATTGTTGCACATATGTCAAAAATTGCAAACAATGTCAATCACATGCCAATTTAACACATGTACCATCACAAGCTTTACAGCCTATACAGAGTCTCTGGCCCTTTTCACAATGGGGCCTCGATCTAATCGATAAAATTTTACCCTCCTCTTCAGGACAACATACTTTCATCATAACTGCCATAGAATACTTCACAAAGTGGGTTGAGGCAATCCCTCTAACCAGTACGACAGGACCTAGAATTGTGGATTTCATACTCCATCACATCATTTGTCGTTTTGGTATCCCCTCTAAAATCATTTTGGATAATGGTAAGTCTTTTAAGAACAAGGATGTTAGAACACTTTGCGAGAAATATAATATCCAACATAGTTTCTCAACTCCTTATTACCCACAAGCAAATGGACAAGCTGAAGCTACCAACAAGACCTTAATTGCCATTCTTAAGAAACTTGTCAAAGAAAATCATAAATATTGGCATACACAAATCCCTTTGGCACTTTGGGCTTATCGAACAAGCATCCGAACGCCGATGGGAGCAACACCATTTTCTCTGGTCTATGGAGCGGAAGCTATTATGCCTCTTGAGCTCGAGATTCCTTCCTTACGAATTTCCTTGCAAGAATTCATAGATGATGATACAACTAGACAAGCACGACTTGACCAACTCACACTCTTAGATGAAAGGCGTGTCAATGCATTAGAACATTTACGAGTTTATCAAGACCGCCTCAAGCGTGCTTACAATGCTAAAGTCCATCTTCGAGAATTTCAAGTAGGGGATCTCGTCCTCAAAGAGAACCAACAAAACACCAATGCGTTGCCACATCTTCATGACAAATTCATGGTAAATTGGTTAGGTCCATATGTGATCACTCAAAAAGTGGGTAATGGTACTTATAGGCTTGCCGATTTAGAGGGTAAAGAGGATCCTGAACCACTTAATGTTCTTCATTTAAAAGCATTCCATTGTTAAACGTGACACACTATATGTATATATACATGGCTAAAAAAAAAAAAAAAACAAAACAAACAAATTGCATGCTCTTACATAGGCATTTCCACATTGCATACATTTCATTTGCATTTAGGCATTTACATTCAATCATACATATTCCGTTACATTGTACAATTTCCATTTGCATATTAACAATCATTACACTAGGCATACACATTTGCATTCATCCCATCCCATGCTCAATGATCTGGCATAGTAATGATGATATGGCCACAAACAAAAAGTCAAAGTTATAGAAATTGGGGGTACCTAGTTTGAAACAATCATGCAACTTTCATAAGCCAACAACATCACATGTCAAAATCACAAAAGCCTAAAATTTTTAGTCACTCAGCCATTACTAGTGTCGAAAGCAACCTCCAAGTGGATGTCCAATTTTCTTTAGGACCAAAAGCACAATTTACACACTAAGAAAGTCTTGAGCGATGTCAATTGATTCCAAATGCAATCTTGAACCAATCACATTCCATCACATCTTAAAAACATTATGAGTCAAGGAGGGTTAGTGCCATACTTGGGTAGTACCTTGAAGCGAAAAGGGATAATCCTCGCTTGTCCCATCATGCAACATAGTCCAAAGCAAAAATAGTGGTTTTCACCATTACCTCAATTACTCTTCAAATATAAGCATAAAAACATAGAGTAGTAAGGATAGGGTCACAATTCTCATCACACTTCGGTTGAGAATCCGATTCCCCAAAGCTCTATACAAAATTAACAAATAAAACTCCCAAATACCCTTGATCCCTAAAGTCATAAGGATTCATACTACACGCCCCTGACAAGGATGGGTAGTCATCCCCAAGGCCTAAAAGATCAAATCCCATTGGACTATGGAGTGAATCTTCATCGGGGCTATAGACGCATGACTAGCAGTGGAGTAAGCTCATGCGGGGCGACATGTCTCCTTGGCAAACAAGAAGACCTCTGACCGCACATAAGGGCAAGCTAGCTTTAGGTAATCTTCATAATAGGTCATGCCCAATTTACTCATAGTGGGTCAATGAACTTCACATTCACACACACTGGTTCTTGATTGATAGGGTCATTGTCACACTCAAAGATTTGGTAATTGAACCTCACTTGCACACACATTGGTCCTAAAGAAAGTTAGACAACCCAAGTGAGTTTGGTTGATAACACTAGTATGTTTGAGTCTTTGAAAATTCTGTCATACTCATTCCATATCAACATCCATATCTTCTTCCATGTCAAATTCCATATTTTCTTCCACATCAACGTCCATATTTTTTGACATGTCCACATTCATGTCTTCATGGTAAGTCGAGTTGCAAAACATAACAAAACTGGGTACTCCCGATTGTCAAACAATGGACAACAAAAATGGCCAATAGTATTTCTGAACTATAATAGATCATATGAACAACATGCATTCCTATCATGTAAGTCTGCATTCATTTAGCATTAACTTGCATTAATCATATCAAATTCTCATAATATTGCATATAGTTTACAGTCGTCATGCATTTACTTACAATAATAACTCATCATTAGCTTGCATACATCAAATCAAATAAACATTAGGCATATACATCATAGTCATTAGCTTGCATACATCATCATAAACATTAAATAAAGCATTGCATAACACATAAAAACATCCACACAAAAAGACAACATGCATATATGAAAAGGCCATGTATATATAAGCGTCCAATATACAATAGAGTGCCAAGAAGGCTACAAAAGGGAGCACCAAGGCTCACATGTACAAAAGAGTGCATATAAGCACTACATCAACTATCCATGAGAAGACCCCTGAGACCCGGTAGGAGCCCTCGACCTAGTACTCTGCCTCAACTCCGTCTGCCTCGATGGCTCGGCCATAGATGAAGAAGGAGGATCTGGCAAGGTGATGTGATGTTGCATACACACATCCTCCAAGGAATGTGCGTATGCCTCACTAGCTCGAAGTCATCGCAAGTCCTTCTGATGTCATCGCTCCTTCACCAAAATCTCTACTTGTAGCCTCGTAACTGTCTCCTGCTCCCGAGCTATAGTCGCCCTGGCCTCCCTCTGAGACTCTAGCATAGTCTCTCGCTCCTCCCATAGCTGCTCAAGCTCAGCCCGTAGCCTAGCCACCTTGGAGATCTCACCCATATCCTCATCATCCTCCCTCTCCCCTACCGCCAAACCCACCTTCAAAGCCTGCTGGGCCGCTACCCTCGACCGTCTCCATCCCGTCGACCGCTGAGGCCTCATCCTCTTCAGAGTCGACCTCGACCCCACCGCTATCGCATCCTCACCTGCCACCTTTGGTACCCATACTGGCTGGGCACCAAACCACTCCGCATACTCCGGAGTCACACCGACATCATCCACATCAGCCACCTCCAACTGCTCATCATCCTCCAATGGCACCCACCATGGTTCGGGACAAGGTAGTGTCACCTCATCCTTCACCCGTCGATACAACACCGGCTCATCAAGAACTCCTTGAGGCAAACCAAACTGCCTCAGCACCCACGAGTACTGGAAGTACTCCACCTCCTCATCCCTCCGCCCAACTATCCATCGACCCTGCCACACCCGTCACAGTTGTCTCCCATATCCATCCCACCTAGCTCCTCGCCATGGCCTCCATCGCATGTCCACCCGAGCCAAGCCTGACCACATGTCTCGGTACCACTACCCAGTGTGTACCTCTCGACTAGGCTGAACCTCCTCAGCCACAGCCCATCGCCTCGCATACGGCTCATCCATCTGCCATGACTCACATGGCAACCCCTCGAGCCGAGCTACCACAAAATGCTCCCAAGCCCAACACTAAAGGAGAAAGTTGCACCCAATCCCCTTTCTCCCCCTCTATGCCACCTCATATAGCTCCCGGTATAGCTACGCCAATAAAGTAGGTGCCCATGCGTACTCCCGAGGATCCATCAGTAGATCACTCACTAAGCCCAATAGGTTCCAAGGGAACCTACACCTAGTGCTATTAGGTAGCACTATGTTGGCCAGCATGAACATGATCAAGGCAGGGAGTGCATCTAACTCCTTCGCCTTGTACATGCTCAGGTACAGTATCCCTCCATCCCCTATCCAAGCCTCCTACCACTGATCCCCAAGCATCTTCTCCATATTTGCCTTCTTATCCCTCCCCACCATCACCTTCTCTCCCTCTACTAGCACCTTGAGAATGTGATAAACATCCTCAAGAGTGATAGTAACCTCTCCAATCGACAGCTGGAAAGTCCCTCTATCCGGGTCCCACCTCTCGATCAAAGCCGAGAGGTAGCCCTCATTAGCCCTCACCACATCCAATCGGGCCACACCATCTAGGCCTACCCTACTCAATAGCCCCCAATCCTCCTCTGAAAGCTTCTTCCTCATCCCCAAAATGAGAGGAGAGAAGTGATGTCGAGGCTCAATATCCCTCAACTGCAACAAACAAAAACACTTTGTTAGTTTTAAAAATTCAAAAAATTAAAAAAAAAAATTCAAAAATAAACTAAAAACAAATTTTTGCACAAAGGAAACAAAGGGTATTACCGGGACAAATGTCACCTCCGCTCCACCAGCAGCACCAAGGCCCTCCACCGCCATCGCCTCCGCACACTCGCAAGCCTCACTTAGCTCACTAAGTCACTTCCCTCCTCAGACACAGCTTCTCAAAGTTTACAGTGCACAAATGAGCCTAAAAATTCCTCAAAAAGCTTTTTATAGCTTTAACTAGCGCATTCAGGTGCAGAGCTGCACCTGAACATTGCGGGCGCATGCAGGCACATGTGGACACCTGCAGAACATGCCAGGTGCAGGCGTGTGCCTGGCAGTAAAAGAGAATGAGGACAAAAACTCCTAAAATGGTAGCTCCCATCATCAAATCTGAACCAAAATTCATCCATACATCATGTACATCATAAAAGTTGATTTTGTGAAATTACAAATAGTTTTGCATGCATATTTTTTGAGAAAAAGCAAAATTCTTCACAAATACATATTGCATTGCGAAAACATGCCAACCAAGGTCACATTTTTGCAAAATCAACATCCCACAATTCTTCATCATCTACGTCATCACATTCTTCCATCATCATTATGCATATATCATTCATCATTTTTATTTTGTCCAGGCCATCCAAGCGAACCTCGTATCTAGTATGTTATTCTATAAACTTGGCGATTGCAGCGATGATAATCCATGCAATTCGGTAAGATGAATAATGTACAATAAGGACACTTGCTCATGATCATAATCAATTATCTCGTCATCAAAAATCACAATCACATTTGGCACCTCACATTTTGAATGCAACCTTGCCAAGAACAATTTGCTCGCAATCAATCATTGATGTCCTTGTCTGTGGGGCAAGAAAACACAGATAAATCAAAATCTCAAACACTCATTCATTCGACAATAGTCAAAGTATAGGACATGTCGGTAGGTTGATTGGTTCCATGATGGAATTGATGAAGAAATTTCTACAGTCACTACCCCACCCCTACGATTGACTTAGTCATCATGCATCTTTCATACATTGCATACTCAATGATGCCATTGTGGCAGCTTATTCAACAAGCATCGAATCATCCCAAAATTTGGGGCAACCACGTTACATTATGATTTTCCCATGACGGGATACATCTCACGTGATCATAACATCTACACTAGACAAATACCCCTCTCAACCATTGGGGCAAAAATGGTATCACATTTTACATCATTCATATCATCTACATTCACATGGTATCATACACCAACCCCCTTCCCACCATTGGGGCAAAAATGGTATCACATTTTACATCATTCATATCATCCACAATCATTTGCATTTCACATCATTCATTCATCAATTGCACAAATTCACTACATCATTCATTTTCAATTGGCTTGTGAGATACATTCGTAACTCATTCACCAATTGAGGGGTAAGCTACAAAAACTCCAAAAAAAATTCTTTATTCTTTTGTCTTCAACATCAGTGCGCAAATCCAACAACAGAGAGAAGTTGCTTTTGTGCCCATAGCCCAAGCAGGTGTCTCATATTTTTGCACCACATTGTGTTTCACACAACATGGTACAAAAAGGGGCATCTGTAGACACCAAATCGTAGCCACTAAACCTCCATCCTAACCATCCCACCACCCACTTGTCTTCCATTCCACCTTCCCACCAATTATTTGGCCCAAATCCACCTTCCCACCATTTCCTAGCCTAATTGGGGTTATTTTAATATTATTTTATAATATTTTATATTTTATATAATATTTTATTATATTTTAATATATTTATTATAAAATATATATAAATAAACTCAATTAACCTTAGTCGTCCGATTTCATTTAATCTCCACCATCCATTTTCATTAATCCATGTCACATTCAAAAAGTAATCTCAACCCTAGGATATGACTTAATCTTAGCCACACGATCAAAAGTGCAAGGCTAAAACCCTAAGAAAACCCTAGGTTGGATTATAAATAGGGTATTTTGCAAATGCCCAAACCTTGGAACCTGGAGATTAAGAGATATACTTGGAGAAGCATTTGTTGATGCCCTAGTGAAGCGGAGATAGAGAGAATTGAAGATCTGATGCCCTAGCTAAGCCAACAATACTTCTACCATTCCAACCATCGTCCATCCATCCTCGCTCACCGCCATAGCCGTATTCCATCCGCCGCCTCCATCGCCATCCTTCCTGATCTATTTTTGTAGATCTGCCCTACCCTACGAGCGTTGTGTCGAGCTTGCGAAGCTCACTGCAGAGCTTGCCAAGCACCCACCAGAGCTTGCCCTATCTGCAAGTGCACACCAGAGCTTGCCAAGCTCGCTGTAGAGCCTGCCTAGCGCCTTCTAGAGCCTGTGACAGTCCCAGGTGTGAACCAGAGCTTGTGAAGCTCACGTCAGAGCTTGCTGTGACACTGAAACGAAGATCTGAATATGCTACACCATGAAATCTACAACAATGAAGCAAGGTATATTTAGTATTGTTTTATTTCATTTATTCATTGGTTTGGCATGCATTTTAAATTGATTCTTAAGCTAGGGTTTTGTTAATGTCTGAGGGTCTCACACTGTGGAGCCCTCACAGGTATTACTGATGCTCTTGTGTTTTGTTTTGCATGCAGATCTACGAATTCAACATATTCTTTGATGGTTGTTGAAGCTGGAGTGGCCCCACATTGGATATTCAAAGCCCACTCAACCTGTTGGGATCAAGGACACACTCAGATCTGAAGACACTTCTGTTATATCTAACTAGGGTTTCGAAGAACCCTAGTTCCACTATAAATTATTGTATCAAATATCCGCATTGGATACTGATTGTAACAAAGGAGTCTATTGGCCCCCCCATTGAATACATATTTCTTTTGTGCAATCTGTTTTGTCTCATTGCTTTATTTGATTCTACCATTTTATTTTCAAGTGTCGTGTCTTTGCATCCACAAGAATGATTCATAATATGAATGTATGCTTTTGGGAATTCATTTTTGTTAGTCTAAGTATTGTTTTATTCTACTGATATTGGATTGCTAGTATCTTAGATTTTTGGAATGGTTCTTGTGGTATGCTATGATATTCAATTGTGAAGAGCACAAATTTTGAATGTTGTTAGTTCTAGTGGTTTTCTTACATCTGATTTGTGAGAGGTTATTGGTAGAAGCCTATTATGTTAGCTTCATCCTTAAATTTTACATCATAAATTCTCACCCTTTCTCATTCCTATCCCTAACCTTTTATCATTTCATTCTAAGCTTAAAAAAGTTAACATTCAATAGGTTGACAAGGAACCAACCTCCTCTAGAGGTTGAGTCAGAGTAATTAGATTCATCCAATATTTGGTTTGGGCTATAACTAGTGAGTGCTCACCTTCAGGACTAATCATTAGCTGATAGTTATAGTGCATTGTAATTTAGGTGTAAATCAAAACCACAATAGTTTTTGGAATGCTCGGTGGGGCAAAAATTCACAATTCTCACCTAATTTTTTTTGAGGATTCAAGATATGATGGAGAGTCTTGACCTCATAAGTGGAGATTGTATGTTCATTTTGTGACTCCATTTCAAGAAGAAATATAAAATTATAAAATTATCATCTCCTAATTTAAAATTTGGTGATAAAATTTGATGTGTTGAGGTCCATATCCTACTTAGAATTTCATTAGGTTAGGTCTCATGGCTCAATAGTACTATCCCTCTTGGTATGATTTAGGCCCTCTCACCCTTCCAATATTACATGAGATACCTAAGGTTATCCTTAGAAACTTACCTATATTTGAAGTAAAAGAGAAAATTACATTTGACCATTGTCAAGATATAACTTGTTTGTCCTATATTTATAACATTTAATTTGAAGATGTCATCGTCATATTACCAGTTTTATCCTTCAAAATAAAGGTGTTGTGGTATACGTCTTTAGAAGTCAAAAGTATCCATACTTGGGTAGATCTAGTCGGAGCTCTCATTAATGAGTTTGATGACTCTGGAGATCCTTTCTTGCTATATACTTGATTTGCATTCATCAAGAAAATCACTTATAATTTTTTTTTTTACTTCAATATCCATTTCAATAGAACGTGGTAAATAATCCTCCAATAATACCAACCCTCGCTCACCCAAGTATATATTTATTATATTCATGCATTTCCTCTTGATCTAAGTACTCTCATATAGAAACCAAAGAAAATATATTCCCCTATATCTTCCAAGAATCCATCCATACTAAAAATATGCTAATCATAGCAGGGAAAGCCCCTCCTAGAGAGATCACTCCTTATTTTCACCCTCATACTAGCCATCCCCACATAAAACCCCATAAGGAGGTGTATTCATAGCCATTGCAAGAACCATGAAGTAATATTGCTTTCACTACCCAAGAAAATCAAGTTCAGAAAGAGCAAGGATTGGAAATGATGATCCAAGGATCAAGGCAAGATAAAAAATAAAGGGAGGAACATTTCTCACAAGTTTGAGTAGAGGAATTCAGCAATGCTTGCCATTGGGGGTGACAATTTCATCATAGTGGTGACTTACAATATATTTGTTTCACTTTTGAGAAAAAAGGAAACAAAGTAGAATGCAAAATACATTAGAGGGTAGAACAATGATATGTTGATCCTACCTGAATTACCACCATATTATCACATCTAGAAATCCTAGGAAAAGATAGATTACAAAAAAGAGAACAAAATTGATGAGCATTTTCATTTCCCTGAGTTCTAAAAGGAGGGGAAAATTCAAATAGAATTTTAGATGTAGACCCCAATGGTGCAATCTACGAAACAAAGAATAATTAGAGCTTATTAGAGACTATATTTCCTAACTATGACCTTTGAAGAGAGGATGGAGAGGATAGAGCAATTCCAAAGCCTATTCAAAGTCTTTTTGCTTCTTCAACAAGGTCTAAGGGATGATTTGCTGGTATCATAAGAGGTAAAATTGGTTGATATTTCTTTAGAAATATTAAAAGAGGTGATAAAATTATAGTAGGTAGATCCATAGACCTTTAGAAGGAGCATTGTGTCCCATTATATTTATTGCTCTCTGGAAAAATACATATTACACAATTGTGTAGTTTATCAGAGAGAAAAAATCTCAGTAATACCACTAAGTATTTGTAAATATCTGAGATTGACTATGGATGTGACAAAACTAGAATTAATGCAATTTAAATGAAGGCTAGTGAAAAGGGTAGGCATATTGAAATATTTCATGATGATGGTATATGGGTACCTAGATTTTGTCATCATATAGGACATAATGGTTGTCAACATTCCTCCATTATTAAGTATATCTTTGTCTAAAGGTCACCTTGGGCAAGTTTGAGGATATCTCAATAAAGATCTAAATCAGTTAAATATCTATGGAGTCAAGAAAGTAATCAATATACCTAGCTAGGTCCTTCACCCCTTCTTCATTGCAAGATATGGAAACAAAGAATTGAGTCTAATAATGGGAACTAATTACAAGATACTTTTAGGAATAAAAAATTCTTCACATTCAAAGATGAATAAGTTATAATATTATAAAATATTTTCAAATCAAAGGCCATATAAAGGTTTTCCATTCATTTCTATATCCTACTAGTATATAGAGAATTCTAGCTCCCTCTATTCCTATGAAAAAAATCAAGAAGAGTTGTCCAAGGAAAGTAAGAAGGGTGAAGCATTATACCAAAGACAACTATGAATGAAGTAGTATCTGTAGAGAGTTGTAGAATCCATAATACTCAACTGTGGAACACTCAATGAAGACTTAGATATTATAATACTCACACCTAACTAGAGCACAAAATATCTATCTAAAAAGAAAAAAATAGAATGGTTTCAGGACAAAATTGAAAACCTTTATGAGTTGTTACATGAGGAATACAAAGAAAAACATAAATTTGGTACTATATGGGCTAGAAATTATAGATTTACTGGATATATTTGGAAAAATATTTGAGGCTGTGCATGGGCACACACACCATATTTTTGTGTACATAGTCATCAAGTAAATACAAATAGTTGATTAGAGCTATAATGAGTAAGTAGATCAAGCTTGTGTGTGAGCATACTCCTTACATCACCTCGTACATATACTTAAGAGGAATAAAGAAGTAAAATCATAGCAACAATAAGGTCTCAAGATGAGTAAATAAAAAGGTACATCAAAGGATTGAAATATTGAAGAATTGGATGCATAATCTACCGTAGTAGTTAAAAATTTTATAAAGGATGTCATTATTCCCTTCTTAAATTATTTTCATAAAATGTATTCCCCTCTCCTCCCAAAACATATCCATCATTATTATCTAGACAATATAGCCCAATTGAAAAAGGTTAATTTTCTCAAGAATGATATAAGGTATACCTAAATAGCTAATATAACATGGGTATGACTATTGAACTCGTGCATGTGAGGGAACATATCATACCATGTGCAATATGATGCCAACTGAGTACAAAGCATGATGAGGGAATAACTCAATTCACACATGAATAGATAGTTCAAGGAAGGCCAAATATTTTGGAAGGAGTGCCTAATCATGGAAATATAGCTCCATGGGTGTTAGCTACCAAAATGGTCTCTCAAGACCAATCTCTATATAAGATTCAACATACATCTCAAATTAGAGTATAACATTTGCATGAGGAAGAGACTAAGGGTGCAAACAGATATTTCCATGTCCAAGAGTGAGTAGCTAAAGAAGATCCTACCAACCTACATAAGAAAACAAGGAAAGCATAGGAAATACAAACAATGGCCTACAAATGGTTAGAATTTCAGTCCATGACAATTTTTTTGTTCTTAAAGCGACTCTAAGCTGCAACGGCTTATAATTATAGAGGTACATTTTTTATGGAGTATTACATAGCCTAGAAATCATTTTCATAATTTTTTTTCTATTTTATTTCATTCCTTAACATAGTAGTACCATTTGTTTCAATATACACTTATAAATAGTGACATAAGTTCCTTATTTTATGAGAATATCCACATTTTTATGAAATTTCATACTATGGTTTGTCCCTATTCTTTCCATATCTAGATCCATACACTTAGCACCCTCCTTTATCTTATGGTAATTACTACATTTATTTCCCCTTTAATAGCTTCCCCTTCACTTAGCTTATGTTTTTGTCCCTTCTATTATAAAGTGTATTTATTTTAGGATAAGGCTATCTGATTTCTACAACTTTGCAAGAAAATTCCCCTGAGAGGTGCCAAATATGTAGGTCTAATTTTGACTACATTACAAGGATAAAAATGACGTGTGGGTAAATATTACTACATTATAGATATTTCAACCAAAATTTTCAAGAAATGGCTAAGTTTTGAAAACAAGATTCAAAATCGTGGTCAAATGCAAGACAACATTGTTCAGCAAGAAGAAGATCATAGTAGCAAGATGTGGTTTGCTAAAAAATATAGTTATCTTTGCAAAAGAGAGGCTAAGGAAAGAAATAATCATGGCCATGGAATATTTTATCAAAGCCATGATCATAATATGTCCTAGGTATTATAACCAAAGAGGTCATGGGATGTTGAGGTTGTCAAGTCCATGATTTTTTGTGAATCCATGGTCAAATTTGTCAAAATTCACTTTTCAGAGTTTTGATCATGGTCATGAGTATTTATTTTTAAATAACATGGAAAAATGATAAATGCATGCTTAAATAAAAAGGAGTATGCCTACATATGTAAGGTTCTTAGAACTATGAAAATCCTTGATACCATAGTTAGATTGGTCAAACTTTGTCTTTTGGGAGTTTTGATCATGACTGTGAGTATTCCTTTGTAAATAGCATTATTGCAGGTTTGATGTTTGAAAGTGGAGCCCTCCCAAAAACTACAACTTACTTGATGGAAAAAATACTTCTTCTCAACCCATTACTGTGAGTGATCTCTCTACTATGATCAAAATAGTTAAAATGTGTTTGTCTTGGAAAGTGATCACGATTGAGAGCCAATTCTATCTTAGATAAGCTAAAGCTCCTAAATCATGATTTTCCCTAATCTACGATCAAGATGGTCAAACACCCCTTGTTCTAAAAATTAGGTGTTTTTTCAAGGAAAATGGTAGATTGAAGGCAGTTCTTCATGACCACATGTATGATCATCTAAAGTAGAAAATATGATAGCATAATAATGGCTTTGAGAAGGTCAACCTGATTTAACTGAGAAATGTACCAACATTGAGTTTGACAAACTCAATCACATTTTATCATGTCTAGATCAATGGATTATAGGATTCTTTCCATGACCATGAGATGGATCAAAAAGATCAAGAAATCCAAGAAAAAGGAAGACAAATTGATAGAGGAGCTAAAGTGTTTTGGTCTAGAAGCCTCTGAAATAATCCAATCATTGAACTTCTGTTGTAGAATATATGGTTGCAAGCTACAACAAGAATATGGGATTAACCAGATTCAACTTCTCTTAACCAATTTAATAAAATACAACTGGAGGCCACTGAATCTAAGCAATTTGTAGAGAGCCAAAATTTATCTAAAGATCCTTGTAAAGATCATATTCATAATTAATGTAAAAATTTATAAATAGAGTTCAAACCCTCACTTTAAAGGGTCGAATCTGAAGTGTTTGCTTGCACCATTGTAACATTTTATCACAATAAAATAAATAAGCATTACTTGGGATATTTACCTTAAATTTTTTATCTTATTCATCATCTGGTAGTAATCTTGTGAAGTCATTTCTATTAATGTTGCTAGGGTAGTCTATTTAGCTGATATTGGATTGCTAGCCTAGCGCAATTGGAATGAATCATAATATGAATACATACCTCTAGGAATTCATTTATGTTAGTCTAATTATTGATTTATTTTACTGATATTGGATTTCTAGTATATTATATGTTTGGAATGGTTCATCTGGTATGCTATGATATTTAATTATGAATATCACAAATTGTGAATGTTGTTAGTTCTAGTGGTTTTATTACATCTAATTTGTGAGAGGTTGTTGGTAGAAGCCTATGTTGTTAGATTCATCCATCCATTTTACCCTTTATTATTCCTATCCCTAACCTTTTATCATTTCATTTTGAGTTTAAAAGAGTCAACATTTAGTATTTTGACAAGGAATCAACCTACTATGGAGGTTGAGTCAAAGTAATTTGATTTATTCAATGTTTGTTTTGGACTATAACTAGTAGGTGTTTGCCTTTAGGACTAATAATTAGATGATATTTATAGTGCATTATCATTTAGGTGTCAATCCATACCACAAAAATCCTCTATTATATGTAGTCTTTCATCCAAGATGTATTTCGATGCCATCATAAGTAGGCATCCTCTATCTGGCCTATGTTTTGTTATATTTTCCTAAGTGTTGTATTAGAATTAGCCACATCCTCATCCTTGGAATTTACCTCACCTAATATCTCCTATTAAGACATTCTCGAAGGAAGCTCAATTTGAAAAGAATTTATTTTTTTTACTATAATCACCAATTTGCCAAGATCATTAGTTAGAGCTAGAATCATCCCTATTTTGACAAGACCATGATCTCCCATTCTTGCATGTCACCAAGATCACTATTTTTTTTACGATCAATATTTTTGGTGAATATTTTCCCGTTTTTGCTATGTAACTAGGATCACCATATTTTACCACATTCATCACTTTTCATATGATTGTCAAGTTTTTTCCTTGTGTTCAAAATTGCTATATGTGACCACAATCACCACTTTTCCAAAAAAAACAATCTTGATTGACCTCAATTTTTGGGTATTATTAGAAAATTTTATATCATTTTTATTTCCATGTGTAGATCCCACCACCTAAATGACATGTTAGTCCTAATGGCACATTTCATAATGTCTTAGATATTTTGTAGCTATCCTAATAAGTTTTTTTATTAATCTTTCTTTCATAGTTTTTGTTCACTTTTAGCCAAACATTGAAGAAAATGTATGGAAAAAATGGGGGACCTTCCTCTCCAAAACTCCTTTATGTCTACTCATCATTTATTGTATCTACACTCAAGGAAAAGGTTTTGTGAATTTCTAGTGATTTTCAAAATGCTAGGAGTGATTGCAAAGATGAAAAACAAAATTTGGATTTCTACCCTATTATATATTTTTGAATAGTTTACTGCAAAGTAGTTTTGTGCATAATATTTTGTCATGTTTTGCAAGGATATCATAGGGATAGTGATTCTAGGGGTTTTGGATTATTCTAAGTTATATGTGCAGTCCACTTTTACTTATTTCACTCAACTATAATTTTTAGTGCTTTGGGCATTCTTAAAGGTAAATTCATTTCAAGCCATGTGGTGCAAGCAAAAATTATTTTCTTCTAACCAAAATTTCTAGGGGTAATTATAGGTAATTATCAGGTATGTATCCTACTGTTTTTTATTTTGGTTGTATTTTTTCATTTTTTATGTTGTTTACTTTAAAATAATTAGTTTTGCATAGACAATAAATGTTTTTATATAACTTACCATAACTTTTCATGTTTTTTGCTTCCTTTGACTATCACATATTGCTTTTTTTTCCATTAAGAGCTTATGCTTGTGTATCCTTTATGATGTCACCAAATTTACTTAGGAAGGGGTGATATCCATTTGTAAAAAAAGAGTACTAACCATTGAATTTGCGTGTGGTGGGGATTTCCATCCTCTTACAAATGGGATAGAGGTATACTAACTTTGTTACTCCTTCAATAGGACAATGGAAAGCCATGCTAGTTGATGAATTTGATTTTCTTTCTTCACCTAGTTGTCACATTTCTACCACCTTTATTTATCATTTCCCATTTTAAACTTTTCTAAAACCCTAAAATAAAGATAGAGTCAATATTAAGGGACATGTTTACATGTGCCCCTAATGCATCCATCCTAAAAATAAAAAATACCAAGATCACCACCTTAATTAACAATCATAGTTATTGACCTTGTTTTTAGTGTTCTTGATGTATGACCATGATCATAGCATGTTTTTATACCCAAGGTTAAGATGATGGATTGTTTTGACCAACTATTGTGATTTTATAGTTCCGAAAAGAGTGTAATTCAATTATTGACCTCAAAAGGAGAAATTTATTCCTTTAATTTCTTATAATACCCATTTTATCTCCTCAATTTATCAATTGGTTATATGGTATTGAAATGTGCCCGACACATATTACATCATCACTACATAGTGACATTTGAACCTTGATCTCCTCTTTAAATATTGAGGAATCTAACCGGTTGAGCTAATACCACTTGATTCAATGAGTTTACTCAGGTTTTAATGAGGGGTCTTGGTCCTCTCATACTAAGTGGGGTTTGAACCTTGAAATTTTTAAAGAGAGGCAAAACCTTACCACTACAGTAAGCTTACAAATATTACCAATGATTACTATTGCTATCGCTTCTCTCAAGTTATTTTTGTATTTGTTGATACTATCACATATACTCTCTCTCTCTCTCTCTACCACTACAGTAAGCTTACAACTCTTACCAATGATTACTATTGCTATCACTTATCTCAAGTTCTTTTTGTATTTGTTGATACTATCACATGCAACTCTCTCTCTCCCTCTCTCTCTCTCTCTCTCTCACGGATCCATAAATCATCATAATGGACAGTTTTCTTTTATTATATACGTATTAACAACTCAGATTGTTTTTAAGGATTTTCAACCCCTCGAGAATAACTCAATGGATCGAATGTCTTGTTCCTATTCTCCTTCGAGTGAGCATGAAATCTTCCCCTTGTACCCGATGAAGCAAAGAAATCTGAACTTACCGATATCCACAACATTTCCATTTGTAGCCCTATTTGGTTTCGCCCCTCCAGACACGAGCCCATTTGTTCCTTCCCCCTAGATTTATTTACTACCTCAGAAATTCAACAAGACATATCCTATTTACAAAAAATCCTCTTGAATGCTTTTGCCTTCCCCTTCACCCACCGAACACCCCTCTTAATTTTAAGGGGATCTCTTCATTTTAAAAGCACCAACCCGCCTTTCTCTTCAGCCCGCCGGAGAGGCATATACACTCATAAGTTCGGGTTGTTAAGCGGTACAGAACCACCTTCATACTCTGGTCATGCTCTTTACTCACCCAATAACCACCATTTTAAATAAAGCTCTTAAAATCCTCTGCTTTTCGAATGCTCTTTCCCCGAAACCGGGACCCGAACCACTGCTTTTTATTCCTCTTCACCCACCCGGGATGAGCGCAGCCAACCGCCTTTTCTCTATACCGCCAAGGGATCAGAGGGGGCCAAGCCACCTACCTCTTATCCCTCACGAAAGGCAGGGGCACGGGGGCATATCCCTCTACCCAACCCAGAACACTTCTTTACCCTACACATAACCCCAGAATTATCACACATAGGATTTTGGGCTCCTCGGCGAGCCCTCTCTCCCGAGCCCCGAAGAAAACCCCCCTCCCCCTCGGACTCTATATCTCTCTCGACTCTCTATATGTGGGCACCTGATATCTATGAGGGTTCACCCACCCCGGTTGCAGCATTCTTCTCTATCGCACCTAAAATATCTATTTTCGCGAATATGCTACGTGTTTCTATCCATAGTTTCTATGGAACTACATCGCAACAAATCTTCTTCCTCCGCAGCATTGCTCCTATGATCCTAGGAGCACTGGCCGCCATGGCCCAGACGAAATTCAAAAGGGGAGGTTATATTCGTACCGGTTTTTCGTGTGGAACCATAGGAGGAATTCAATCACTACTAATTGGTATCTTCATTCATGTATCAACGACGATAGGTGCATCCGCCATAGTCCTAGCATTACGGCAAACCCGTGTCAAATATCTAGCGGATCTGGGCGCTCTAGCCGGGACGAATCCTATTTCGGCTATTATATCTTCCATTAAATCAAATTAAATAGAATAAAATATCCGTGCCATAGAATAAAATGAAATAGTAATTAAATTAAATAGCCATGTTCATAATCATCTTCGCTCCTCTTCCTTTTCCCTTCGAGTCGTCTCTTTGATAGCCGGAAGCCGGAAGTTCTTCATAAGAAAGTTACCTTTCCCTTCGAATCGTATTCCTGATAGCCGGAAGTTCTTCATAAGTATGAAAAGCAGGAGGACTTTGTACCATCCATTCCAGTGTGGTTGGACTCTGCTCAACAGCCCAGGGACTTGGAGCACATCGAAAGCTGTTTCCACCGCTTAAAGTGATTGTTACGACCACGAAGAAACGACAAATCCCAACTACGGATACATAAGAGCCGAAACTGCTAAGGGCATTCCATCCAGCGTAAGCATCTGGATAATCTGGAATGGACTCTCTCTCTCTCTCTCTCTCTCTCTTGGTTTTTTGCCTTCCATGTAAGAAGATAGGATGCTTTAGTAGGATTTGAAACTAAAGTTCTAAAGTTATCACTTGAAGACTAATTTCCAAGGCACATCAAATCCTCTATATTAATTCTAGGTGTGATATCTCATTTTTATTATGGTGAAATTGCAATCAATATAGAATAGACATGAGTAAATTATTGTGATTAGTAGTGGATGTTTAGTCCTTGATGCTCCAACTGCTAAATATTTTATTTTACTACATTAAAATTTATCCTAGCATATGCTTTCTATAGGTGATCTAAATGTAGTATGTTCTTGAATGGTGTGTATTAATTTATTCTTATATCATGATGGTCTTGAATATAATTGTATAATTATGGATTTGATGCCTTGGTATAATTATTTTCATATATATTGTCATGATTCATGTAATTGTATGAGTTATTTCTTTTTCTTACAAATATTTTATTAAACCCAATGTGAACTACACCTTTTGATGCATTATCTTCCATTTGTTAGCCCCTAGGGTTTAGTAGGTTTATTATCATAGACCCTATTTTGGCTACTATGTTTTGCTAAAATTTGAGTATCCCCATTATAAATTCACTCTTTTACTAAGGGCTTCCTTGAAAATCTATTCTTATTTTATTATGAGGGTTTTTATAGTTTGCTTGTTCAAGGATGGAAACATTGTCAAAACCCTAATTTCCCTTGAGGATTTATTATACTTTCTCTTATGTATCCTTATGCCTGTTCCAAGGTATTTGGAATCATTAATAGGTCTAATAACAAGCAAATTATAGAATTCATGTAAAGAGAAGAGGATTTGACTCATTCTATTTCTCATGAAAATTATACGATCCATACTTTAGAGCTTAATCATAACCATGAACTCCAAATAAAAGAATTGATAGAGAGAGATTAAAATTTTAAGGAATAAATAGATCCAAATTAAGACTATAATGTACCATGTAGAAATATCATAGTGTCTTAAAATGCCTTGGTAATGTCTATGTTTGACAATGATGATGAATTCCCTAGTAGACATAGATCACTACTTAATTTATAAATTATACAAAAATAGGTGTGAATGTAAACAATGGATATGGGACATGCTCCCTAAGGTCCCATGCACATTCATAGCCTCATGATAAAAATATAGTTTCTTATGTGACAACCCATGGGGAATATTTAGCCTATTATCTAGACAACCATAGACATGTAATTAAGAAGTAGATGGAGGTTAATAGGAAAGAAACAACCAAAAAAATATAGGATGTTATGAGTAATATCATTAAAATTTTGAGTATCAATAGAAACCCTATAGTAAAATTTGTTATCCCTTAATTAATCTTAACTCCCAATATTCCTCCTCCTCCACTTCCCCCAACTAACCCTAGGATCAATTTTAACCTTAGTTATCAAATTCATCGAATTTAAAAACCTAGCGAATTTATTCGACGAACAAACCTAAAATTCGGCATTGAAATTTTTTTGGTAGGAAACAAGTTTAATATTTATGAATTCTCTTTTTCTGGTTCTACATGCGGCATCTTCAGTTTAGCATTGGCACAGGGTAAGTCGTTTTATTTATTCTGAAGTTGCAAGTCAGTGTAAACTGTCAGACATGGAAGAAAGGTGCAAGCGGATCGACATCGACATTACAAAGGCAAAAAAAAGGGAGCCATATGAATTTAAGGTCAAGAAACGGTGCTCAAAGTGTGGTGTGCAACATCTTAATTTGTTCGTGTCTGGCACAAATGAGAATCTGCATGTAAAACCAATTGCGGCGGGTCAAACTGTGTATTTCGTGTATCGCTCGTTAAAACATCTAGACTTTATTAACTACAGGACCTCGAATACCAATACATTAAAAAAATCCCACAACCTTAATTATGTATAAATAATATTTAATATTAATTAAAAAATTAAAGAAGTTTACTTTGATTTGTGTATTGGTAGTTTGGGTTATTACCTTTTAAAAATAAAATAAGGTTAAGGTGACAAATTTGATCCACAAATCTGGTGACACCAAACTTCAAGCCTGTACAACACCTAGGTTTGAAAAGATTATGATTGGCGCAAACCCAAACCCATGCACTAAATGCCACAATTAGTAAAGAAACATATCAATCACAGATTTATATCAATTCTTGTATGAGTAAATTAGGAAATGAATATAACTCCGGTAATTGGATTGATAGAGGAACAACCCAAACTAATGGGGTGTTAGTAACTAACCGAATGACACTAAAAACAGGATATATGTACATATCGAATTTTATCACGAATTTTATTTTGAATTTTTGAATATGTCGAATTTATTTTGAATTTTAAGAGTGTCGAACTCAAATACGAACTCGAACTTGATAACTAAGCTTTTAACTAATCCAAATTTGAGAAACTATCAAAGTCAATCTCCATCCTATGATGTAGAAGTTATAGACCTATTTAGGCATGTACCTAAGTCCTTTTATGATAAGATAATTAAATCCTAAAAACACAATCTTAAGTTGACTATATATTAATGGGATTGGTTACATAATGAAAATAATTTGTTAAAATTAATGAATAGGGATTTGGTAGGAAATATTGTGATTAGTTTGCATCTTTACGAAAACACTCTATTGACTCCCTATATACTTATTTCATAAAACTAAAACAAGAATTTAACTATGATATGACTATGATGAAAGCAATAGATATTTTTTTGAATGCTAAAAAATTCCATAATAAAGTTTTTACTCATTTCCACAAGAGGTGTGAAAGGCCTAAATGTCATGCTAGCATGGTCTTAACTAAAGAGGCAACTAAAACCATGTTTTTAAGTAAGCTTAGACCACATTTTTAGGCTAAGATCTAGGAATATATCCATATTATTTCTCCTTAGATAAGTTTTTATAATTTTTTAAGATACTTGAATATTGGGAAAAAAAGGAAGGCCAAAAATCCTTGAAATCTAAAATCCCTTACAAGAATGTCATAAGGGATGAAATTTATAATGTAGTTGTCCAAGATACATCTCATGATATAGAGATAGTAGGAGATCCTATGCATATGTTGAAATAATATATAATTTTCTAAATCTTGAGAATATTATGCCTCAATTGACTCATGACTATATTCTCAAAAGTTACCCATCACTTAAGCTTTAAAATTACCATTATAATGGTAGGTTTGACGCATATGCATTACAGGATCCTAAAATTTTTTACTTTTGTCCTAGTACTTGTGTCCATGATAATTCTGATTGTATGGAATTACATAAATTATTCTTTAAACAAAATTTTGGGCCTAATTTTAACACCAATAAATTAAAAAATGAAAGGTTTAGTTTATTCAAAAATAATAAACAAATTTTATAAAACAAGTATAATCACCCTTACATTTAGAGGTTAGGTATATATAATACCCATATTCCTAAACCATGGATAATAATATCCCAATCAACAATAGATAATGAATCAAAATCAAGGTCAAGTGTTTAATCAAGCTAGTGATTAAAATCATTAAAATCAAGGATTCAATCCTAATCAAGGAAACTAAGGATATAACCAAGGATGATGTGAGAGAAACAAAAATTAGAATGGTAGTTACCCCTAAAATTAGAATTCTAGAGCTAGCACTTCTTAAAATGCCTCTCAAGTTAACCAAGTCTTTGCCCAACCTAGCCCAAATGGAGAATACATTTGTAGTCAACCAAATGTGGCTCATTATATCAATATTTTAGAGGTGCAAAGAGAAATCATTGCATCATTGAAATAGTAAATTGTTGCTATTACTAGGAGTGTACCTCAACGCAAAAATAAACATTCCAAAGAGAAAAAAATAAGAAAATAGAAAAATAACACCTTCAAGTAAGAATCAATCTAGCTATAATTGATAAAACCCTAAACCCTCCTTTGGTCATCTAGGAACTCACTATAATTCGAGAAATATTAAAAAACATATAAGGCATTCTTGATAATTCTTTAGCCAAGTCCACAAAACCTTTCTTTTCTAAAAAAATCGGAAAAACATGACTATGCTTAATTCAATAGCCTTATAACCTAGGTTATAAAAGTGTTAGGACCTTACCCGAAATCACTATTGAAAGTAGATATGAGAAAAATCAATGCATGGGATATAGTTGAAGAGTTGTGTACAACTCCTTATAAGGTCCCATACTTAGAACTACTTTAAACATCTCCTTATTAACAAAAATGGTTAAGATAATTGTTGTATGAGATGGAGATTCCCAAACCAAGGGATTCCAATATTATGCCAACCATTCTAGGGTATCATGAAATGCAATATATTCAATCATATAAGTAAAAGCATTGTATTGATGAAAGTACCAACCTTGATTTTATTATAGAATTTTATTTTAAAAATATAATTATAATTCATTATTTGGAAATGGTTGATGATATACCATTGATAATAAAAGTTGTTTATAATAATATGAAGGTTCGTAGGGATTTATTTGAAGAAGGGAATGGTATGTGTATTGTTCCATTGTCTTTTATAGATAAACTAATGATTCCTAGATAAAATATCCTCTCGACTAGAAGTCATTGCTTTGCTTACAATGATAGACTAGAAAATCATGTGGTTAGATTTTGTTGCTAATTTTTATTATGCCTAAATAAGTTAGATTAAATTTTATGGTGTTTTACCTTCAAACCGATTATAACATACTATTATATAGACATTGAACTAGTAATATGAGATCCATAGGTTCCTCTAGTTGTCAAGTGGTTAAATATGCCTATGATAGTATAATTTTTACCATAGAAGGAGACTTAGATCCTTGTGTTCTTCATACTCTAAACCATAGAATTTATTTTATTCCTTCTATGAATGAGTGCATATGAATTCATTTTACAAGGGATTCACAGTTCATACACATGAGGTTGGATGATTAAAGACTATAAATTAAAGGGCCAAAAGGACGAATTTCATTGTCCTCCTACACATTTGAAGATCCAAAAACTTCTCTATCTATAATACCAATCTCTCCTTTGAGTTGCCACTAAATCCTTGAATATTTCTATTGCATCCATATACCATTACTTATAAGAAGTGTTGCTTTTTTTGGGAGAGTTGGTAGAAAAACCCTAGTGCAACTAGTTAAATCCCTAGTGAGGATGTCACCTCAAGTATCACATCCTTCTTTTGTAAAGAGTGACCACCAATGCAAGTGTTAGAATATTGTAAATTTAACCTCAACCACCTTATTGAACACCTCTACTATTGAAAGATAATCAAATATTTTTCCTTTTCTCCTAATTATTCCATTTTATTGGTCTATCATAGAAGCCCTGGGTTTTGGCAATTTTTTAGATTGAGAATAATTTGGGGGATAAGTATTGACCCTAGTGAATTATCAACATTTATCCTCACTTTCATAACCTGATACTTCCATTTTAAAATTACCATAAAAATACTTTCACTTTCAATTTTTGACTCCATCCCATCATTTATTACATTTTCATAACCATCAGAGTTTCTTATTGTTAATTATAATTTTCTTTTTCATTAGTATCCTATAGTTCATTGTCTTCTTTGTTCTTCAACTCCAAATTCTAGTATATTGAAAATACACCAAGACAACTCATTCAGGAAGCTAAGTTCCCTTAGCCATAATGGAAATTCACTAACACACATCAATAATTTGCTAAGAATTAGAGGTTTACATGTTTCCAAAAATTTGGCCAAATTAACCATAAAACTATGGGATGGACCATCAACAAGTTGGTATCATTCATTTAAGAGGAAACTATAAGGATTGGGTCTACGAAACGAAATCCTAGAAATAGAAGAACAAGGTTGCAATCCACTCCAAGAAAATAGTCCACCTCAGCTAGGTTACAAGTTGGAGAGTATTCCAAGATAAAATAAATAAGGGTCATCACTCCTACACAATCCAAACAAACTGAAAGGAGGAAGAGTGAGAGAAAAAAATTATAAACCACCTATAATGACATTGAAAATCCAAATGCTAAATTCACTACCAATGACTAAAAAAAAGAGGCCTTAGTGAGATATGAAATAAATCCTAACAATTATTTGATTGTCCTTAGACTATGGAGTTTTAGAGTGAGATAATTCTTAGTTCCAGTAGTGTGAGAATGCCCTAAACTAGTATAGGCATGTGCCTAAATATATGATGTAACCATTGAATCCATTATCTTAGTAAGGTCTAATGTCCCTTCAATCCTAATGACACTATCAACTATTATTGTCATTATGTGAGTAGTCAATGACAACATTGGTTGGATACCTTGTTCCTCATGTTGGAGAAAATTACATTATTTGGTACATGCAAATGTACCCCTATGGTACCTTTATGGTACAAATGTAAATATGTAATAGATTAGGGTTTATGTTTATAGTTTATATGAGTTATTTATATTTCCCTTTTATGTAAGTGTCTATGTGCAGGATATGTATTGTTAGCATATATTAGAGATTATTCCATTATTTAATTAGCTTCTAGATTATTAGCTATGAATACCTATTTTGTTAGCATATTATGTTTAGCATAATCTTGTTAGCATCTTGTTGTGGCTGTTCCACAACGTACCCCAAAATTGGGGACCCACCCTTCTTGTTTTGATATTTAGCTGTGTTCGTCTTATTGGCATTCTACCACATCATTTTTATTGTTGCTGCTCACGCAAAATCTTGCATGATGGGTTGAAATACTTACTCCTCTATGTTTCCTTGTGAGTTTCTGTGCCAGAACGAGTAAGTTCAAAGGTGTCACGAAATCGTGACACATCGTGAAATCGTGACCCAAAATGCAATAGAGGGTACGGAGGCAAAACGCGTCATGAAATCGCGACATGTCGCGAAATCGCGACCCAAATCGCAATAGAAGGCACGAAAGCAAAATGCGTCGCGAAATCGTGACATGTCACGGAATCATGACATGTCATAGAATCGCTGTCACAAAGTCATGACCCAAAGTGCAATAGAAGGTACGGAAGCAAAACGCGTCGTGAAATCATGACATGTCGCGAAATCATGACATGTCACGAAATCGCGACATGTCGCGAAATCGTGACCCAAATGCAATAGAGGGTACAAAAGCAAAATAGGTCGTGAAATCATGACCCAAATGCAATAGAAGGCATTGAAGAAAAATAGGTCACGAAATCGTGACATGTCGTAGAATCGCGACCCAAGATGCAATAGAAGGCATGGAGGCAAAACGAGTCGCGAAATCATGACATGTCACGGAATCACGACATGTTGTGAAATTGTGACATGTCACGAAATAGTTGTCACAAAATCATGACCCAAATGCAATAGAAGGTACGAAAGCAAAATAGGTCGCGAAATCGTGACATGTCATAAAATCGCGACATGTCACGAAATCGCGACCCAAGAGGCAATAGAAGGCACGGAAGCAAAACAGGTCGCGAAATCGTGACATGTCGCGAAATCATGACTCAAAATGCCATGGAAGGTACGAAAGTAAAATCGTCGTGAAATCGCGACATGTCGCGAAATCGTGACTCAAAATGCCATGGAGGGTACGGAAGCAAAAACGTCACGAAATCACGACAGGTTTCAAAAGAACAAGAGCCGGGAAGGAGAAAATCAAGCTGACATGTAATGAACATTAAGATTTGAATTGATAATAGGAAAATTCTAACTTTTGCCTTTATCTTTTGCGGAAGACAGAAAGATGTCACAACATGAGACAACAATGGCAAGAAAGATCAAAGATAAGTCACAAATAAGAGGAGATTCAGACAAAGAAGACGAAAGATGTCACGATATCACGACATGTCATTTTTCGACTAGAAAGAGAAAGGACAAGAGGAATGTTGTCGCGATATCGTGACTTGTCATGAAATCACGATCAAAGCAACAAAAGAAACAGTCAGCGCAAAGTTGTAGCGATATCGCGACTTGTCATGAAATCGCGGTCAAAGCAACAAGAGGAACAGTCAGCGCAAAGTTGTAGCGATATCGTGACACTTTCCAGTGCTTATGCTGTGGGTCCCAGGAAAGTCCGTTTTATGTTTTTAATACTGCAGGAAGGCAGATTTCGACGGATTGTCCCTCTTCTCCAGTACCTGCTTTATGGGCTTTATATTTTAATACTACAGAGAGACAGATTTCGACGGATGGTCCCTCTTCTCCGATACCTGTTTTATGGACGTTACATTTTAAATATTACAGAGAGAAAGTGGATTTATATTTTAAAAACACTGCAGAGAGGCAACCTCTATAAATATCAAGATATATCTCAAACAAAAGGGGGGAAACTGCTGGAACAGAGTTGCAGTGTCAAAGGCGAGAGGCCATTCTGGACCTGATTCTTTGGGGTTTTTCTCCCACTTGTTCTATTTTTGGGAAAGATTAGAAATCTCTGTTAGAGTAAATGACAAATCTTTAATACAGAGTTGTTTTCAGAAATTTGTATCTTGTGGGCAAGAAAGAAGGAGATTCATCTTTGCATGCTACGGATTTAATGTCTATTTCTTTTCTTTTTCAGATTTCGAGTTTGTAGATGAAGTTAAATGCAAGTTCACTTGGTTGCTTCATATGAATACCCGAATCTGAAATTTATCTTAAAACCCTAGGAGCTAGCACTTAGTCTATGGGGATTGTGCTGGTTTTGGCAGGTCCAGTAGGTTAGGTTGCATGCATGGAAACCTCGCATCTTCGGTTTTGTCGAAACAGGATAGCATCATACTGAACGCACTTTATTTTTAATTTCCTGCATTTGTTTTCGATTACTTTCTGCATTTTATTGATTCCAGAAATTCTGCATTTTTATTTTTATTTTAACATAAAAATAAAATAAAAATAAAAACTTCAAAATCCAAAAAACAATTTTATCATTGCAGGCTGAAATTTCATTTCCTCTGTTTCATGTTTCATTCACAAGCCTATGATGACATTCCCTTCATGAAAATCCTGATTTCATCGAAGGAGTTATGTTTTACGGCTTTTTCACAAAATTCCATTTAAAGCTACATCGTGGTCATATGAGGGCCAACTCACATTTGCTTTATTTTGGTTCAATGAACAATCACTAAAGCTTCACGGTAAAATAAACCAACATTGCCCCTTGTTTACAGTTACTTGCAATCACTAAGGTGTTCCAAGCATTTACATTGAGTATCTTTATTTAAGATTATTAATACATATATGCGAAATGCTAATATAGCGGAGACCTTGGAGAAGTTGTGTGTTTAACTTCTTTGCAAGAGGGGATTTGGGAACCCAAATCCTAACGGAGAGTGTACTTTCACAACTGGGTGAAAATACCACTCAACAGATTGGCGCTAGAAGGAGGGCCTGAACTGGTTTATTACAGTATGATTTAAATACTATAGGGATTTAAATCTTGAATATTTCATGCCCTATTAATTAGCTCTCTTTTAACAATACAACCCTGTAAGTGTTAAAAGGAGGACATAAAATGCAATGCATTGTTCTAATTCTTTTTCGATTATCCATGCAGGAATAATGTGTTTCGAGTTTATTTAAAAAATATATATACTTTTGGTCGGGACTAACGAGGTTGTCTCCATGCAATTACATTCCTTTGATACAACTCTCGATTGATGTTACAGGAATTATTTTCTCTGAAATATGTTGGTTGTCGGTATTATGCTCTTCACTTGCGCGTAATGCGATCTTGTGAATCAGAAAGCCTATAACCTTAGGAGTATGCTCTTCACTCGCGCATATGCGATCTGGTGAATCAGAAACTAATTTGCTTTTCTTCTTTGATTGTTTCCTTCGTCCAGACGTGACTAACAAATGGTTTCTGAAGTTGTTTTTGAATCTCATTAATGGCTATGACTGCAGGATTTTCGTGGTGTTGCAGGTTTTATTGGAGGTATTGAGAATTTTTGTCAGATTTGGTGGGGTGTTTCATTTGCAAACTGGATCCACCGCATCATATCACAACTAGGTCCAAAACAACTGAGGAAACCGTATTCCAAAGCCTCCCACTCCCTCACAGGAATCTGAGGAATAAAGCCAAGCAAACAGTGATCCCACTAGATATCCTTGTTACAGAAGATCCTTCTGTTTCAAGTGTATCTAGCAGGCTTGCACCGGTGGTGTCAACTACCATTAGTGCACCAATTACAAGTACCATTTCCACGGTTCTTGTAGGGTTATCCTCATCAAATTCGAATCAAATGGCCCAACAACAACCAGTTCTGTGGTATGGAGCCCATAACATTCCTCTGAATATTGCAGGGGATATTCACGAGATCCCTAAGAATATAGAGATATTTTTGCCCAAATACAAACCGGATGGCCCAAGGACCGTCGAAGAACATATTCAGGCCTATAGGGATGTTTTAATAAGATTGCAAGTTGAACATGAGGATGTGGCTTGTAGACTCTTCCCCATGAGCCTAGACCCAGTGGCCTACGAATGGTATATCTGCTTGCCTACTGGTTCCATTACATCATGGACACAAATGGAGAATGCTTTTGTCAACCAATTTAGGTCCCCATTAGATCCCACAATCATATACAATCAATTCATTACATGCAAACATGTTCAAGGTGAGCCAATTCGAACGTTCAATCAGAGATTTCAGAAGTGCTATAATAGAGCAATTCGGCATTTCGCCATCGATCCCGTAGTAGCTTTGCAAATATATTTTGGGGCATTGGAACCTATGACGGCAATGTTTGCAAGGCGAAATCCTCAAGTCAATACACTAGCTCTAGCCTATAACGAAGCTATGACCATTGAACAACAGCTGACACCACAAGGCTATGGGTTGCCCCAGATACCTATGGCAGGACAATATGGTCCATATGGTCAGGCTCCTATGATGAATCAAATCATGGCACCTCAAATGCCAGGCATGAATGCCTTAATTTATCAGCAACCATGTTCATCAACACCCGCTTACGCACCCAGTCCAATTCAACCAATCACACCCATTCTCCCCATTCCTTCATTCTTGCAAAATGGTCAGCAGACTATGCAAGGAGCTAATCCAGTTAATCCTCAGGTTACAGTTCCTTTCTCGAGTCCAGTTTCGATTCAAAGTATCAATCCATACGCAAATCAAATCGCTCAAAATCCAGCTCAAATGGTAAGTCAAGTGAACCCTGCTGGAGATGGCAATAACACACCGAGTCCAAAAGAGATTTATTCAGAGGTGGAAGAGCTCAAAAACATGGTTCGCAAATTGAGTAATGAGTCGGTTCAAAAATAGAAGTATGAATCCCATGCCCCTCACCCAAATCAAAATTTCAACAATAGAGGGCGACATTGGAATACTAAACCAAACAATGGGGGCGTGCCTTCCCCTATTGCTAATCAGGTGGATACCCCTGTCGGACCAAGTCATTCTAATTCCATTCTTAATATTTCTGATTTTGCATGGGAAAAGGGGTGTAGATTGCATAACACAAAGGAGCACAACGAAAGAGGTTGCCCTAAAATTGCCAGGTATACCCATTGTCTCCAAGCTCAAGTTGATGATCTGGAACTTGTGCCAAACGAGGGCCCACCCCAACATCAACAAGGAGGTGATGACATTCTGGTGGTGGAAACTCTATACCGTCAAGAAAGTGAGGATGAGGGAGAAGAGGATGAAGTCTTGGAACAAGAAGTGCAAGCTTTTAGAGAATTTAGAAAGGGGAACCATGGATATCATTTGAGGAGTAAGTTCAAAACCCCTAATACATCCTCAACTCCACCGAGCAACTCTATCATTCCTCCTGATACTAAGGCGGATAATAATCCTCCTCCTCCACCTGGAATAGAAACGTCTAAGGACGTGCAAAAAATACTGAAACCGGAGAAGTCAACTTATGACATAGTGGAAGATTTGAGGAAGTCCAAATCTAGCCTGTCACTTTTAGAGGCGGCTAGGTTGCCTGGCCAAAAGGAAGCGTTGATAAAGGCTTTGGACTCACCTGGTCAAATGCGGGAAGGAAAGGAAGTTGAAACTCACATGGTCTTACGAAAGGAAAGACGAGATGTCCCTCCCTTTTTATTAACTCTGAGGATTGCTGGCAAAAATTTGCACAATTGTTTGGTGGATACAGGGGCCACAAGTAACCTCATGCCTTCAGAGATTTGCCAAATGCTAGGCCTAAAGCCTGTTGCCGCTAAATGCAAGGTTTTGCAGCTGGATCGATCCGAGGTAAACGTGGTAGGGACCCTTTACGATGTTAAGATCCAACTCAATTCTGAACCTAGGGTCCAACAAGTGATTGACATTTTGGTTGTCAATATCCCAAGTCGATATGGAATGCTCCTTGCGAGGGATTGGATGAAGAGTCTGAATGGTTATTTCTCCACGGATTGCTCACACATATGGCTACCCTGGAGAGGGATTGCTAATCAAATTAGAGTGGAAAATGAGCCAAGGCTTAAGGAAATAATCACAGAATACAACAAACCCAATGAGGTTCAATTTTCTGAACCCGAGTTAGGAACCTATGCTTTCGAGGTTGAAAGGGCTACCGAAGAACCTCAAAAGGAAACATTTGCTTGTAGCTCTTCTGAAGAGGATAATCTCGTGTGGTTACTTAAGTTCGATGGGTCTAAGTCAAGACAAGGGGCAGGAGCTGGAGTTGAACTCACGTGTCCAGGAAGTAAACCATCGTTGGCTGCCTATAGATTGCAATTCCCTTGCACTAACAACGTGGCAGAATATGAAGCTCTTATCTTTGGATTACAACTGGCTTTGAGCAAGAAGGTTAAGTGTTTGAAAGTATTGGGAGATTCGGAGTTGGTGGTCAAACAAGTCAAAGGACAATACACTTGCCGCGATAAGAGATTGAGCCTTTATAGAACTAGGGTGAGGGATCTCATTGCAGAGTTCGATGCTTTTAATATATCCCTTATTTCTAGGAAAGGAAATCGCACAGCTGATTCTCTTGCAGTTGCTACGGGCATGCTAAATCCTGTTGACATAAAAAAATGCAAGAAGTTTTCCATTGAGTTGGTCCCTTGCCCATCGATACCTGATAACGTCAAAAACTTTCAAGTTTTCGAGAATGATAGAGACGTATTTAAATTTGTCACCAATTCAGGTGTTTTTGAGGACCAAGTGATTGACGAAGATCAAAGACGGCAAGAAGAAACAGAAGGAGAAAGGGAAGCTGCATTCCAATCCAACAGAATACCCAAGAACACTGTTTCATTTGAAAAAATGTTTGATGTAGGATATAAACCTAGAAAAGGAGAAAAGGTTCCACCTCCTAAGGACGCTTGTGACCTAATCAACATAGGAAGTGCAGACTATCCGCGTCAAGTATACATTGCAAAGGCATGTACAGCCGATGAGAGGGAAAATATAACACGTACATTAAAACACTACGTGGATTGCATTGCTTGGAGTTACAATGAGTTGAAGACGTATGATCAAGACATCATTATGCACACCATTCCTCTGAAACCGGATTCTAAACCTTTCAGACAGAAACAACGACCTGTTAACCCATTACTTGAGCCCTTGATAGAGAAAGAGGTTAAACGATTGTTGGACGCAAAGATAATCTTTCCCGTTAGGCACTCAACGTGGGTCGCTAATCTTGTTCCGGTGAGAAAGAAGAATGGAGAAATAAGGTTGTGCATAGATTTTAGAAATCTCAACAAAGCCTCACAAAAGGATAATTACCCCCTGCCGTCAATTGATGAAATCCTGCAAATGGTCAACGGGTCGAAAATGATGTCTTTTCTCGATGGGTATTCGGGATACAATCAGATCCTTATTCATCCTCAAGATAGAATGAAGACGGCCTTCACAACCAAGTGGGGGACATTTGCCTATAGAAGAATGCCTTTCGGACTATTAAACGCAGGCGCAACATTTCAACGTGCCATGGATTATGCCTTTAAAGGACTCATAGGTAAGTGCATCATTGTGTATGTGGATGACATTCCTGTGTTTTCAAAGAAAAGAGAAGATCACGTGAAAGATCTGAGGAAGGTGCTCCAAAGATGTAGAGAGCATGGAATTTCTTTAAATCCAAAAAAATGCATCTTTGGAGTGACAGAAGGAAGATTTCTTGGCCATATCATTTCAAAGGAAGGTATATCTATCGATCCAGAAAGAATAGAAGCAATCCAAAGCTTGCCCCTCCCAGGTAGCAAAAAGGAATTGAGATCCTTCTTCGGGCAAGTCAATTTTGTGAGGAAATTCATTTCTAGCTTCGCTGAGATGGCTAAACCACTGAATATGATGCTCAAAAAGGATGTGGATGTCAGATGGAGTGAAGAAAGTAGGGTTGCCTTTCAGAGCATCAAAGATGCTATTTCTAGAGCCCCTGTCCTTATAAGTCCAGTTTATTCAAAGCCTTTCTTCATTTATGCTTTCGCATCTGAGCACTCTTTTGCGAGTGTCTTGACCCAGAAAGGTGAAGATAACATCAAAAATCCCATAGCTTTTCTAAGTGCTCCTTTGAAGGATGCTCAGTTGAGGTATTCCATCCTCGATAAGCAAATGTATGCGCTTTTCAAAATAGTGAAGAAATTCAGACACTACATTGTGCGTAGTAGGGTCTTTGCCATTTTGCCTGACCCTGCTATCAAAGCCATGTTTGTGCAGAATGAGCTAGGGGAAAGAAGAGGTAAATGGATTGCTACCATCCAAGAATTTGATCTAGAAATTCAATCCATGAAACTAGTCCGTGGACAAGGACTGGTGAAAACAATTGCTGAGAATAATCCCCAAGTCACATGCCAGTATTCAAACGTAGAACACATCTCCAAAGACGACTGGTATGTTGATATCGTGTATTTCATGCTAAACGGTAAGTGTCCATCATATCTTAATCCTACTCAGAGAAGAGCCCTGAGACTTAAATCTGCCAATTATCTCATTAGGTCTGGTGTTCTTTACAAGAAAAATCATGAGGGAATCTACCTACGATGCTTAAGTCAAGAAGAAGCTCCCAATATTTTGCAAGAGTTTCATGGTAAATACGGGACTGGCCATGGTTCGGCAAATGCAACAGCACATCAAATCTAAAGAGCAGGATATTATTGGCCTCGCATTTTTAAAGATACCCATGCACACGTGCGATCTTGCCATATTTGTCAAGTGGCTGCAAATAGAGAAAGGAATGCCGCTATGCCATTACAACCTGTAGTAGAGATGAGACCATTCGTGCAATGGGGATTAGACTTCATTGGGGTTATTAACCCAAATTCTTCAGGGTCTCATAAATTCATACTCACAGCTACAGATTACTGCACTAAGTGGACAGAAGCAATACCTACAAAACATTCCACTACGGATGTGGTAATAAAATTCCTCGAAGATCACATCGTGACAAGATTTGGAATGCCCGATTCTATTGTAAGTGACAATGGTAAGGCTTTTGTTTCCACTCAATTTGCAAATTGGGCTTATGATAATAAGGTAAATTTAAAATTTTCATCTAATTATTACCCTCAAGGCAATGGTCTGGCAGAATCTTCAAATAAAAATTTGTTAACCATCATTAAGAAGTTATTGGAAAAGAATCCTCGGGATTGGCACAACCAATTAAAATTTGCCCTCTGGGCAGATAGGACTAGAGAGAAAGAATCAATAGGGAATACACCTTATCATCTAGTTTACGGGCAAGATCCAATTTTTCCTGCTAATTTGAAGCTTCAAACCCTTCGTTTCACACAAGAATACCTTGGGACTGATAATCACATAGAGGCTAGATTGAGTCATCTAATGCATCTCGATGAAAAAAGAAATGAAGCCATGCTCCACATGAGCAAACATCAAGATGTGGTCAAAATATGGTTTGATAGAAGAGCCAAAATTAAATCCTTTAGGATCTCTGACTTGGTTTTATTATGGGATAAAAAACATGAGGAAAAAGGGGAACACAAAAAGTTCGATTGTCTGTGGTTGGGCCCTTATCAAATTTCCGAAATCCTAGGAGAAAATACTTTCAGACTCAAAACCTTGGATGGGAAAGATTTGATGTTACCGTTTAATGGGCAGGTTCTAAAGCATTATTTTAGCCCTTAAGCCATATGAGATTTGTATCATATTGTACATTAGTTTATAATTCCTGGTTTTTTGTGTGTGTTCAAGTTTTGTTTTCAGGATTGTTTTTAGGTTTGGTTTTAAGTTTTGTGTGTTGGTCCTTTGGACATTTTTGGTTTTTCTTCATAAAAAAAAAAAAAAGCAAGTCGTCAGCTTATGTCCTTATGAATGTTGATTAAGACTAGGAGAATATGAAGTATTGGAATTATATTGCAGAGAGCTCCACAGATATCGCAAACTCATTAAATAACATCGTTTGAAATTTATGATGCGTGAAGTTGTTAGTTTGTTTTGACAAAGTATGACAAAATAGGTGGTAGGCTCCATCCACGTTTCAAGAAAGCAATGCATCCATCCATATCGCGCATTACATTCCACATTGCATAGGCATTTCTATTATCTCAGTTACATTTCGAGCACATTCATTGAAAAGGTGTCAAATCCTCTTAGGGTCATTATATAACAAATATTAAAAGGACCCTAAGGCTGGGAACTGGTGGCCCGAACTATCTTGAACCGAGCACGATCTACACATATTAAAGAAGATCTTGAACAAAATGGTCAAAACCTCACTTGGAAGAATAGGTAAGGTGAAAAGAATACTTCATGTCTATCCCATCATGCAACATAATTTTTTAACAGTGGTTTTTACCACTCCCCTAAAGTTTAAAGCCCAAAATCGGAGTAGTAAGGATAGGGTTTAATTCTCATCTCGCTTAGGTTGAGAATCCGACTCCCCAAAGCTTCTATTTTTCTTTCATCATCAATATTGGATTGGAAGGATCGTACTACGTGTCCCTGGCAAGGATGGGTAGTCATCCCCAAGATCCAAGAAAATCAAAAGTAAAGCCCAATCATGAATTATGGGGTTAATCTCCACCGGGGCTATAGACGCCTGTCTGGCAGTGGAGTATGCTCAAGCGTGGCAACATGTCTTGCCTAAAAGCAGGACCACTGACTGCTCAAAAGGATAGACTAGCCTAACTGTTTCATCCATAACAGGTTAAATCATTTTGTTCAAGATAAGGTAATAAACTCCAGATCAGAGTAGTAAGGGTAGGGTTAAATTCCCATCTCCTTAAGGGTGGGAATCCTTTTCCCCCAAAGCTCTGATTTCACTTACACTTGCACATGGGTTCAAGATGGTAGTGGCGCACGACCAGCTTTGGGATCTAATAAATTAATTCAGTATACATATATTTGATCCTGAGAGGGTTTGAAAGTTTTTATATGTTTGTTCATGGTACTAGACAGTTGTCATATTTGTCATGCATTAAAATCTGAACAAATCATTCATAGCCCCGCATATGCACTCAGGTAAAACTGACAGTGGAAAGCTAAATGAGTTTCAAACGATAAGGAATGAATCACGACACACACACATTGAGCTGATGCTGAGTAATTCTAATCCTTCATGTATTTCTCGTCTAGTTTCATTCTTTGGATATGTGCTGACGCTAGTGTTAAAATTTTGAAGGTTTTCAGGTTTGGTTCTTACCGAAATGCTCAGGAGCATTTCCCAGCAGAGTCGCCATTTGTTGTGGCTGTTCCACAACGTACCCCAAAATTGGGGACCCACCCTTCTTGTTTTGATATTTAGCTGTGTTCGTCTTATTGGCATTCTACCACATCATTTTTATTGTTGCTGCTCACGCAAAATCTTGCATGATGGGTTGAAATACTTACTCCTCTATGTTTCCCTACGAGTTTCTGTGCCAGAACGAGTAAGTTCAAAGGTGTCACGAAATCGTGACATGTCACGAAATCGTGACCCAAATGCAATAGAAGGTACGGAGGCAAAACGCGTCACGAAATCATGACATGTCACGAAATCGTGACATGTCATGAAATCGTGACCCAAAATGCAATAGAAGGTACGGAGGCAAAACGCGTCGCGAAATCGTGACATGTCGCGAAATCACGACATGTCACGAAATCTCACGAAATCGTGACCCAAATGCAATAGAAGGTACGAAAGCAAAACATGTCGTAAAATCGTGACATGTCACGAAATCGTGACACAAATGCAATAGAAGGTACGAAAGCAAAATAGGTCACGAAATCATGACCCAAAGTGCAATAGAAGGTACGGAAGCAAAATAGGTCATGAAATCGTGACATGTCGCAAAATCGTGACATGTCACGAAATCATGACATGTCGCGAAATCGTGACCCAAGATGCAATAGAAGGCACAGAGGCAAAACGAGTCACGAAATCGTGACATGTCGCAAAATCATGACATGTCATGAAATCGTGACATGTCGCAAAATCGTGTCACGAAATCGTGACCAAAATGCAATAGAGGGTATGGAAGAAAAATAGGTCACGAAATCGTGACATGTCGCGAAATCGTGACATGTCGCGAAATCGCGACCCAAGAGGCAATAGAAGGCATGGAAGCAAAACAGGTCGCGAAATCATGACCCAAGAGGCAATAGAAGGCATGGAAACAAAATAGGTCATGAAATCGTGACATGTCATGAAATCGTGACCCAAGAGGCAATAGAGGGCACGAAAGCAAAACAGGTCACGAAATCGTGATAGGTTTCAAAAGAACAAGAGCCGGGAAGGAGAAAATCAAGCTGACACGCAATGAACATAGGAAAATTCTAACTTTTGCCTTTCTTTTCTTTTGTAGGAAGCAGAAACAATGGCAAGAAAGATCAAAGATAAGCACAAATCAAATGAGGAGATTGTAGAGGCAGTCACAAAAAAATGGAAGATAAAAAGATGTCGCGAAATCGTGACATGTCGCGATTTCATGACTATTGGAGACAGAGAACGGAGCAAGAGGAATGTGAGTGACAATGGTAAAGCTTTTGTTTCCACTCAGTTTGCAAATTGGGCTTATCATAATAAGGTAAATTTAAAATTTTCATCTAACTATTACCCTCAAGGCAATGGTCTGGCAGAATCTTCAAATAAAAATTTGTTAACCATCATTAAGAAGTTATTGGAAAAGAATCCTCGGGATTGGCACAACCAATTAAAATTTGCCCTCTGGGCAGATAGGACTAGAGAAAAAGAATCAATAGGGAATACACCTTATCATCTAGTTTATGGGCAAGATCCAATTTTTCCCCGCTAATCGAAGCTTCAAACCCTTCGTTTCACACAAGAGTACCTTGGGACTGATAATCACATAGAGGCTAGATTGAGTCATCTAATGCACCTCGATGAAAAAAAAGATGAAGCCATGCTCCACATGAGCAAACATCAGGATGTGGTCAAAATATGGTTTGATAGAAGAGCTAAAATTAAGTCTTTTAGGATCTCTGACTTGGTTTTATTGTGGGATAAAAAACTTGAGGAAAAAGGAGAGCACAAAAATTTCGATTGTTTATGGTTGGGCCCTTATCAAATTTCCGAAATCTTAGGAGAAAATACTTTCAGACTCAAAACCTTGGACGGGAAAGATTTGATGTTACCGTTTAATGGGCAGGTTCTAAAGCACTATTTTAGCCCTTAAATCATATGAGATTTGTATCATATTGTACATTAGTTTATAATTCCTGGTTTTTTGTGTGTTTTCAAGTTTTGTTTTCAGGATTGTTTTTGGGTTTGGTTTTAAGTTTTGTGTGTTGGTCCTTTGGATATTTTAGGTTTTTCTTCAAAAAAAAAAAAAAAAAAAGAGCTTGTCAGCATATGTCCTTATGAATGTGACTAAGACTAGGAGAATATGAAGTATTGGAATTATATTGCAGAGAGCTCCACAGATATCGCAAGCTCATTAAATAACATCGTTTGAAATTTATGATGCGTGAAGTTGTTAGTTTGTTTTGACAAAGTATGACAAAATAGGTGGTAGGCTCCATCCACGTTTCAAGAAGGCAATGCATCCATCCATATCGTGCATTACATTCCACATTGCATAGACATTTCTATTATCTCAGTTAAATTTCGATCACATTCATTGAAAAGGTGTCAAATCCTCTTAGGGTCATTATATAACAAATATTAAAAGGACCCTAAGGCTGGGAACTGGTGGCCCAAACTATCTTGAACCGAGCACGATCTACATATATTAAAGAAGATCTTGAACAAAATGGTCAAAACCTCACTTGGAAGAATAGGTAAGGCGAAAAGAATACTTCATGTCTATCCCATCATGCAACATAATTTTTTTAACAGTGGTTTTTACCACTCCCCTAAAGTTTAAAGCCCAAAATCGGAGTAGTAAGGATAGGGTTTAATTCTCATCTCGCTTAGGTTGAGAATCCAACTCCCCAAAGCTTCTATTTTTCTTTCATCATCAATATTGGATTGGAAGGATCGTACTACATGTCCCTGGCAAGGATGGGTAGTCATCCCCAAGATCCAAGAAAATCAAAAGTAAAGCCCAATCATGAATTATGGAGTTAATCTCCACCAGTGCTATAGACGCCTGACTGGCAGTGGAGTATGCTCACGCATGGCAACATGTCTTGCCTAAAAGCAGGACCACTGACTTCTCAAAAGGATAGACTAGCCTAACAATTTCATCCATAACAGGTTAAATCATTTTGTTCAAGATAAGGTAATAAACTCTAGATCAGAGTAGAAAGGATAGGATTAAATTCCCATCTCATTAAGGGTGGGAATCCTATTCCCCCAAAACTATGATTTCACTTACACTTGCACATGGGTTCAAGATGGTAGTGACACACGACCAGCTTTAGGATCTAATAAATTAATTCAGTATACATATTTTTGATCTTGAGAGGGTTTGATAGTTTTTATATGTTTGTTCATGGTACTAGACAGTTGTCACATTTGTCATGCATTAAAATCTGAACAAATCATTCATAGCCTCACATATACACTCAGGTAAAACTGATAGTGGAAAGCTAAATGAGTTTCAAACGATAAGGAATGAATCACGACACACACACATTGAGATGATGCTGAATAATTCTAATCCTTCATGTATTTCTCGTCTAGTTTCATTCTTTGGATATGTGCTGACACTAGTGTTAAAATTTTGAAGGTTTTCAGGTTTGGGTTCTTACCGAAATGCTTAGGAGCATTTCCTAGCAGAGTCACCATTTGTTGTGGATGTTCCACAATGTACCCAAAAATTGGGGACCCACATTTCTTGTTTCTGATATTTAGTTGTGTTTGTCTTATTTGCATTCTACCACGTCATTTTTTTTGTTGTTTATCAAGCAAAATCTTGCATAAAGGGTTGAAAGGCTTACTTCTCTATGTCTCCCTACAAGTTTCTGTGCCAGAACGAGTAAGTTCAAAGTTGTCGCGAAATCGCGACACAAAGTCCAACGAACGGTGCAGAGGCAAAACACATCGCGAAATCATGACATGTCGCGGAATTGCGACATGTCGTGAAATCGTGACCCAGATGCAATAGAAGGCATGAAAGCAAAATAGGTTGTGAAATCACGATTTGTCGCAGAATCGCGACCCAAGATGCAATAGAAGGCACGGAGAAAAAATGAGTCACGAAATCGTGATATGTCGCGGAATCGCGACATGTCAGAAAATAGTGACATGTCGCAGAATCGCTGTCGCAAAATCGTGACCCAAATGCAATAGAGGCTATGAAAGCAAAACAGGTCGTGAAATCGCGACATGTTGCAAAATCGTGACATGTCATGGAATCACGACCCAAGAGGCAATAGAAGGCACGGAAGCAAAACAGGTCGTGAAATCGTGATATGTCACGGAATCGCGACCCAAGAGGCAATAGAAGGCATGGAAGCAAAACCGTCACGAAATCGTGACAGGTTTCAAAAGAATAAGAGCCGGGAAGGAGAAAATCAAGCTGACACGCAATGAACATAGGAAAATTCTAACTTTTGCCTTTCTTTTATTTTGCAGGAAGCAAAAACAATGGCACAATAGCAGAAACAATGGCAAGAAAGATCAAAGATAAGCACAAATCAAACGAGGAGATTGCAGAGGCAGTCACAAAAAAAGGGAAGACAGAAAGATGTCGCGAAATCATGACATGTCGTGATTTCACGACTATTGGAGACAGAGAACGAAGCAAGAGGAATGTTGTCGCGATATCATGACTTGTCATGAAATCATGGTCAAAGCAACAAAAGAAGCAGTCAGCGCAAAGTTGTAGCGATATCGCGACTTGTCATGAAATCGCGGTCAAAGCAACAAAAGGAACAATCAATGCAAAGTTTTCACGATATCGCTACACATTCCAGCGCTTATGCTGTGGGTCCCAGGAAAGTCTGTTTATACTTTTAATACTACAGAGATAGATTTCGGTAGAATGTTCCTTTTCTCCAGTACCTTTTTATGGGCCTTATATTTTAAATACTACAGAGACATATTTCGACAGAATATTCCTTTTCTCCAATACCTGTTTTATGGGATTTATATTTTAAATACCACAAAGAGATATGTGGACGGATAGATATTTTAAAACACTGTAGAGAGGCAACCTCTATAAATATCAAGATATATCTCAAACAAAAGAGGGGGGAACTGTTGGAACAGAGTTGCAGTGTGAAAGGCGAGAGGCCATTCTGGACCTAATTTTTTGGAGTTTTTCTCCCATTATTTTTGTTTTTGGGAAAAATCAGAAATCTCTGTTAGGATAAATGACAAATCTTTAATACAGAGTTGTTTTCAGAAATTTGCATCTTGTGGGCAAGAAATAAGGAGATTTATCTTTGCATGCTACGAATGGTATATCTGCTTGCCTACTGGTTCCATTACATCATGGACACAAATGGAGAATGCTTTTGTCAACCAATTTAGGTCCCCATTAGATCCCACAATCATCTACAATCAATTCATTACATGCAAACATGTTCAGGGTGAGCCAATTTGAACGTTTAATCAAAGATTTCAGAAGTGTTATAATAGAGCAATTCAAAATTTTGCCATCGATCCCGCAGTAGCTTTGCAAATATATTTTGGGGCATTGGAGCCTATGACGAAAATGTTTGCAAGGTGAAATCCTCAAGTCAATACGCTTGCTCTAGCCTACAATGAAGCTATGACCATTAAACAACAGCTGACACCACAAGGCTATGGGTTGCCCCAGATACCTATGGCAGGACAATATGGTCCATATGGTCAGGCTCCTATGATGAATCAAATCATCGCACCTCAAATGCCAGGCATAAACGCCTTGATGTATCAACAACCATGTTCATCAACACCCGCTTACACACCTAGTCCAATTCAACCAATCACACCCATTCTCCCCATTCCTTCATTTTTGCAAAATAGTCAGCAGACTATGCAAGGAGCTAATCAGGTTAATCCTCAGGTTACAGTTCCTTTCTCGAGTCCAATTCTGATTCAAAGTATCAATCCATATGCAAATCAAATCGCTCAAAATCCAGCTCAAATGGTAAGTCAAGTAAACCCTACTAGAGATGGCATTAACACACCAAGTCCAAAAGAGATTTATTCAGAGGTGGAAGAGCTCAAAAACATGGTTCAAAAATTGAGTAATGAGTCGGTTCAAAAACAGAAGTATGAATCCCATGCCCCTCACCCAAATAAAAATTTCAACAATAGAGGGAGACATTGGAATACGAAGCCAAATAATGGGGGCGTGCCTTCCCCTATTGCTAATCAAGTGGATACCCCTACCGGACCAAGTCATTCTAATTCCATTCTTAATATTTCCAATTTTGCGTGGGAAAAGGGGTGTAGATTGCATAATACAAAGGAGCACAACAAAAGAAATTGTCCTGAAATTGCTAGGTATACCCATTGTCTTCAAGCTCAGGTAGATGATTTGGAACTTGTGCCAAATGAGGGTCCACCCCAACATCAACAAGGAGGTGACGATATTTTGGTGGTGGAAACCCTATACCGTCAAGAAAGTGAGGATGAGGGAGAAGAGGATGAAATCTTGGAACAGGAAGTGCAAGCGTTTAGAGAGTTTAGAAAGGGGAACCAGGGATATCATTTGAGAAGTAAGTTCAAAACCCCTAATACATCCTCAACTCCATCGAGCAACTCTATCATTCCTCCTGATACTAAGGCGGATAATAATCCCCCTCCCCCACCTGGAACAAAAATGTCTAAGGACGTGCAAAAAACACTGAAGCCGGAGAAATCAACTTATGACATAGTGGAAGATTTGAGGAAGTCCAAATCTAGCCTGTCACTTTTAGAGGCGGCTAGGTTGCCTGGCCAAAATGAAGTGTTGATAAAGGCTTTGGACTCACTTGGTCAAGTACGGGAAGGAAGGGAAGTTGAAACTCACATGGTCTTACGAAAGGAAAGACGTGATGTCCCTCCCTTTTTATTGACTCTGAGGATTGCCGACAAAAATTTGCACAATTGTTTGGTGGATACAGGGGCCACAAGTAACCTCATGCCTTCAGAGATTTGCCAAATGCTAGGCCTAAAGCCTATTTCCGCTAAATGCAAGGTTTTGCAGCTGGATCGATCCGAGGTGAACGTGGTAGGGACCCTTTACGATGTTAAGATCCAACTCAATTCTGAACCTAGGGTCCAACAAGTGATTGACATTTTGGTTGTCAATATACCAAGTCAATATGGGATGCTCCTTGTGAGGGATTGGATGAAGAGTCTAAATGGTTATTTATCCATAGATTGCTCACACATATGGCTACCCTGGAGAGGGATTGCTAATCAAATTAGAGTGGAAAATGAGCCAAGGCTTAAGGAAATAATCACAGAATACAACAAACCCAATGAGGTTCAATTTTTTGAACCCGAGTTAGGAACCTATGCTTTCAAGGTTGAAAGGGCTACCGAAGAACCTCAAAAGGAAACATTTGCTTGTAGCTCTTCTGAAGAGGATAATCTCGTGTGGTTACTTAAGTTCTATGGGTCTAAGTCAAGACAAGGGGTAGGAGCTAGAGTTGAACTCACGTGTCCAGGAAGTAAACCATCGTTGGCTACCTATAGATTGCAATTCCCTTGCACTAACAACATGGCATAATATGAAGCTCTTATCTTTGTATTACAACTGGCTTTGAGCAGAAAGGTTAAGTGCTTGAAAGTATTGGGAGACTCGGAGTTGGTGGTCAAACAAGTCAAAGGAAAGTACACTTGCCGCGATAAAATATTGAGCATTTATGGAACTAGGGTGGGGGATCTCATTGCGAAGTTCGATGCTTTTAATATATCCCTTATTTCTAGGAAAGGAAATCACACAGCTAATTCTCTTGCAGTCGCTGTGGGCATGCTAAATCCTGTTGACATAAAAAAATGCAATAAGTTCTCCATTGATTTGGTCCCTTGCCCATCGATACCTGATAACGTCAAAAACTTTCAAGTTTTCGAGAATGATAGAGACGTATTTAAAATTTTCACCAATTCAGGTGTTTTCGAGGATCAAGTGATTGATGAAGATCAAATACGACAAGAAGAAACAAAAGGAGAAAGGGAAGCTGCATTTCAATCCAACAGAATACCCAAGAACATTGTGTCATTTGAAAAAATGTTTGATGTAGGATATAAACCTAGAAAAGAAAAAAGGGTTCCACCTCCTAAGGACGCTTGTGACCTAATCAACATAGGAAGTGCAGACTATCCGCGTCAAGTATACATTGCAAAGGCATGTACAACCGATGAGAGGGAAAATATAACACGTACATTAAAACACTATGTGGATTGCATTGCTTGGAGTTACAATGAGTTGAAGACGTATGATCAAGACATCATTATGCACACCATTCCTCTGAAACCAGATTCTAAACCTTTCAAATAGAAACAACGACCTGTTAACCCGTTACTTGAGCCCTTAATAGAGAAAGAGGTTAAACAATTTTTGGACGCAAAGATAATCTTTCCCGTTAGGCACTCAACGTGGGTCGCTAATATTGTTTCGGTGAGAAATAAGAATGGAGAAATAAGGTTGTGCATAGATTTTAGAAATCTCAACAAAGCCTCACAAAATGATAATTACCCCTTGCCGTAAATTGATGAAATCCTGCAAATGGTCAATGGGTCAAAAATGATGTCTTTTCTCGATGGGTATTCGGGATACAATCAGATCCTTATTCATCCTCAAGATAGAATGAAGACGGCCTTCACAACCAAGTGGGGGACATTTGCCTATAGAAGAATGCCTTTCGGACTATTAAACCTAGGCGCAACATTTCAACGTGCCATGGATTATGCCTTTAAAGGACTCATAGGTAAATGCATCATTGTGTATGTGGATGACATTCCTATGTTTTCAAAGAAAAGAGAAGATCACGTGAAAGATCTGAGGAAGGTGCTCCAAAGATGTAGAGAGCATGGAATTTCTTTAAATCCAAAAAAATGCATCTTTGGAGTGACAGAAGGAAGATTGTTTGGCCATATCATTTCAAAGGAAGGTATATCTATCGATCCGAAAAGAATAGAAGAAATCCAAAGCTTGCCCCTCCCAGGTAGGAAAAAGGAATTGATATCCTTCTTCGGGCAAGTCAATTTTGTGAGGAAATTCATTTCTAGCTTCGTTGAGATGGCTAAACCACTGAATAAGATGCTCAAAAAGGATGTGGATGTTAGATGGAGTGAAGAAAGTAAGGTTGCCTTTTAGAGCATCAAAGATGCTATTTCTAGAGCCCCTGTCCTTATAAGTCCAGTTTATTCAAAGCCTTTCTTCATTTATGCTTTCGCATCTGAGCACTCTTTTGCGAGTGTCTTGACCCAAAAGGGTGAAGACAGAATCGAAAATCCCATAGCTTTTCTAAGTGCTCCTTTGAAGGATGCTCAGTTGAGGTATTCCATCCTCGACAAGCAACTGTATGCGCTTTTCAAAATAGTGAAGAAATTCAGACACTACATTGTGCATAGTAGGGTCTTTGCCATCCTGCCTGACCTTGCTATCAAAGCCATGTTTGTGCAGAACGAGCTAGGGGAAATAAGAGGTAAATGGATTGCTACCATCTAAGAATTTGATCTAGAAATTCAATCCATGAAACTAGTTCGGGGACAAGGACTGGTGAAAATAATTGCTGAGAATAATCCCCAAGTCACATGCAAGTATTCAAACACAGAACACATTTCTAAATACGATTGCTATGTTGATATCGTGTATTTCATGCTAAACGGTAAGTGTCCATCATACCTTAACCCAACTCAGAGAAGAGCCCTGAGACTTAAATCTGCCAATTATCTCATTAGGTCTGGTGTTCTTTACAAGAAAAATCACGAGGGAATCTACCTACGATGCTTAAGTCAAGAAGAAGCTCCCAATATTTTGCAAGAGTTTCATGGTAAATACGGGACTGGCCATGGTTCGACAAATGCAACAACACATCAAATATTAAGAGCAGGATATTATTGGCCTCACATTTTTAAAGATACATATGCACACGTGCGATCTTGCCATATTTGTCAAGTGGCTGCAAATAGAGAAAGGAATGCAGCTATGCCATTGCAACCTATAGTGGAGATGAGACCATTCACGCAATGGGGACTAGACTTCATTGGGGTTATTAACCCAAATTCTTTAGGGTCTCATAAATTCATACTCACAGCTACAGATTATTGCACTAGGTGGACAGAAGCAATACCTACAAAACATTCCACTTTCGATGTGGTAATAAAGTTCCTCGAAGATCACATCGTGACAAGATTTGGAATGCCCAATTCTATTGTGAGTGACAATGGTAAAGCTTTTGTTTCCACTCAGTTTGCAAATTGGGCTTATGATAATAAGGTAAATTTAAAATTTTCATCTAACTATTACCCTCAAGGCAATGGTCTGGCAGAATCTTCAAATAAAAATTTGTTAACCATCATTAAGAAGTTATTGGAAAATAATCCTCGGGATTGGCACAACCAATTAAAATTTGCCCTCTGGGCAGATAGGACTAGAGAAAAATAATCAATAGGGAATACACCTTATCATCTAGTTTACGAGCAAGATCCAAATTTTCTTGCTAATCTGAAGCTTCAAACCCTTCGTTTCACACAAGAGTACCTTGGGACTGATAATCACATAGAGGCTAGATTGAGTCATCTAATGCACCTCGATGAAAAAAGAGATGAAGCCATGCTCCACATGAGCAAACATCAGGATGTGGTCAAAAGATGGTTTGATAGAAGAGCCAAAATTAAGTCTTTTAGGATCTCTGACTTGGTTTTATTGTGGGATAAAAAACATGAGGAAAAAGGAGAGCACAAAAAGTTCGATTGTTTGTGGTTGGGCCCTTATCAAATTTCTGAAATCTTAGGAGAAAATACTTTCAGACTCAAAACCTTGGACGGGAAATATTTGATGTTACCGTTTAATGGGCAGGTTCTAAAGCACTATTTTAGCCCTTAAATCATATGAGATTTGTATCATATTGTACATTAGTTTATAATTCTTGGTTTTTTGTGTGTGTTCAAGTTTTGTTTTCGGGATTGTTTTTAGGTTTGGTTTTAAGTTTTGTGTGTTGGTCCTTTGGACATTTTTGGTTTTTCTTTAAAAAAAAAAAAAAAAGAGAGCTTGTCAGCATATGTCCTTATGAATGTGACTAAGACTAGGAGAATATGAAGTATTGGAATTATATTGCAGAGAGCTCCACAGATATCGCAAACTCATTAAATAACATCGTTTGAAATTTATGATGCGTGAAGTTGTTAGTTTGTTTTGACAAAGTATGACAAAATAGGTGGTAGGCTCCATCCACGTTTCAAGAAAGCAATGCATCCATCCATATCGCGCATTACATTCCACATTGCATAGGCATTTCTATTATCTCAGTTACATTTCAAGCACATTCATTGAAAAGGTGTCAAATCCTCTTAGGGTCATTATATAACAAATATTAAAAGGACCCTAAGGCTGGGAACTGGTGGCCCGAACTATCTTGAACCGAGCACGATCTACACATATTAAAGAAGATCTTGAACAAAATGGTCAAAACCTCACTTGGAAGAATAGGTAAGGCGAAAAGAATACTTCATGTCTATCCCATCATGCAACATAATTTTTTTAACAGTGGTTTTTACCACTCCCCTAAAGTTTAAAGCCCAAAATCGGAGTAGTAAGGATAGGGTTTAATTCTCATCTCGCTTAGGTTGAGAATCCGACTCCCCAAAGCTTCTGTTTTTCTTTCATCATCAATATTGGATTGGAAGGATCGTACTACGTGTCCCTGGCAAGGATGGGTAGTCATCCCCAAGATCCAAGAAAATCAAAAGTAAAGCCCAATCATGAATTATGGGGTTAATCTCCACCGGGGCTATAGACGCCTGGCTGGCAGTGGAGTATGCTCACGCGTGGCAACATGTCTTGCCTAAAAGTAGGACCGTTGACTGCTCAAAAGGATAGACTAGCCTAACAATTTCATCCATAGCAGGTTAAATCATTTTGTTCAAGATAAGGTAATAAACTCCAGATCAGAGTAGTAAGGATAGGGTTAAATTCCCATCTCCTTAAGGGTGGGAATCCTTTTCCCCCAAAGCTCTGATTTCACTTACACTTGCACATGGGTTCAAGATGGTAGTGACACACGACCAGCTTTGGGATCTAATAAATTAATTCAGTATACATATATTTGATCTTGAGAGGGTTTGACAGCTTTTATATGTTTGTTCATGGTATTAGACAGCTTGTCATATTTGTCATACATTAAGATCTGAACAAATCATTCATAGCCCCACATATGCATTCAGGTAAAACTGATAATGGAAAGCTAAATGAGTTTCAAACGATAAGGAATGAATCACGACACACACACATTGAGCTGATGTTGAGTAATTCTAATCCTTCATGTATTTCTCGTCTAGTTTCATTCTTTGGATATGTGCTGACACTAGTGTTAAAATTTTGAAGGTTTTTAGGTTTGGTTCTTACCGAAATGCTCAGGAGCATTTCCTAGCAGAGTCGCCATTTGTTGTGGATGTTCCACAACGTACCCCAAAATTGGGGACCCACCCTTCTTGTTTTTGATATTTAGTTGTGTTCGTCTTATTGGCATTCTACCACATCATTTTTATTGTTGTTGCTCACGCAAAATCTTGCATAAAGGGTTGAAAGGCTTACTCCTCTATGTTTCCCTACGAGTTTCTATGCCAGAACGAGTAAGTTCAAAGTTGTCGCGAAATCGTGACACGTCGCGAAATCGCGACACAAAGCGCAACAGAAGGTATGGAGGCAAAATGCATCACGAAATCGTGACATGTCGCGAAATCGTGACATGTCGCGAAATCGTGACCCAGATGCAATAGAAGGCACGGAGGCAAAACGAGTCACGAAATCGTGACATGTCGCGAAATCGTGACCAAGATGCAATAGAAGGTACGGAGGCGAAAGTCATGAAATCGTGACAGGTCACAAAATCACGACATGTCATGAAATCGCAACCCAAATGCAATAGAGGGTACGAAAGCAAAATAGGTCACGAAATCGTGACCCAAATGCAATAGAAGGCATGGAAGCAAAACAGGTCACGAAATCGCGACATGTCGCGAAATCACGACATGTCGTGGAATCACGACGCAAGATGCAATAGAAGGCATGGAGGCAAAAAAAGTTGCGAAATCATGACATGTCACGGAATCGTGACATGTCACGAAATCGTGACATGTCGCGGAATCGTTGTCGTGAAATCGCGACCCAAATGCAATAGAGGGTACAAAAGCAAAACAGGTCGTGAAATCGTGACATGTTGCGAAATCGCGACCCAAGAGGCAATAGAAGGCACGGAAGGAAAATAGGTAGCAAAATCATGACATGTCATGGAATCGCGACCCAAGAGGCAATAAAAGGCATGGAAGCAAAACAGGTCATGAAATCGTGACATGTCGTGAAATCGCGACCCAAGAGGCAATAGAAGGCACGAAAGCAAAACCGTCGCGAAATCGTGACAGGTTTCAAAAGAATAAGAGCCGGGAAGGAGAAAATCAAGCTTGCATGCAATGAACATTAAGATTTGAATTGATAATAGGAAAATTCTAACTTTTGCCTTTTTTCTTTTGCAGGAAGAAGAAACAATGGCACAATAGCAGAAACAATGGCAAGATCAAAGATAAGCACAAATCAAAAAAGGAGATTGCAGAGGCAGTCACAAAAAAAGGGAAGACAGAAAGATGTCGCGATATCGTGACATGTCACGATTTCGCGACTATTGGAGACAGAGAACGGAGCAAGAAGGAATGTTGTCGCGATATCGCGACTTGTCATGAAATCGCGGTCAAAGCAACAAAAGAAACAGTCAGCGCAAAGTTGTAGCGATATCGTGACTTGTCATGAAATCGCGGTCAAAGCAACAAGAGGAACAGTCAGCGCAAAGTTGTAGCGATATCGCGACACTTTCCAGTGCTTATGCTATGGGTCCCAGGAAAGTCCGTTTTATATTTTTAATACTACGGAGAGACAGATTTCGGCGGAATGTTCCTTTTCTCCAGTACTTGTTTATGGGCCTTATATTTTAAATACTACAGAGAGAGATTTTGGTGGAATATTCCTTTTCTCCAGTACCTGTTTTATGGGCTTTATATTTTAAATACCACAAAGAGAGATGTGGACGGATAGATATTTTAAAACACTGTAGAGAGGCAACCTCTATAAATATCAAGATATATCTCAAACAAAAGGGGGGGAACTATTGGAACAGAGTTGCAGTGTCAAAGGCAAGAGGCCATTCTGGACCTGATTTTTTGGGGTTTTTCTCCCATTATTTTTGTTTTTGGGAAAAATCAGAAATCTCTGTTAGGATAAATGACAAATCTTTAATACAGAGTTGTTTTCAGAAATTTGCATCTTGTGGGCAAGAAAGAAGGAGATTCATCTTTGCATGCTACGGATTTAATGTCTATTTCTTTTCTTTTTCAGATTTCGAGTTTGTAGATGAAGTTAAATGCAAGTGTGCTTGGTTGCTTCATATGAATGCCCGAATCTGAAATTCATTTTAAACCCTAGGAGCTAGCACTTAGTCTATGGGGATTGTGCTTGTTTTGGTAGGTCCAGTAGGTTAGGTTGCATGCATGGAAACCTCGCATCTTCGGTTTTGTCGAAACAGGATAGCATCATACTGAATGCACTTCATTTTCAATTTCTTGCATTTGTTTTTCGGTTTCGTTCTGCATTTTATTGATTCCAGAAATCCTGCACTTTTATTTTTATTTGCAGGCATCAAGATAAAAATAAAAAAAAAATAAAAATGTCAAAATCCAAAACAATGTCATCATTGCAGGTCAAAATTTCATTTCCTCTGTTTTATGTTTCATTCATGAGCCTATGATGACATTCCCTTCATGAAAATCCCGATTTCATTGAAGGAGTTGTGTTTTATAGCTTTTCCACAAAATTTCCATTTAAAGCTACATCGTGGTCATATGAGGGCCAACGCACATTTGCTTTATTTTGGTTCAATGAACAATCACTAAAGCTTCACGGTAAAATAAACCAACATTGCCCCTTGTTTATAGTTATTTGCAATCACTAAGGTATTCCAAGCATTTATATCGAGTATCTTTACCCAAAGATTATTAATACATACACGCAAAATGCTAATATAGCGGAGACCTTGGAGAAGTTGTGTGTTTAACTTCTTTGCAAGAGGGGATTTGGAAACCCAAATCCTAAAGGAGAGTGTACTTTCACAACTGGGTGAAAATACCACTCACATCTTTAATTTGGACTCGTTACTATTTGTAAGATTCGATTCTCAAGGGTTAAGTTGAGTCTATTGCTATTGTATTTATTTACACTATTATCAATATAATTGAGTTGTTCAACTTCAATATGGTATCAGATCTCCCATTGGGTCTTTGCTCATTTTTTCCATTTTGTAGCTAGACCTGCTACTATGCGTGACCTGAGCATAATTTCTAAGGTCAACTCTAGATGAATCTTGATCCGAAGCACAATTCTGATTGGCGATATGACTCGGTCCCATCCATATTGAGCAACGTGGATGCCTGAGAAGTCCTGTGACATGGACACCCTGCATGACCTTATCTACTGCAAATCTACAATAGATCTGACACTTGTGGCCTTTACAGGAGATGACATGGACTACACTACACGTAGAACTCCGCTGACATATATATTGGGAGCCAAAGTATGGGAGGACCAGACCCTAATGGTAGATCGGATAGAGAGGACAAAATTTGATAACTTGTGAAATGCGACAAGGTGGGTTGACCAGACTTATAAAATTACTATTACATGGTGTGCATAGATGGGTGGCTCGGGTAGCAGTGTCTACCCGAAGGTAGACATTTGATTGTATATGCTTTATTTATTATAAACCACACTATATATTGTCTCCCCATGCATGTGGGATATTATCCTACATATTTTGTTTATTTCCACATAGTGCCCACATATGCCAAGCACAGGATAACATGGAGATCTAAAAAATGTTGTAGCACAAATTTGATCGGATACATTTCTAGATGTAATTTCTGCAACATTTCCAAAATCAGATACATTTGTGTGGCCCATGTAATGTTTTTTTTCTGTAGACACATGTGGGGCATCCTAAAAAAAATGAGTAGACTGAAAAACGCTCAATAAACTGGGTAATGTGAATGTGCCAAAACCAGAACCAAATCCTCTAAGTTTTGCATGGCAAGAACACATAATTGCAAACTATTTTTCAACATGACATGATCACATTATGAGCAAGCTTGTTGACGATTGAATATCTGCATGTTTTTATTTTTCTTCAAATTCTCTGTGGAGGTACCATTTTTCTTTGTTCATTGGTTACAACTCTAGTGAGGAGGCACTACTATGGAGTGAGGTGCCGCTCAAAAAACATTCTATCAACCATGGAGGAGGCATCATTGTCACTCGAGGGATGGCCACATTGCTATTAATAATAATTTCTTCCCATCATACTCTCTAATTGGGGTAGCCTGACCGATATCCCTACCAGCACTAAGGTGTTGAAAAAGATGAGGTCGGGTGTTCGAATCTTGCCTTGACCCCAAAGATAATTTTTTTTTAATTTTGGTTTTATTTTGCTATTTTTTTTTGGTAAGTTAAAATTTTTATTAAAATGGGGTATTTGAAAGGCACCCCAATGCCTTGAATAATAGAATATCAGAAAGAAAAACCTTAGAGGAACCCAAATAAGGAACTAAAATAGAGAGGCAAAAAATTGACCAAACCAAAAAGGACAAAATCCTCTGAAGAGAAGGAAAAAAAAGACAGACATACAGCCAGAAAAACCAAAGAAGACAAAAACCTCTAGAAGAAGGAACAACAAATGAGGAAAAATCTATAGACTCAAGAGGAACAGTAGGCCAGCTCAAAAGGGTACGTTAGTCTACATTGGTGATGCATTAGCAACCTCCAGCATGACATCCTTCACATCTTCCTTTAGAGCATCCTTTGGGGCTTTGATGCAGGATTCCTTTGTGATTTCCATGACGTCCTCGTCCTTAGCATCAACTTTGATGGTAGAACGTCCCTCCACAGAATAAATGGTAGGAATATCATCGAAAGCATCACATAAAAATAGAAGGTTGAGTGCTTGACATTGTTCCTTGAGCTTTGAAATTGCCTTTCCAATAGCCACATGAGCACATTCCAAGTGGTCAATAGTAACAAAAGTGGCATGGATAGCAAGCTTATGGAGGTATTTTTCAACAATATCAGGGGATCTAGAAAGATCCTTCAAGGGCTTCTCAAAAGTGGAAGGGGGGGTTTCAGCAACTTCCTTGAATTTGAGTCTCTGGGAACAACGAATAGGTATTTTTTCAACCTTAACATTTTTCTTGATGTTGGACCCAGAATGAGGTCTATCACTCTTGTCCTTTCTCTTAGGTCTAGAGGCTTTAGGGCTGGGCATCGAAGAAGAATTTTCTTCCTCAGAATCAGGGGTGGGAATATTTCCTTTGGGAAAATTTAGAAGGAACCTATAAAGGACACTAAAAATGCCCTGGTGACAGGGTAAAACATCTTCCTTCTTGGTGCAGGTGGATATTATTGTGTATTCCATGGACCAGTACAATGTAGCTAGGATGTTCATCATTTTAGCTTCATGAAAATGGTTAATGAAGGCTAAGTGAAAACAATAGAGTTGGGATTCAAGATTATCAGCTGTTAAATACTGCATAATGGGTTTGAGGATTTCCTTCCAAGGTGTAGAGAGGTGGTGACGATACAAACCTTTCTTATGTAGCTTGTGGATCACTGAATTCTTCTCAAAACGGGTTAAGTTCACATACCAGTTATGCTTGTTTTCCTAATCACCTTGCCTTCAAGATTTTGTCCTGTCAGATCAACCAACATCTCCATAGTGATATGAAACTCTATGCCATGAACGGTAACAAATCTATTATCCCAAGAGGTAGCAAAAGCATTGGTCACATCCTCGTCGATGCTAGAGAACATCTTAAAAAAAATAATAAGCCCAAATTTGTCTTTAAAAATGTCACTGAAAATGGTTTCCAAATAAAATATCTTAGGCTCAATAAATACAGGTTTTCACTTCTTCATGATTAATACCACAGAGTAGCAGAGAGGAGGAAAAATGGGATGGCAGGGAAAAACCAAGAAAAGCCACTTGGAGACTAGATGATGTAAAATCAGAGCATGCAAAGGGAAATATAAATGGAAACTAATGGTGCAGCTCTAGAGCCAGTCAGGATACCAATAGGGACACCTCAAAAAGGAAAAAACCCACCTGGAGGAAGAGGATTGGCAAAATCTAGAGACAAGGGGGGTTTTATGACGTTGAAAATTGCAACAAGTAATTGGGAAATGCCCAAGCCTCTGAGAAGGTTGACTCATGAGGATTCTCATGAGGACGCTATTTATTTTTTTAATGTTTAATTTGTTTTTCATTTAAATATTTATATCCTTAATTATTTGTGTTCCTTTACAATGAATTGAGAATGTTAAATATTAATAAAAAAATTATATTAAAATTATAAATTGCTTTTCAAACCATATTTAAAATACCTTTGCAACATATAATTATTTTATCCTATTTTTTGCAAAACAAAAAGGGGGTCATTTTTTTGTCCATTTATTGCAAAATTCGTAAAACAGGATGAAAAAGAAGGAATAGAGAGTGAATTTTCAAAATTTGAAGAGCATTTTTGGCATTGTAATTAGGTGCATTTTAGGCAATGCCGGACACCTAAAATTTCAATTTTTTTGTGCACACTTTTTGTTGTATGATGCATTTACATTTACATTTCTATTTTTGCACTACAACATTAAGTAAAATCAAGCATAATTAAGTCCCCAAAAATTGAACCCATCCATGCAATTTATTTGCACAATAGTGTTCAGTATACATGGTACCTTTGGCCCACACTTACAATTAATGTTGTCATGCTTTGGGCTACTATATCTATTGCCTAACATAAGTGCAACAATGACATATGAGATTGTTATCTATAAATCATCTGAGATTGTTCACCATTTTGTAAAATTTTTCCACTCCATTCCACTACCCTAATCATTATTGTTGTTAGATGTAAATCCTGACGAAGTACTTTCCAAAGTGTTTAGGGGAAGTTACACCCCATGCATGAGGAAGAACTTCTATGGTAGGTGTCATAAACAAAATGATTCCCTTTTAGTACCGCCTATGTACCACTTATCATTCTACTCTAATGTACTTATAGTCTCCCTCACATAAGGACGGGTATATAAAGAGGTTTGGTATAAAGGCTTGGTAAAGGTATAAAGAAATGGAGACCATTTGGTGTTATAAGGAACCATCATTATGGCTGTTATCCACAAGTACCTAATAAAATCTCAATTAATCAAAGGTTCCAATTACACATCATGGAAAACAAAAATGAAATGGAAGATTTGTGGAATGTTGTTTCTGGTGCGACAACAAGACCTTCTCCACCAGATGGCTTAGAAACACCAATTGTAGATCAGATTGCATTTGATAGGAAATATAGTAAGGCAAGATCGCTCATCTTGCTTGCTATTTTAGATAAAGTTCAACCTCACATAGATAACACAAAACATGGTAAAGAGCCATGGAATGCCCTTACAACCATCAAATAGGGAAAGAATGAGTCAAACATTCTTCACCTTCAATCTCAACTTCATAGTTTGAGTATGAAGAATGGAGAGATAGTTGAACTATTTCTATGCATAGTGGCTACGTTGAAGTTAAAGTTGAATTCTCTGGGAGAGACTATCGATGATAAGCTCCTTAATTTAGTAGTTATGAGAGATTTACCTAATTCATATAGAATGTTGATAACTTTTATTCAAGTGTCACAAAGAAAAATTTCCTTTGTTGAGTTGGTAAATATGCTTCAGGAAGAGGAGGCTCGCCAACTTCAAAGAGATGAATCTTCTAATACAACCCTATATTCCAACAATAAGGGTTCTACTAAGAAAGATAATTTTCAAAAGGAAGGAAATTATTCCAAGGATTCCAAGGGAAAATAACCTCAAAAATCGAAGAGATATTACAACCCAAGGTGAATGTTTCTATTGAGGAATCTGACTCTTATTCTAAGTGGGCACACAAGGTGCTCATGACTAACACAACCTCAAAATCAAAGGATCCCATGTGGTATGTTGATTTTAGCACCAGTAAGAACATGACTGGCGATAAGTCATGGTTTGATATATATGAAGCCAAGGAAGGTAAAACCATCACTATTATTGATAATAAAATCTACAAGGTTCAGGGTGAGGGTATAGTTTTAGTCAACCTTCCATATGGCAAATGTTAGATTGATAGTGTCCTCTATGTTCTAGGATTTACGAATAATTTATTGTCAATCACTCAAATTATGGATAAGGATGTGGTTATTGATTTTTATATTGAGGATAGAAATAAGTGTTGCTTTATCACCAAGAGGGGTAAACACATCATAATAACTTTATACAATTATGGCTTATTTTTATTAGATGCTATCTCTACCCCTCATGTTTCCATGATAGTCTCTACAAAGGAGGCAACTTCACTTTGGCACAAGAGATATGGGCATCTAATTTCTAGATATTTACTAAAGCTAAGTAATTATGAGATGGTAAAGGCTTCCCTCCATTTCCTCTACATTTCTAGTGTGCGCTGATTGCTTAGCAGGGAAGCAACATAGAGTACCAATTGAAAAAATCTCTACACAAGAAAAAAAACCTCTAGACTTAATTCACATCGATTTATGTGGTCCTTTCACACCAAACAGTTTTGGGGGGAAAAGGTAATTTTAGTTGTTTGTAGATGACTACTCATGGAATATGTGGGTTTTATTTATTCATTTGAAATTAGAAGCTTTCAATTACTTCCAACAATTCAAGAAATTTGTTGAAAGGAGTCAGGTACTTCTATAAAGATCCTTCGATCAGATCGAGGGGGGAAGTTTACCTCTAAATAATTTTATACATATTTTACTACACATGGGATCAAGAGACAACTCACTACTACTTAGAATTCACAAAAAAATGGATTTTTTTAATGGAGGAACCGTTCCATCATGTAAATGGTTCGTTGTATTCTCACAAGAGCCCATCTAGAGCAACAATTTTGGGTAGAATCTGTCACCACAATAGTATACCTACTAAATAGGGTACCCAAAAAGGCCCTAAAGGGAATAACTCCATAGGAAGCATGGAGTGGTCGGAAACCATCCATATCTCATCTACGTATTTTTGGATGTAAATATTTTATGCACATACCCAAAGAGAAAAGGAAGAAGCTAGATGAGAAGACCTTGCAATGTGTTCTTATTAGATATGATGAGAATTCTAAGGGTTATCGATTGATTGATACTTCAACTTCAATATGCACAAGTGTTATGTAAGTAAGAGTGCAAGTGTGTATTGAGAGAATGTACACAAGTGTCATGTGCAAATATGTAATGTGAGGATGTGCACAAGTGTCTTTTAATAGGACTGCATGTAAGAGAGTGAAAAGTCTAGTATACAAGTGGCAAGATGAGAAGCCATAGATCAATAATATAAAAGGTTACATCTTTTGAATATGTGAGGAGTGTAATAGATAAGTATTGAAGAGTCACGTTACTATATCTATAATATAGAGATAAAGATCCATACAATGTAATAAAAAATGGTTTGTAGCAATAACCACATAGAAAACATTGATAATAAAGCTTGTATACAAATTTTGAGCAATTTACATTGTAAGTATTCTTCATGCATGTACATGAATGATTTTGGTCTTTACATTCATATTTGATATTATAAGTGAATGTCATTTCTTTATTATATTGGGATATATATATTTTATTGCTCATATATAATTCTACTCTTGATTATTGTTATTTTGACCTATAATATTATGGCTTATTTAAATTAAGACCTATGATATTTTGATATAGTAAGGCTTAAAATCCAACAATGGTATAAAAATTACCACTTAACTCTATTCATTTTTTATAGATTTATATTTTCTTAGCCATCATTATATTAGAATTTGTGCACTTTGAAATAAGTGAAGACTTGGACTCTATTTTTGAAGGTCTGATTGAGTAGATATTAAGGGGACAAGGTAAAATTCAACCTGATTTGGATGCTAGGGTCTTTCCAATTGGTTCAATAAAAACCAGTGAATACTTGGAATCAACTTGAAGTTATTAAGGGCCAATGCAGAAGGAAGTTGGACATGCAGGGACATTCATAGTCACCTTGATATTGATTTTAGATTCTCTAGAAAAGAGGAGAATCATTTTTTTCTTAGGTGTGACCTAAGACATTGAAGATAGATTTTAGAGATTGAGAAGCATCATAGAGTATAGAGAAAAAAGTTAGTATAAGCTTCCTGATAATAGATAAGATTTTAATAGTAAGAATTATAGATAAGAATATTCTAGAGATAAGGAATATAGAGGCATAGATAAAAAATTTAAGTTTTTGTTAAATAGATAACCAAAAAGATAATTTTGACTTGAAATACTACATTTATTTCAATTTAGTTCTTTTGAAGAAGTATTCTTTAAGGATCCATTTCTACATAAGAAGGAAAAGAGTCATAAGCACCTATCAAGAGTGCTACCATATAGTTGCTATCTAAGAGTCAAAAGCACTACTATATAGTGGCTTTATAAGATCCATAAAGCACTACCATTTAATGACTATCTAAGACCCATAAATTGCTACTATATAGTGGCTATCTAAGATCCATAAGCACTATCATATAACACATATCATAAGAGGTATAAGCATGGATGGAAAAAATATAGAGTAGAGAATACCTATAAGTTTCATCCTATATTACCTACCTGAATTCCTATCAAGAAGCCACATATGCTAATAGAGTACAAGTAGCTAAAGGAAATATGAAAGCCAAAAGTGCTATAAGCACTATTTATAGAGTGAACTAGACAAGGGTCAAAGTGATATCTAAAGTGCAATTTATAGAGTGAACCAGAGAAGGATCAAAGAACTATTTAGAGCATTAGTTATAAATATAACCAAATAGATATCAAAGCACTATCTAGAGTGTCATTTGTAGTATTAACCTGATGGAGACTCAAGCGCTATTTAAAGCACCACCTATAGTGAAATTTGGATATAGACTTGAGCACTATTCAAAGTGCCATACTGAGATATTCATCCAAAGAACCTCCACCTAAGACAAGAACCATTCAAAGAGTTATTCAAGAACCATAGGAGAATATTGAGGAATTATGTTTTCTCTTTGATAAGGGATCAATGGACATATGCCCTTATGTCAAATTCATGGAAATACTACTAGGAAATAACTTTAAAATAATATACATCCAAAAATATAGATCTAAGATCCTACATGACAAGAACCTATCTTAATATAAGGAAGAAGAAAATATAAAAATTAAGGACACCTTACAAGATAAGATAAAAGCTCTTAAGAAACAATATTTTCCTCTATTTTGCTTCCACATTGCAACCTTGACCTAGGAAGGTATATAATTCTATGATTGTTATGACCATAAATATATAAAATTTTTATGGATCCTAATCATAAATAGATCCTAGAAAAGGAGGTTGCTTACATAAGAATGAGACTGAGATATAGGATCCTACTGAAGAGCAATCCAATGCCTATGAAGAGGAGTTTTTATGAACATTTATTATTAATATGGTATGAGTAACACTTAAAAATATAGAAATAAAGAATAGGCAAGGGTAACTACATGCACTTGATACCCCTATTAAGGTTCTAGCTATCCCAAAAACATTAGCTATTATTAATCAGGTAGGAGAGAACATAATTGAAGAAGACTACACCAAAGTCCAAGTAGAAAAATAAATTTTCCTAAGAGTTGTCATCAAGAGAAAAGGAAAGATATTTGAACTTATAGCTTAGAAAAGAGTATAAGAATAGGGGTCACTAGAGGCATTAACTTAGAAATGAAAGAAAGATAATTCATTGTCAACAATAGTGCCATAGAAATTCTAGATAGTGATGAAGTGGAAAATATGGGAGCTATTATATTTTAGGTAAAAAATGAAACGATGCTAATATTTTCCACCATTTCATCCTCTATTCCATATTCTACGATATCCTACTATCTCTACTTCCATATCTCAACTCTCCTCTCCCTCTAATATTTAGTCTTTTATTGCATTGCCATGTCCACCTACCACATGTGTGGCCACACCACTCATCACCATTACACAATCCTTTTCTTCCACTACCTTTATGAAATACTCAATTATAGTTTTCACTACATTATTTCCATATTTTAGGTCATCCATGATGTATTCCACTTCCATGTTACTTCCATTAACTTCACCAATCTCTACTAAAATCATCACAATGAAAACCATGTCTATCATGGCTTTCTAGATATGGTTGACATGCTCTATCTCCTCCTCCATTCTTATGTCCTTGACCAACACCTTCATAACCCATAAATTTATTTCTATATTATCTAAAAAATACAATGAAAAATAGGCTTTTACATGATAAATTTTGCATGACATGAGAGTTGACACCTAGGCACAAAAATGAAGTTAGTTAAAATTAAATATCTCCAAAGAGTTGGGAGCTATCAAAGGAAATTCCAATCCTATTCTCCATGGCTCACTTTTCAATGCAAAAAATCTTCTCATCGCAACAAGAAAGTATGAACATAGTTGAGGATTATCTACAAAAGGTATAGTAGGCCATGAATTATATATTTGCAAGGGAATTTATTTCCAAGGAGGAAAAACCAACTCTAGGAATATGAGTGGTATAAAAAGGAAAAATAATCCAATTTAATAGAATATGAATTGATTGATCCAACTCACCCCACTATAGCCTCCTTCAATTGCATGGTTAGGTTACCCAACATAAAATTACAAAAGGTAGGCCATGTTGATCTTGTCTAGTTTTTTTGTGGCCATAACCTATCCCAAATAAAATAACTCACCATAGCATTTGAGCGGGAGAAATACAAAATATGTTAAGGGAAAGAAGAAGTAAACAAGTTGAGGTTTGAGTTTGAAGTTTTTATAAAGGAAAATTATGAACAAAAGAAACCAATTAAATAGCTAAGACATGAATAGATAAAGTTTCAAAAGGAGAAAGAAAAGTAATCAAGCATAAATATAATAAAATCCCCTGACTGGAGCAAATAAAGAACAGTATAAAAGAGGAAGTTGAGTTTATAAAACACAATAACTCAATCATAGATATTATCAAAGTCATTTAGGAATAGATCTTAGATGAAATGAAGCATGCATGGACATACTTATAAAATTTACAAGCATGTGATTTGCTTCTTTCCAAGGCCAAATGTGATATGGTAATGTGGAGTTCAACATGTCCCTTAGATCCAACTAGACACTAGTACTAAAGTAAACTTATAAAGTTAGATCAAAATAGCTACAACACCTATGACTCCCTACTTGATGATCTAGAAAAATAGGCTGGGTTTTCATAGTTATTAACCTAATTTTTACACCCAAACTGATCATTCTTGAGAACTTTATGGATATATTTACACTTAAATGATTAAAAAAATATATGTAAAAGACAAATGTGATGATTATTGCTATAATTTGTTATATTTATATGTACTTTTTTTCCTTGTAGTGTTGTATACACAGGTAACTTTTCGTTACTATGGAATCTACTGTGGAAGGATTTCCAATCATAGGCCTATTTTTGAAAAACATAGAAATTTCTATAAATTCGGCTATGCATGAAATCAACCCAGAAGTATAGGATGGGTTTAATAGAAAATAAGAGTTGAAATATTCTTAATTTTATGGAACCACTACTAAAAATAAGGGATTTGTATAAATGGAAAGACACAACTATGATAGCTGGGCAGAACTTGTTAGCAACAAGATTTATAGCAAGGCAAAGTTTGTTTGACAACAACAAGACAACATAGGTAGTTAGAAATTAGTTAGGAAGTAGTTGGGATATCTCATACATTTTTTTGGTTAGTAACAACTAGTAAAGGATGTTTTATCTTCCCTATTAGAATGGAAACAAACGTGATTTTATTTTTGAAATAGACTATAATAGAACCTTTATTTTTGAAACTAATTTCTAGATCAATTTTCAAAATTAGTTGAATATGTTCTACAATAAGGTGCCTTGTACATTATAAATACCAGAGCTATAATTATATTTAAGGTTAGAGATAATATAAGAATCAACCTTTGTAAGTGTTACATTCTAGTTTTTATATGGCAGTTCTGACTATCATGACTGTGCAATTCTAGAAATGACAAAATTTGACCTTATAAAGGAATAAAAGTGATTTTATTGTTTATTTGATGTCTAAAATTCTTATATTATGATGTATTATTAATGCAAGTTCCTTGAAGTAAGTTTAGGACCTATGAAGGAATATTTTTTATGTTGTTATAGGTTTAGAAAGGGCCCACTAAACCTGGATAGTCCATAAACTCTCTCTCATGTTAGATGTAGAATAAAGTAGGTAGGTAATATTTTGATTTATGTTGAATGAATTATTTTTAGTTGTTAAGTAGGGATTAATTTATTATATTTTTAGCATTAATTAGGAGTAGTATGGCTGCATTCAACCTAGTTAGTTGTTAGACTAGATACAAGTATGTGTAGGATTTTCTTTTAGCACATGTTTTGCTTTCAATTTGCTTCAAGTTTTTCCTACTTTCTTATTGCTTTCCTAGGAAGGAATAACTTAGTGTATGCAAGAAAATATATTGGATTATACTAAGCAATGCACCTTTTAAATCAAACTTGGTTGACAATTTAAGTGGTTAGCACAAACTCATCACTTTTTGGCATCATTGTTGAGGAAGGCTGCAAAAATAGTATTGTATCTTGCAAAAGCTAAGGACTTTCCATGTTGAAATACTTGGAGGGGTTGTTTGATATAATAAAAAGCAACAAGTAATTCTAAAGTGGATAAATGCATTGAAAGTCATGTTTTGAAGTAATTTCATTCCTTTCTAGCATTCAAATTTCATTGCTTTCTAGGATTAAATTTCATTGCTTTTTGGATTATGTTCCATTCCTAAATTTTTCTATATTTTTGTCCATGTTTTTGTTCCTACAAGTTTAAATAATAGGCAGGAGGAAAAATAAATGAGTCAACCATGAGATGAAAGTGGAAGATATATCTCTCAACCACCCATAAGAAAGATCTACCAAGATACTAAGTAGCAAGAAGAGGCTTCACAAAGCTAACAGACTATCATTTCCTCTATAATTGAGCAATAGTCCTCAGGAGGAGAAGATCAACTCCAATTTATCCAAGAAAGAGCTCATGTGATTATTGAAGAAATCACTCATACACTTGAAAAAGGAGGACAAGTTGAGATTCCTAAGGTTGTAAACAAAGGAAGTAAAGGACAAGAAGAACAGAGTGAATCATCTAGTTCTAGTCCATTTACTACTCCAAGGAGATCTTACACTCAATGATTATGGACTTCGTGGGATTACCACATGGTTGAAGAAGAACCAAGATAGCCATGGAGCACTTTCAAGTTCCCTATATGCCTTCCAAGGGTAGAGGCTAATAATAATGATGGGCATATGAAGAATATCTCTCCATCAACCATACCCACTTTTAGAGGACTAGCCATTGAAGATCCTGACACTTTTCTTTTTGAGTTTGAAGTGCTTTTTCGCACCTATGATTACACCACTGATGCACAAAAGTTAAAATTATTTCTAGCCACTTTAAAATATGGTGCATTACACTGGTTCATGGGTTTGGGTGAAAATTTTATCACTACTTGGAAAAGTGATGATGGAATGAAGGTAGTTTTCTTGGAGAAATACCAAGATTATTGTCATGTGAGAGATCGAAAGAGTGAAATTTTCAAGATGACTCAAAAAGAGGGTGAAGGACTTGAATATTACATTGAGAGATTTCAATTTGTAATGAAGAGAGGTAACATTGAGTTGGATGATGATTTGTTGAGAACTATATTTCTAAAAGGATTAAGAGAAGAGACCATTGATATCCTCAATCTAATGGGAGGAGGGAATATTTCTAATCTTCCTTTCCACTAAATTCTAGAGTTATGTACCAATTACTCTCACACAAGGCCATATTTGCGCAATAACAAGCCAACTAGAACCACTAGAGGAGTTACAAGAGTTGAACTCAGTAATATGTTGGAAGATTTAAAAATAGATTTGTTGGGTACTTTTACCTCTTCCATGGATTTGCTATAAAAGAAACATGAGGTAGAAGTTGTTTATTGTCCTCATTGTAAGAATAAGCATACCTTACGTGACTATCCTTTGGACAAGACTACTATTTACAACATTTGTGATTAGCAACATTCAACGGAGGACTACCAACATTTACCTATAGTAAAAACAACATTAAAGGAACCAAATTTTCAAGAAAAAGAAGATGTTTTATTTGTTGCACAAAGGAGGCCATTTCAAGGAGACAATCAAGGATGATATTCAGGTATGCCTAATCCATATTCTCATTCTAATTTTCCTTACTATAATAAGAATTGGTCAAATCCACAATGGTCTCAATGGTCTAATAATGTTCCACCTTGGTCACAACTAGATTGGTCCAATCAATATTATCCACAACAAGGTTGGCAAGGCCAGCAATGGTCATATCCACAACAATATCAGTCCAATCCACCATAATTTTGAGGACAAGTTCCTCAACAACATCAACAACAATGATTTTTACCTCCTCCACAAGGAAATAACAGTCATGCACCACCCAAACAACCTCCTCTTCCTACTCAGCCAGTGCCTAACCCCAATAATAGACCTACCCAACAGCCGATCTATGAAGTTGAAGGTACCTATCCAATCAATTTCTTATCTTGTAGTAAAATCTAGCTTAGGTCAGGGATAATTTTACCTGACCCTATGCCTCCCATCATCACTAAAGAGGAAAGTGAACCCCAAACTATGGCAGAACCTATAATTCAATCTATTGTTCCAAGGTAAACTATAAACCAACCTACTATAGAACAACCTGTAGGTGTGACTGAGTCACCTACAAGGGTTGAACCTATAGAACATTCTAAAAATATAATAGAGGCTCATTTTTCTCAAATATTGATGATTAAAAAAGAAACACCCAAAATTGATTTTGATCTCATGGTAGAATTGTGTAACATCAATGTAAAAATTCCACTCTTGCAAGCTATAAAAGATGTTCTAATTTATGCCAAGACCATTAGAGAGTTGTGTGTCAAGCATCTAGGAAGGAAAATAAAGGAACCCAAGACCATACATGTCATGGGTCAACTTTTTGATTTGATGGCTAGAAAACTTCTCTTGCCAAAATACATGGATCCTAGAGTACCTATTCTTACAATACGCATAGGACAAACCAACCTTCAAAATATTTTGATTGATCTAGGTGCAGCAATTAATGTGATGACAAAGGACACCATGAATTTTTTAGGACTACAAGATCTAAGACCTACCCTCACTATCTTGCAATTGGCAGATAGGTCAACAGTGAAACCAGAGGGGATTCTAGACAATATCATGGTCACAATTTCCTCCTAGGAGTATCCAATAGATTTTGTAGTGTTGCAAACTAAAACCTCACTTGGGGGACATCCTTTAATACTAGGTAGACCTTGGTTGGCAACAATAAATGCTTGTATTAGTTGTAGGATAGGAAGTATGACCATTTTTTATGGCATACATAACAAAACTTTAACACTTTATCCACCTGCAACTCCAAGTATTTATAATGAGCATCCATGGTTTGATGAACTAGATGATGGAGAAATCATCCAATCATTGGCCATGATAACTTCCCAAAAGCATAACCTTGAGGAAGAAGTGTATGACAATAATTTCACAAATGACACCACTTCTATCATTGAGCAGATTATGCTAGTAGAACCTAGTAGTTCACAACTACCTTATCTTCCAAATTGTCCTTTCATTACTTGCCCCACTCAAATTACACAAGACATTGTAAATTTTTATCAACTATTGCCACACAGATGCCCTTTAAATCATTTTTTGAAGGACATTTAGGCATAGATGCCAATAGTGAAGACTACAAATAAATAGAAGTTTCTCCTAGAAAAACTTTGAACATCAATAAATATTTGTAGCAATCCCAAGAGCAACCTTTGGTGAAATTATTGATAAACCATCAACAAGCTTTTTCTTGGGATTACAATGAAATGAAGGGCATACATCCATCTATTTGCACACATAGAATATTTATAAGCAATGGATGTGACCCAGTGAGACAACCTCAAAGAAGAGTCAACCCAACCTTGATAGAAGTGGTAAAGGAAGAAATTAAAAAATTATTGGATGTTGGTTTCATCTATCCCATCTCAGATAGTCAATGGGTTTCTCCATTGGTCATTGTACCTAAGAAGAATGGCAAATGGAGAGTCTATGTAGACTATAGAGAACTCAATAAGGCTACTAAGAAATACTATTTTCCCTTGCCTTTCATTGATCAAGTTCTCGATACTCTCACAGGAAAGAAGTATTTTTGCTTCTTAGATGGTTTTAGTGGTTATAATCAAATCAGGGTAGCTAAAGAAGATCAAGAAAATACCACCTTTACATACCCTTGGGGAACATATGCATATCATGTCTTACCTTTTGGGCTATGTAATGCACCTGCTACCTTTCAAAGGGCTATAATTTCCATCTTTGTTTATCTTAATCATGATTGTTTAGATATTTATATGGATGACTTTACTATCTATGGTGATACCTTTGAACAAAATCTAAATAAGTTGAAATAGGTCCTTGAAATATGCCAAGAAAATAATCTCTCTCTCAACCATAAAAATTCTATTTAATGATGACCAAAGGCATTGTCTTAGGCCACTATATTTTTGTAGATGGCATCAAGGTAGATCCAGCCAAAATTTAGGTCATAAACTCCCTTCCACCACCCATAATTCAAACAGAGGTTAGAAGCTTCTTAGGACATGCAAGCTATTATAGAAGGTTCATTCAAGACTTTAGCAAGATAGTTGCTCCATTATTTCAACTATTGACTAAAGCTAACAAATTTTATTGGAATGATGATTGTCAACAAGATTTTGAAGAGCTTAAGGAAAAGTTGACCACAACACCAATCCTAAGAGGACCAAATTGGGCTTTACCTTTTCATATTCATATTGACACATCAGACTAAGCATTAGGTGTAATTATCACCCAAAATGAGGAAAATCAACCCTATGTTATCTATTATGTTAGCAAAAACTTGAATGGAGCAAAACTAAACTATAATGTCACTAAAAAGGAGACTCTTGTTGTTGTCTATGCCATAAATAATTTTAGATATTACATTACTAGATATAAAGTTTTTCTCCATACTGATCATTCTGCCATTAAATATCTTATGAATAAAGTTGTAGTAAGTGGTAGAATTGTTAGGTGGTTGTTGTTAGAGTAGGTTGTTTACCTTATCTCATGTTCACCTAGGTAATTTATTTCCTTTTATTTAATTATTCCATGTATTTTCCCCACCCACTTATGTGTGGATATTTCATTATAGTATTTAGATATAATGAGATGTTACATATTTATTTCTTAGATATTATTGGGATATTTTTAGGTTTGACTATATCTATGTGTAATGGGTATATTTTTAGGTATATTTGAAGGGTTGATATTCTTTCTCTCTATAGTGGTTATAGATATATGGACCATATCCCTTATTCCTTTTGTATGGTGGATATTTTTCCTTAGCTTGATCCTACCACTATGGTTGATCATCCTTACCTATATAAGCAAGGCACCTTCATTGTACTTGTTGAGAAGTTCATTATTCAGGTATAATATATGATATTTTTGCTCATTGTTTTGCATATCCATTTGTAAGCTTATGTTATTAATTTGATTTTATATTCTTGTTTTGGTTGAATGTGGTGTTCTGTTAACACTTGAGATCCTTATAGTTGGAATGATTTGATTATAATTCCTTTCAGTTGTTACTTTTGTAAGAATTTGGCATTACCATTTTGGATAAACTTAGTAAACATAATGTAATGGCTGACCATATTTCTAGATTACAGTTGGAAAATGATCCAGAACTTATGTAGTATTCCTTTCTTGATGAGAATTTGTTTGCTATTTTAGTTCACTCACCTTGGTATGCAAATATTGCTAACTATTTGGTGACATCAAAAGTGCCATCACATTTTTCACCATATGAAAAGCTCATCCATGAAAGTGTTCCATAAACTTGGTGAGATGATATTTTCTTTAAATTTTGTTCTGACCATGTAATTTGGAGATGCATGTAGGAAGAAGATTATTTTGACAAATTGCATGCAACTCATGATGAACTATGTAGAGTAAATATAGCTGCCAAGAGAACCATGAAGAACACAAGATTATACTAAGAGGGGGGTGAATAGTATAAGACCACTTTTTACTTTTATTTCCCAAACAATATTATCCAATATAATCAATGGAAATATCAATAGCAATAACCAAAGCAATGCATAAATCATCACACACAATAGAGACACCAAATTTACGTGGTTCACCCAATGTGGGCTACTCCACGAAGAAAAAATTTTACTAAAAAAATTCTCATTCAATCTCTTGGTAATCCTTTTCCTATTACAATATTTATGAACCTCTATCCAAAGGAGACACCAATCCCCTTAATCAAGTTTGTGGATCTCTATCCACAGGAGAACTCCTTTCTCCTCTTGCTCTGGCTAGTGTTATTCTAGAAGAAATATTTCCCCCACTGCTCTGGCTAATGAATCTCTATCCACTGAAGACTCCTGTCCTCACTGCCCTAGATAATGGATCTCTATCCACTGGAGACTATCGTTCTCTGTACTATGTCACCTCAAAAGCTCTGTCTCAAATTTGTACTACACTCAGTCCTTCGGTCTAGCACAAATCTACTCAATCTCTTTATATGGTCTGGTGCAAACTTATCCTCAAATTTGCACCAAAATCTATCATCAAATCTGTACTAAACATAGTCCTTCGGTCTAGCACAAATATACTCAATATCTTTATCTAGTCAGGTGCAAACCTGTCCTCAAATTTGCACCAAAATCTATCCTCGAATCTGTACTAAACATAGTCCTTCGATCTAGCACAAATCTACTCAATCTCTTTCCTCAAACTTTAACTCAAAGCTTGACTCAATATCAAATCAATTCTATTGGATCTGTTCCAAACCTTAACTCAAGGTTTGAACAAATAAATCAATTCTTCTCTCAAGTCTTCTCAAAGACTTATCTCAAATTTGCCTTGCAAGCTTCCACAAAATATCACATTAATCTATCCACAAGTCCTCTCTAGAACTTTTCCAAATCTACTCGATAAGTTCTCATAAGAACTTATCCAAATCTGCTCTCAATCTATATCGTAATCTTCCATAAAATTTTACCCAAATCTATCCACAAGTCTTCTCAAAGATTTGCCTCAAATATGCTCAAAAAGTCCACACTAGAACTTGTCCAATCTCATAGAAACATAATGTTAGGACTCTAATCCTAACATAATTATTACATTAACCTTAATGATAATTATTATAGACCAACATGTCTTTTCACCATTGTAAATTTTGGCATAATTAATAGACATTTGATGTGTGTTTTTAGACATCATCGAAGACATTTGAATTAATACATTGGTTGGTTTCTACCATCAAGTTAAAATGTGATTCTATACAAAAGTGATTCTGTCTGCAATTATATTATTTATAGTTTGCATATTATTCTAATTATTTAGGTTCCTTTCATCTGGTATCAAAGCGTCGAACCTGGGAGCACACTCTACAAGAGAATAATAGCAACAAATTACAAATAAAAATGTCATCCTCTTCGCAACTTCAGTTAATAACCCATATCATTGTGAATAACTGTGTTTTTGTTCACAATAGAAGACCTATACAGTGCAACTGTATTGACTGTCAGACAAACCCAGTCCACTCCACCTACACCACATCCTATTCAAAATTTTCACTATGCATAAACCTTACTACTTCCAACCTGTTAGATCCTGCGATGTGAACATTAAATAAATTGAAAAATCTGGCAATTGTGCTGGATCATTTCCTGTTCATGCAGATTTAAATACAAGATCAATTTTATTTTTTTAGCATCATAGTTCTGTTAATTTAGCATCTAAAAATTTGAATACCAGATCATTTCTTTGTTATTCCCCCCACAAGTTGTAAATGCAGTGATGATAAAATTGAAATAATTGTGCCGTGCATGATTATCCAAGACTATCACCGATAAAAAGAAATTCTCTATGACTATATAACATCAACTCCCATTCGGTATTATAAATTTTGTGTCCTTCAAATTAGGATAAGCTATTATGGCTACTAGTGTGGTTTTTTAATTTCTGGCGAAGTCCTTGATAGTGATTACTATCCCCACCGCTGGTTGTGAAGCATAACAAGTTTGCCATTGCCAACATCCGAAGGAAGAAAAAACACTATTGTTCTAAATATTTGAGTAAACAAAGTACTGGAACACACTAAAATATACTTAGCTACTCCTCAAATCAATAGTGGTTGTTTGAATTAATCCAAAACTAATCAAATATTTTCTCCTTGCAATTAACCTGATAAAGACTTGAATTTGGGCAAATTGGTAGTTTTCCCTAACGTTGTTTTCGTGTTTCATTTCCATCAGTAGGTAGAAACATCAAAAATACAAAATTAGTTCACATAATTCTTAATCGATAGCTACGCAAGGAGTTTTTAATCTAAATAAAATTCTTAGTCTTCAAGATATCATTGCTGCCAAGTTGACGTTCCTTTTTAGGTGGAGGATTGTATTTGAGCAGATTTGGTTCGAACCTGATATAATTTATTTTGGAATAGAGCCTTGACCTTTTAAATAAAGTCACACACCCAAAGCAGGAATCCCTGCGTCCGTTGGAATGTAACACAACCAGAAAAAGAAAAATTATTCTATAGGCAATCAGTTCGCAAAAGTTTTACTCCAGTGCGTTGTACCGGGTCATACTGGAATTAGGTTTCAAACGGTGCAGATTTTAAAGATTTATTTTTCAATCATTTGCACGCTAGGAAACAGAGCATTGTGATCACAACCAAAGAATTATTTTTCAATTGCCATATTAAACTTATCAGAACACATCACTTGGCTGTGAAAGACAAGATAAAATTCGAACGCAGTAGCTCACAAAGAAATCCTCAAAGCAATAAGGAGTAGCAAACCTCATATCCTTCAAAGGAGCTCACAAAATTGCAGATTAAAATTTGAAGGGAAATATTGTAAATAAAAAAAATTTAACACCTGACACCGTTTTCGACGAGTGACAGAGAATTCACTGTGAGAAATTATAAAATATAAATTATAAGCTAAAGTTTCAAAAAAAAAAAGTTTTGATCACCGATAAAAAGAAGGATGATAAAAAAATATAAAAAGGCGGGCGTAGAAAGGGATTAATCCCACATCGATCTGATTTGCGATGTCAAAGAGGTTTAAAAGGGGTATAACACAGAGTTTTGTTTGCCTAGCATGCTAGGCATACTCGCACACGCGCTAGGCAGTCCCGTAGGCTCACTCATTGACCCCACCTCACAAGGTGTCACTTGTCCCCTCGCTTGCCCCTCCTCGATCTCGCTTGCCCCTCTCCACATGCTCACTTGTTCCCTCCTCGATCTGGCTTCACTAGGCCCCTCCTCGATCTTGCTCCACCCCTATCCATGTGCTCTCGCTTGCCCCTCTCCACATGCTCACTTGTTCCCTCCTCGATCTTGCTCCACCCCTATCCATGTGCTCTGTCATTATTTTTCCTTCATCCTATCTATCCTCTACCCCTATCACCACCGCTACCCTTCGTCCTCACTGTCCTCTACCCTCCTTGATCTTGCTCCACCCCTATCCATGTGCTCTGTCATTAATTTTCCTTCATCCTATCTGTCCTCTACCCCTATCACCACCGCTACCCTTCGTCCTCATTGTTTTCTACCCCTGTCACCACCTACCATCTATCAATATTCTATGCTCATTGTTCCCCATCTACATCAGTGCCATCTATCTGTCATCAGTGTCATCTATCTTCTATCTGTCATCAGTGTCATCTATCTGTCGTCATGTCAATCGCGTACCCTTGTGTGTTCCTCCTTGTTCAAGTTGATCGTATCTGTTTTCATGTTAATCGCGTACCCTCATGTGTTCCTCCTCGTTCAAGTTGACTGTATCTTGATCGTATCTGTTTTCATGTTAATCGCGTACCCTCATCTATCTTGCTCCACCCCTATCCATGTGCACTTGGCCCCATCTACATCAGTGCCATCTATCTGTCATCAGTGTCATCTATCTGTCGTCATGTCAATCGCGTACCCTTGTGTGTTCCTCCTTGTTCAAGTTGATCGTATCTGTTTTCATGTTAATCGCGTACCCTCATGTGTTCCTCCTCGTTCAAGTTGACTGTATCTTGATCGTATCTGTTTTCATGTTAATCGCGTACCCTCATCTATCTTGCTCCACCCCTATCCATGTGCACTTGGCCCCTCCTCGATCTTGCTCCACCCCTATCCATGTGCTCTGTCATTATTTTTCCTTCATCTTATTTGTCCTCTACCCCTATCACCACCGCTACCCTCACGACCTACCATCTATCAATATTCTATGCTCATTGTTCCTCATCTACATCAGTGTCATCTATCTGTCGTCATGTCAATCGCGTACCCTTGTGTGTTCCTCCTTGTTCAAGTTGATCGTATCTGTTTTCATGTTAATCGCGTACCCTCATGTGTTCCTCCTCATTCAAGTTGATTGTATCTGTCATCATTTCAATTGCATACCCTTGTGTGTTCCTCCTCGTTCAAGTTGACCGTATCTATCATTGTTTCAATTGCATAACCTCATGTGTTCCTCCTCATCCAAGTTGACCGTTGATTTGTGTGTCACTTTGGGTCCTCGCGTGTTCCTTCTAGTCCAAGTTGACCACTCGATTCGCATGTTGCTTTATCTAGTTTGACCATCCTTGTTCAAGTTGACTGTATCTATCATCGTGTCAATCACGTACCCTCATGTGTTCCTCCTCATTCAAGTTGACCATTTGATTCACGTGTCACTTCAGGTTCTCATGTGTTCCTCCTTGTCCAATTTGACCACTCAATTCACGTGCCGCTTTGTCCAGTTTAACCGTATCTCTGTTGTTCATCCACTATCCCATAGTTTGGTTGGATCACAACATAAACCAATTTTTTTTAAATATTTTTTTCAAAAAATTGATAAATCTACATTATTTGTCAATTTCAACAGATTGACAAATCTACATTATTCAACAAATTGCAAAAATTGCAATAATTGTCAACCAATTGCAAAATTTGCATTATTTGTTAACAATAATTTGACGAAAATTGTAAGAATTTGATGAAAAGAATTGGATGACTTTTTGACAAGAATTTGACAACTTTTTTAGCAACATTTGTTGATAATTTTTTGTGCAAATTTTATCGACGACTTTTTAGCAATTTTTGTCGATGACTTTTTCGCGACAATTTTTATGATAATTTTTAGCAAATTTAGCGACAACTTCCAACGACGACTACAAAAATGGCCAACGGTGGAAGATCTCACAACTCCAACATGCTTTTTCCAATTAACCTCACCATCCTTCATCAAATCACTTATGTGCGTGTGTATCGAAATCAGTTCCAGGATCTTGTCAATCACATCTTAGGGTTAGATGAATCATTTCTTATAAGTTGCTTTGTCAGTGGATTAAAGGATGAGATTAGGAAGCAGGTGGAAATATTGTATCCTTGCACCCTGATGCAGAACTTTGTATTAGCTTTGTTATCCGAAGACAAACTCAATGTTCAACATCGACCACCTATGGGGAAATCACAAACCACTTCCACCACCCCCAAACCTAACTAAACTTTACCAATTAAATGTCTCAAATTTGAGGAAATGAAGGAACAAAGAGGAAAAGACCTTTGCAATAATTATGATCAGCAAATTGGACTCCACCATAAATGCACTACACTAACATTGTATTTAGTGATAGAAGTTGATCCTTGTCAATCCATAACATGTGAAGATAAGGTAGATGTACAATTATTGAATGTAGTTAATCCCTATCACTCCATAGAGTAATAATATGAGGTAGTAATTTTTGAAGCGACTGGCGCACCTACTCACAACAATGAATATAGTGAGGTCAATATGCAAGAAGTGACCGAAACACTTGATTATAGCCATGAAGACAATAAGATCGATATGCAAGAAGTGATCAAAACACCTAATTACAACCATGAAGTCAATAAGGTCAATGTACAAGAAGTGATCGATGCACTAGGAAAAAATGAGGTAGACATACAAGAAGTGACAACTGAGGGCCAGACATGCACTCTACGAGACCTACACACAAGTTCCTTACCAACTGTGAGTTCTCACCATATGAACAAACTGATTCGGAAAGGAGGCAAAAGAGTGAGTGCACAATTGTTTTCCCTTCATTCTACACAGGAAGAACCAGCTAAAGTGGAAACCCATCGTCATCATGATCCTTTAATTTTTCCTGGCCAGCCACCACTAAAGCTTCAACCCTCAAGATATCCTTACCTCCGAAAAAGTGACATTAAAATAGTGCAAGAACATGAGCATATACTACTAGGGAAACAGAGGATGAAGCTTCTCACTTCACACTTTAAGGATAAAGGTCTTTTGAAGGAGGGTGGCATGTTAGGACTCTAATCCTAACATAATTATTACATTAACCTTAATCATAATTATTATAGACCAATGTGTCTTTTCACCATTGTAAATTTTGGCATAATTAAATAGACATTCGATGTGTGTTTTTAGAAATCATTGAAGACATTTGAATTAATACATTGGTTGGTTTCTACTATCAAGTTAAAACGTGACTCTTTATAAAAGTGATTATGTCTGCAATTATATTATTTCTAGTTTGCATATTATTCTAATTATTTAGGTTCCTTGCACATAAAGAGAATTTTTAGAGACTCAATATGCTCTATACTCATCACAATGCTCAATCACTTTCAATCACTCTTTTAGAAACATACAGAGAATTTTTAGAGACTCAATATGCTTCACATTCACCTCAATGCTCAATCACTTTCAATCACTCTTTTAGAAACATACAGAGAATTGTTAGAGACTCAATATGCTTCACATTCACCTCAATGCTCAATCACTTTCTCAAATCAATTCAGAATATAGAATAGTTTGTTTTATAGAACTTGAACAATCACTTCACACATCCACTTGACTAGGCTCAACCAACTCTACTCAACCAATCACTCAATGAAACAATCCTTGCTTACAAACCCTAGTCCAAGCATATAAACACTCACTCAAAATGTTTCCAACAATGCTTATCAATCAATCTCACATAACAATGATACTCATGTTCTTTTCAAACCCTAGTTCAATTTCTTCACTTAACCAATGGCTTCAACAACAATGCTTATCAAACAAGGTTTTAACAACAACTCTTTATTCCAGAAAACCTTGAAGCATTAACTCAACACACTCAATAAGGAAACCTAATTAATTCCTTTTCACTCCAAACTTGTTTTCCAAAAAACCAACCAATCAACTCAACTATGGAAGAATGTGCTCATACCTTTTTCTTGATGATGAAGGAACCTCAAAAATCTGCCACAACCACAAACACTTCTTTGCCAAGCTCAAGGAAGTTAGAAGATGATAAACTCTCTCAAAGATACAATGCAAATATCAAAACACACATACACCTTATCACTCCATCTTGAAGAAAGCATCCATCAACATACACAAAAATATTTGACCAAATACACCTTATAATCTCCCAATTAAAATAATATTCAATACCAGAAATAATGTCAATAAAATCACCTTCTCAAAATAACTCAATGGCAAGAAGTCCTCTCAAAATTTAATCAACACTTTAATCTCCAATAAACCAATATGTCATAAATACTTTATTTAAAAATAAAGCTAACTCCTTATTCCTCCAATCAACCAGAATAATGATTAATTAAAAATAATTTTTATCTACCCCTTTTAACTCCCTAAGACCTCATGTCAAAACCTTAGGCATCACAGAATATATTTAAAAAATTATTACCTTTGCCTTGGTGAGATTCGAACTCACGACGTCGCCTCTACCAGCGCCCTAGCCATGGCTCCAACTACCGCGTGAGCTAGGCGCTCACCTTGGGAGGGAAGAGCACCACGTGCTCTATCTTCTCCCTCTTGGTGCCTCACCCAAAAATATTTGTGTCGCTTCCTTTGGTGCTTAACCAAATCCACGCAAAATGCTGCCTACCATGATTCGAACGCGGGTCCTCCTGCTCACAAGCACCCTAGCACACTCCAAATTGCCACCAAACCACCATGTTGGATGGTTATAAGGGTTAGGGCATATTTCATCTTATTTCTTCACTATCACACTTTAAGACAAAAACTTTTGTCTTCTACCTTGCATGAAATCGCACGAAACACACAACTCGTAGTCCTTTTTCAATCGAGCAAGGGATGAAATATTTACCACTTTGTCATATGGTTTTTATACCAATATGCCACCATACTTTCAAACGTTGGTGGATTCCTTTTTCTCTTAGACGTCGGTGCCTTTGATATTTAAATAATTAATTTATAAATTATTTAAATTCTTTAGAATTTAAATATTATAAATTAATATTTAAATCCTTTTGGCTTTATTAAGGATTAAAGCCTTCTTAGGTTTTACCACCTTGTATAAATAATATTTATTTATAAAATTTAAATTCAATTTGAATTTAAATATTTTATAAAATAAATATTAAAACTTCCTTGGGCTTTTTAACATGAATTTAAAAGCCTCCTTGGGTTTTAAGGAAAACCTTTTATTTTTGCTCATCCATGGTTTTAATAAAAACCCTTCTACTTATGCTTCCACATAATATTAAAAATATTATGAAGCTCTTTTGCCATTAACCTTTGCATTATTCCTTTTGACCTTTTGACATCAATTGTAGCTTATTCCTTGACATCAATGACAACTTTGACTCAAAATGTCCAACAATCTCCCCCTTTGTCATTGATGGCAACCCAAATTATTTTTACCAAAAACTTAACCTTTTCTTTGTTCTGCTCCCCCTGGCTCAATGCTCTCTTCAAATATCTCCTCTTTACTCAAATACCAAATCTCTCCCCCTTACTCAAATCTCTCCCCCTTTGACATCAATGGCAAAGGGTCACCTTTGGGGCTCGGGGCTAAGAATGAGTCTCTTAGCTTAGCCCCTCCCCCACCTCCTCTTGAGGTGGTTAATTCTGGGGTGGGAGTATTTCTACTCCCAGCAAGCACTGGTCTTTACCTTTATCCTCTTTTCTTCTTATCTGATCCTTTTGATTCCTCTGACTATTCCTTTCCATGTCCATGTTCCTATTTCATATTCATGTCAACATTCCTATTCATGTTCTTGTTCTTGTTCATATCCATATCCCTTTTCCTATTCTTGTTCCTGTTCCTATTCATACTTGATTCTGGAATGTCTGCTCTACACCACTTTGTTGTGTGTCCATCATTATTGCACTTATAACACTTAATGTTATTATTCCTTGGAGGTGCAAATGTCTTAGGATTTCTCCTAGTGAAGCCATATCCTTTTCTATCATGAACCCTACAATTCATTGCCTTGTGACCAAACTGATTACATGAGTAGCAATACCCATGGAAAAGCTGCCTATTTTTAAATTCCCATTTTCCTGTCTTTCATGTGTCCTACACTATGAAGCCATGTGCCCAAATCTATGACATGAGAAACATCATCCATTGAAATTTCCTTGCCTAGACCCCATTGGTCTCTTAGTCTCTTCTACCCTGTCCTGTTTCTAGTTCCATCTGTTCCTTACTTGTGTATTGTTCCTTTCCTTGTTGAACTTTCTATTTTCCAACTTATCCTTAGAAGTCTCACTCTCTCTTTTACTTACTTATTTTGATGCTTCTTCTTCTCTGGTGCTTGAGCTTGACTCTCCTTTTTCTGCTTCATGTTTCCCTTGTTCTTCTTCAAAACTAAGTCCTGTTTTGGTGACTGATGATCTTTGTGCATTGATAATCCTGTCCAAAGTCTTTGAATTTTTCTCAACCTTATGTAGCTTGTCCTTGGAGCTTTTTACTTCCAACCTTAGTGAAACTATCTCATGTTCTAATCTTTCACACTCTAGATCTTTTATCTTTAATTTTTTGGCCATACCTTCTTCAATTTTTCTTGCCTCTTCAACCTTGATTTTGAAGTTGGTGAGTTCCTGTAGAAACTTTGCTTTTGCTTTCTCATATTCTTGAGCTTGAACCCTTAATCCTGAGTTCTCCCTTTTTAATTCTTCGAGATCAACACTAAGTCTTTTACATTCTTGCTCTTTTACCTTTGATTGTTCTACCATATCTTTTTTAGCTTTTCTTACCTTTTCAACCTTAACTTTCAAGTCAGAGAGATCTTGTAGAAGCTTTGTCTTACATTTATCATCCTCTTGTATTTGAGCCTTTAATTCTAAGTTCTTCCTTTTTAACTCAACAAGTTCCTTAAGAGTGACTTCCTCCTTTTCTCTTTCTAAATTTTTCTCTTTCCTTTGGTCTTCAATTTCTTCTATTGTCCAAAGTAGAGTTTCTTCTTCATACCTATTTTGATTGTCCCTGTTATCCTTTTCTGAACCATCTTCATCTTCACTGCTACTAAAACCATTGCAATAACCTGCATCATGACCGAGTTGTCCACAAACAAAAATTTCTTCACCTTCTTGTGAATAATGAACTGCAAGGTGACCTATCTTCCTACATCTGGTATAGAACTTTATCAATCTGGTTAACTCTCCACTGCTTGATTCATCTCTTGAATCTATTTCCATTCTTCCTCCCAAAACAACAATATCAAATTCATCTTCTTTTTCTTTCATGACCATGTGTGTTCTTTTCTTCTTGTGTCTCATGGTTCTACCTTTGCCTTTCTTTGCCATTTGTGTTCTTGTAAGATCTTCCTTCAAGTTGTTAAACCTTTTCTGAAGGAACCAGCTCTGATACCAATTGAAGAACACAAGCTTATACTAAGAGGGGGGTGAACAATATAAGACCACTTTTTACTTTTCTTTCCCAAACAATATTATCCAATATAATCAATGGCAATATCAATAGCAATAACCAAAGCAATGCACAAATCATCACACACAATAGAGACACCAAATTTACATGGTTCACCCAATGTGGGCTACTCCATGGAGAAAATATTTTACTAAAAACTTTCTCAATAAATCTCTTGGGAATCCTTTCCCTATTACAATGTTTATGGACCTCTATCCAAAGGAGACACCAATCCCCTAATCAAGTTCATGGATCTCTATCCATAGGAGAACTCCTTTCTCCTCTTGCTCTAGTTGGTGATCTTCTAGAAGAACTATTGCCCCCATTGCTCTAGCTAATGGATCTCTATCCACTGAAGACACATGTCCTCACTACCCTAGCTAATGGATCTCTATCCACTAGATACTATCATCCTCTATACTCTATCACCTCCAAAGCTCTATCTCAAATCTATACTAAACATAGTCCTTCGATCTAGCACAAATCTGCTCAATCTCTATCTCTGGTCTGGCACAAACCTATCCTCAAATATACACCAAACTCTATTCTTAAATCTATACTAAACATAGTCCTTTGGTCTAGCACAAATATCCTCAATCTCTTTCCTCAAGCCTTAACTCAAAGCTTGACTCAATCTCAAATCAACTCTACTGGATCTATCCCAAACCTTAACTCAAGGTTTGAAAAAATCAATCAATTCTGCTCTCAAGTCTTCTCAAAGACTTATCTCAAATCTGCCTTGCAAGCTTCCACAAAATCTCACACTAATCTATCCACAAGTCCTCTCTAGAACTTGTCCAAATATGCTCAATAAGTCCTCACAAGAACTTATCCAAATCTACTCTCAATATGTATTGTAAGCTTCCACAAAAGCTTACCCAAATCTATCCACAAGTCTTCTCAAAGACTTACCTCAAATCTACTCAACAAGTCCACACTAGAACTTGTCCAATCTCATAGAAACATAAAGAGAATTGTTAGAGACTCAATATGCTCTATACTCATCACAATGCTCAATCACTTTCAATCACTCTTTTAGAAACATACAGAGAATTGTTAGAGACTCAATATGCTTCACATTCACCTCAATAATCAATCACTTTCAATCACTCTTTTAGAAACATACAAAGAATTGTTAGAGACTCAATATGCTTCACATTCACCTCAATGCTCAATCACTTTCTCAAATCAATTCAGAATATAGAATAGTTTATTTTATAGAACTTGAACAATCACTTCACACATCCACTTGACTAGGCTCAACCAACTCTACTCAACCAATCACTCAATGAAACAATCCTTGCTTACAAACCCTAGTCCAAGCATATAAACACTCACTCAAAATATTTCCAACAATGCTTATCAACCAATCTCACATAACAATGATACTCATGTTCTTTTCAAACCCTAGTTCAAGTTCTTCACTTAACCAATGGCTTCAACAACAATGCTTATCAAACAAGGTTTTAACAACAACTCTTTATTCCAGAAAACCTTGAAGCATTAACTCAACACACTCAATAAGGAAACCTAATTAATTCCTTTTCACTCCAAACTTGTTTTCCAGAAAACCAACCAATCAACTCAACTATGGAAGAATGTGCTCATACCTTTTTCTTGATGATGAAGGAACCTCAAAAATCTGCCACAACCACAAACACTTCTTTTCCAAGCTCAAGGAAGTTAGAAGATGATAAACTCTCTCAAAGATACAATGCAAATATCAAAACACACATACACCTTATCACTCCATCTTGAAGAAAGCATCCATCAACATACACAAAAATATTTGACCAAATACACCTTATAATCTCCCAATTAAAATAATATTCAATACCAGAAATAATGTCAATAAAATCACCTTCTCAAAATAACTCAATGGCAAGAAGTCCTCTCAAAATTTAATCAACACTTTAATCTCCAATAAACCAATATGTCATAAATACTTTATTTAAAAATAAAGCTAACTCCTTATTCCTCCAATCAACCAGAATAATGATTAATTAAAAATACTTTTTATCTACCCCTTTTAACTCCCTAAGACCTCATGTCAAAACCTTAGGCATCACAAAATATATTTAAAAATTTATTACCTTTGCCTTGGTGAGACTCGAACTCACGATGCCACCTCTACCAATGCCCTAGCCATGGCTCCAACTGCCACGTGAGCTAGGTGCTCACCTTGGGAGGGAAGAGCACCATGTGCTCTATCTTCTCCCTCTTGGTGCCTCACCCAAAAATATTTGCGCCGCTTCCTTTGGCGCTTAACCAAATCCACGCAAAATGCTGCCTACCACGATTCGAACGTGGGTCCTCCCGCTCACAAGCACCCTAGCTCACTCCAACTTGCCACCAGACCACCACATTGGATGGTTATAAGGGTTAGGGCATCTTTCATCTTATTCCTTCATTGGTGCACTTTAAGAAAAAAACTTTTGTCTTCTACCTTGCATGAAATCGCACGAAACACACAACTCACAGTCCTTTTTCAATCGAGCAAGGGATAAAATATTTGCCACTTTGTCATATGGTTTTTATACCAATATGCCACCATACTTTCAAACGTCGGTGGATTCCTTTTTCTCTTAGACGTCGACGCCTTTGATATTTAAATAATTAATTTATAAATTATTTAAATTCTTTAGAATTTAAATATTATAAATTAAGATTTAAATCCTTTTGGATTTATTAAGGATTAAAGCCTTCTTAGGTTTTTTTTTGTTTTTGACTCCAAAGCAAAGTTCCTCATATAATTTAGAGCTCCTATCAAGATTTGGGAATATGATTGTATGATTATCATCCTATAACCCTATATTACCACCCAGAGAGAGGCATATTTTTTTTTTGGTAAGTAACAGAATATTTACAATGGGTTTTTTGAACAGGATCCCAAAACCTTAGTTACATCATAAGCCTAGGCTAAAAAATGAACAAAAAATGGGGCTGCGCCCAAAGGCAGTAATCCGGGGCCCGGGGCCCTGGGCCCTGATGCCTACAAAAATGCCTAGAACAAACAACAACAAAACCTTGGCTAGAAGCCACCAAATCCAGAAAACACCACCGCCAAACGCGTAGAGGCTGGACACCAGTAAACCGGTGGACCCAACGGCCATCCCGGGCCAGGATGGGGCCCCACACCGGTCAAAACTACTCCCTATCGAGGTCGTCTCCCAGCCTGCGCCAGAGATTAGCTAAGGTAGTGGCAGTAGAGGAATCTACTTGGGCAACCGCATTCAGAGAGCCGATAGCCACGTCAAGGAGGGCTCTGATAGCCAAATTTTGCATTCTACTGCCTGTCTCAGACCTAACATCGACGGGCTCCAGGTCTTCCTGCTTGGTCCTCTTGGCACTGCCTGTGGACCTGCTGCTTCCAGGGAGGGGGTCTTTGTGGGCACCCCTAGGAGTCAGGGCCCCACCTGTGCCCTGGGTTGGAGTCCTGCACTTCTGAGTTGGTCTACGATGCTTCAGGGCAGGGGAGACTTCAGGCGAGGGGGACTCCTTAGAAATGGAAGCAGTAGGGGAACCAGTTGGGGAATTAGCCACCTCAAGGGGGGACAGTAGACAGGGGAGGAATGCGATGGAGCTGCGACTGGTTGGCCAGAGCGTGCCTGTACAACACAACCATGAGGCCTTGGTGGGAGGGCCGAGAATGGATTTTGTTAGTGCAGTCAATGGAAAGACCTAGGGAATATAGCAAAAATGGGGAGTGCTAACCATCGTGGCCCCTCAGAGGTGGTTGAAGTAGCTCAGGTGGAAGCTAAAGAGCCTCTAGTTCGGGTCATCGCAGGTAATGTATTGCATTACAGGGACGATGGCCTCATAAAAGGGGGCCGAGAGGTTGGATCGGAACAGATTCGCCTTGTCCCATTGCTGCTCTAGGAAGCGGGACAACTCCTCCTCCTAGTTATGCTTGTCCTGCCTGACTACTCGCCCCTTTTCCTCATGGTGGAGGTCTGTAACCTCTATTAAAAATTCTTTGTTAACTTTGAAATGAAGCCCCTTGACCGTAACCTCGTCATCGTTCCATGAGTCCCAGAAGCATTGGGTGATATCGTCATTAGCTCCAACGAATTTGCTAAAGAAAGGAGTGAAATGCTTGGCATTGGAAAATAGCTTGGCTGACTCGCTCAGAGTGAGCGTGGAAGGCTCAATGAAAACACTTTTGGTAGCCATGGGGCAGGGGAGGGGAAAATTGACCAGAAGCTTGGGGGCAGGGAATGGGGGAAACATACATAGCAAGAAGACACAACGCATGTCATAATTAAAACCACGCAGGGGGCCGGAGAAGGGGAGAGCCATCGTCGTCAAGAATGGGTGCTTGAGGTCGGGTGCGACACGAGGGGGGAGGGGGTGAGGGGGTGTGACTGTAGGTTGCCATGCGGGGCAGGGGGGAGGGGCCACTACTAGCGTGCTAGATGGCGTAACTTGATTGGGGGAGCGACTTGAGGGTACAACACAGGAAAATTCTACGGTTAGACTGACGTGGTAATGGGATCCATCCATGAAGCGATCGAGGCAAAAAAAGTGGGGAGGGCTGACGAGGAGACAGTCTTGGGACTTCCAGAGGTGCCAATGGAGCAATGTAGGTCCACATCAGAAACAATCAAGCTTATAGCATGGCCGAGCACACCTGCCACTACGAGGGAGATCTGGAAGACCAACAGGATGGCAAGAGATGGTCTTGGAATAGGTGACGTGGCGTCACAGGGGAGGAATACTTTTGTCCTCTAGAAATCATGCCAGAGGAAAGTTGGGGCCTCAGCACGGGGTAAGTTAGACACCAGGGTCCTCCACATTGCTGGGCCGATCTTGCATGGTAATGTGAACCAGAGCTTCAGGAAAGTTTGTGGTCTAGGTGGTGAAGGCATCAACAGAGATGACTTGGTTCACCATGAAGTCGATCGCCCTGTTGCCTTCCCTGTACACATGCCAAAAGATATGATCGAGGAATCCCTAAAGGACAGAGAGGGCCTCCCAGATGAAGTTGTGGATGTGCCAGAAGTAATTGCCTGAACCACGAGAAGCTTTTATGATGACTTGGGAGTCACCCTCAATGATGACTCATGAGGGGGACTCCCTGAGGGCGGTCAGTCTGCTTAGCAGAGCTATTGCTTTGGCAAAGTTGTTAGTCTTAAAGCCAAGCAGAGCAGTAAACACCATGATCAGGGCCCCGTGGCAATCACGGATGACCCCACCCACCCCAGAGGGCCCGGGATTGCCTTTAGACACATCGTCAAAGTTGAGCTTGACCCATCCGGGGGGGGGGGCAGTCCACCTGGTCAAAGATCGATAGGAGGGGGCGGGGGGGGTCCGGGGGGGAGATGAATGTCGAGAGAGGATAAGAGATCAGCTTCGCCCAGCCGCTGGGGTGCCTCGGTCAAGGGGATGGATCAAGAATTCTCAAGGGCAAAGGTCAGAGCCTTGGTTGCAATCCACAGGGGGAATGGGCCAGGGAGGAAAAGGCTCTGCTGTTACGCTCAATCCAGAGTTTCCAAAGCATATGGGGAAGGAAATAACTCTAGAGGAAGCGGGTGAAGGGATGGGAAAAGGGGTTGGGCCATTGCAATAGGAGGTCAGATATGGATTTGGGGCCCACCCACTAGATGGAGAATTGGGAGAGGATGAGGCCCAAGACTTTAGATAAAAAGGGATAGTTTATAAAGAGGTGGTTGGTGTATTCCCAAGAATCACAGCAAAGGTAGCATTTATTCGAGATTTGGAAGCCCCTATTGATTATATTCTTGATCGTTAGAATCTTATTTTGGATGACCGCCCAAATGAAGTAACTGATTTTGGGGATTAGCTTCTTTGCCCACACTTGTTGGGTTGGGAAGGGAGCCTCATAAGGGACTCTTTGAAAATTGTATGTATATTTGATAGAAAAGATTCTGCTGGGAGTCCCATGCCAAACACATCTGTCATTTCCTCCGGAGGACGGGATGACAGTCACATTCAGGAGGCCCTGGAGTCTGGCAGCTTGAAGTGGGTGCCTGGGGTCTAGGATGGGCTTCTAGGTAGCATGCCCCAGGTTCTGAGAGAGATAGGCCGCAACCCTGGGACCTCTATCCGCCAGTCCTAGTTTGAGAACGAGGAGCTCTCTATCGAAAGATAGGGCCTCATCCTGAATCCATCTGTCATCCCAAAAATTGATCTTGGATCCATCCCCGAGGATCCATCTGCTCCCTTTCTGGATTATGTCTTTGGTGGAGATCAAGGACTTCCAAAAGGCTGATCCATCTCAGGGCTGAGAATCACTGAGAAAGGGGTGGCTATGGCAGTATTTTCTGCGCATAATGCTAACCCACTCATCACGGGTGTTGGTGTGCACCTTCTAGGTATGCTTGGCCATGAGAGCCTTGTTCATGGGAACCACCCACCTGAGCTCGATCCCTCCCTCAGCTTTGGGGTGGCAGACCAGGGGCCAGGAGACCAGGGGAATTCTCTTCTTGTCTTCACTTCTCGACCAGAGAAAGCGCTTCTGAATTTGTTCGATGTGTGCTGCAGTGGAGGTTGAACCTTCTTAGATTTTAACACCTTGTATAAATAATATTTATTTATAAATTTTAAATTCAGTTTGAATTTAAATATTTTATAAAATAAATATTAAAACTTCCTTGGGCTTTTTAACATGAATTTGAAAGCATCCTTGGGTTTTTAAGAAAAAACTTTTATTTTTTGCTCATCCATGGTTTTAATAAAAACCCTTCTACTTATGCTTCCACATAATATTAAAAATATTATGAAGCTCTTTTGCCATTAACCTTTGCATCATTCCTTTTGACCTTTTGACATCAACTATAGATTATTCCTTGACATCAATTACAACTTCATTCCTTGACATCAATGACAACTTTGAATCAAAATATCCAAAAATATCCCCCTTTGTCATTGATGGCAACCCAAATTATTTTTTTGAAAAACTTAACCTTTTCTTTGTTTTGCTCCTCCTGGGACATTGCTCCCCCTGGCTCAATGCTCTTTTAAATTCTTTTTTCCAAAAACTTAACATTTTCTTTGTTCTGCTCCCCCTGGGACATTGCTCCCCCTAGCTCAATGCTCTTTTAAAATCTCTCTTCTTTACTCAAATACCAAATCTCTCCCCCTTACTCAAATATCTCCATCTTTGAAATCAATGGCAAAGGTTCACCTTTGGGGCTCGAGGCTAATAATGAGTCTTTTAGCTTAGCCTCTCCCCCAACTCCTCTTCAAGTAGTTAATTCTAGGGTGGAAATATTTCTACTCCCAGCAAGCACTGGTCTTTACCTTTATCCTCCTTTTTTATTATATGATCCCTCTGATTCCTCTTACTATTCCTTTCCATGTCCATGTTCCTATTTTTGTTCATGTCCACATTCCTGTTCTTGTTTCTGTTCCTGTTCGTATCCATATCCTTTTTTCTGTTACTATTTTTGTTCATACTTGATTTTGAAATGTTTGCTCTACACCACTTTGTTGTGTGTCTATCATTATTTCACTTATAACACTTAATGTTATTATTCCTTGGAGGTTCAAATGTCTTGGGATTTATCCTAGTGAAGCCATATTCTTTTCTGTCATGAACCCTGCAATTCATTGCCTTGTGACCAAACTGATTACATGAGCATCAATACAATGGAAAAGCTGCCTATTTATGAAATTTCCATTTTATTGTCTTTCATGTGCCCTACACTGTGAAGCCATGTGCCCAAATATGTAACATGGGAAACATCATCCATTGAAATATTCTTTCCTAGACCCCATTGGTCTCTTAGTCTCTTCTATCCTATCATGTTTCCAATTCTATATGTTCCTTACTTGTGTATTTTTCCTTTCCTTTTTGAACTTTCTATTTTCCAACTTATCCTTAGAAGTCTCACTCTCTCTTTTACTTACTTCTTTTGATGCTTCTTCTTCTCTAGTGCTTGAGCTTGACTCTCTTTTTTCTACTTCCTATTTCCCTTGTTCTTCTTCAAAACTAAGTCCGGTTTTGGTGACTGATGATCTTTGTGCATTGATAATCCTGGACAAAGTCTTTGAATTTTTCTCAAAATTATGTAGCTTGTCTTTGGAGATTTTTACTTCCAACCTTAGTGAAACTATCTCATGTTCTAATCTTTCACACTCTAGATCATTTATCTTTAATTTTTCGGTCATACCTTCTTCAAATTTTCTTACCTCTTCAACATTGATTTTGAAGTTAGTGAGTTCCTATAAAAAAATTTCTTTTGCTTTCTCATCTTCTTGAGCTTGAACCCTTAATAATGAGTTCTCCCTTTTTAATTCTTTGAGATCAACACTAAGTCTTTTACATTCTTGATATTTTACCTTTGATTGTTCTACCATATATTTTTCAGCTTTCCTTTCCTTTTCAACCTTAACTTTCAAGTCAGATAGATCTTGTAGAAGCTTTGTCTTACATTTATCATCCTCTTGTATTTGAGCCTTTAATTCTAAGTTATCCATTTTTAACTCAACAAGTTCCTTAAGAGTGACTTCCTCATTTTCTCTTTCTAAATTTTTCTCTTTCCTTTGGTCTTCAATTTCTTCTATTGTCCAAAGTAGACTTTCTTCTTCATACCTATTTTGGTTGTACCTGTTATCCTTTTCTAAACCATATTCGTCTTCACTGCTACTTAAACAATTGAAATAACCTGCATCATGACCGAGTTATCCATAAAAAAAATATTCTTCACCTTCTTGTGAACAATGAAATGTAAGGTGACCTATCTTCCTACATCTTGTACAAAACTTTATCAATATGGTTAACTCTCCACTGCTTGATTCATATCTTGAATCTATTTCCATTCTTCCTCCCAAAATAACAAAATCAAATTCATTTTATTTTTATTTTATGACCATGTGTATTATTTTCTTCTTGTATCTCATGGTTCTACCTTTGTTTTTCTTTGCCATTTGTGTTCTTGTAAGATCTTCCTTCAAGCTGTTAAATCTTTTTCAAGGGAAACAACACTGATACCAATTGAAGAACACAAGCTTATACTAAGAGGAGGGGTAAACAGTATAAGACCACTTTTTACTTTTCTTTCCCAAACAGTATTATCCAATATAATCAATGGCAATATCAATAGCAATAACCAAAGCAATACACAAATCATCACACACAATAGAGACACCAAATTTATGTGGTTCACACAATGTGGGCTACTCCACGAAGAAAATATTTTACTAAATTTCTTAATCAATATTTTGGGAATCCTTTTCCTATTACAATATTTATGAACCTCTATCCAAATGAGACACCAATCCCCTTAATCAAGTTCATTGATCTCTATTCATAGGAGAACTCCTTTCTCTTATTGCTATGGTTGGTGATCTTCTAGAATAACTATTGCCCCACAGCTATGGCTAATGGATCTCTATCCACTGAAGACTCCTCTCATCACTGCCCTGGCTAATGGATCTCTATCCACTAGAGACTATCATTCTATGTACTCTATCACCTCCAAAGCTTTGTCTCAAATTTTTACTAAACTCAGTCCTTCGGTCTAGCACAAATCTGCTCAATCTCTATCTCTAGTCTAGTACAAACCTGTCCTAAAATATGCACCAAACTCTATCCTTGAATCTGTATTAAAAATAGTCCTTTGATCTAGCACAAATCTTCTCAATCTCTTTCCTCAAGCTTTAACTCAAATCTTGACTCAATCTAAAATCAAATCTTCTAGATCTGTCCCAAACCTTAACTCAAGGTTTGAACAAATCAATCAATTATGCTCTCAAGTCTTCTCAAAGACTTATCTCAAATATGCCTTGCAAGCTTCCATAAAATCTCACACTAATCTATCCACAAGTCCTCTCGATAACTTGTCCAAATCTGCTCAATAAGTTCTCACAAGAATTTATCCAAATTTGCTCTCAATCTATATCGTAAGCTTCAACAAAAGCTTACCCAAATCTGTCCACAAGTATTCTCAAAGACTTGCCTCAAATATGCTCAACAATTCCACACTAGAACTTGTCCAATATCATAGAAACATAAAGATAATTGTTAGAGACTCAATATGCTCTATACTCATCACAATTCTCAATCACTTTCAATCACTCTTTTAGAAACATACAGAGAATTTTTAGAGACTCAATATGATTCACATTCACCTCAATTTTCAATCACTTTCAATCACTCTTTCAGAAACATACATATAATTTTTAGAGACTCAATATGCTTCACATTCATCTCAATGATCAATCACTTTCTCAAATCAATTCATAATATATAATAGTTTTTAGAACTTGAACAATCACTTCACACATCCACTTGACTAGGCTCAACCAACTCTACTCAACCAATCACTCAATGAAATAATCCTTACTTACAAACACTAGTCCAAGCATATAAACCCTCACTCAAAATATTTTCAACAATGCTTATCAATCAATCTCACATAAAAATGATACTCATGTTCTTTTCAAACCCTAGTTCAATTTCTTTACTTAACCAATGGCTTCAACAACAATGCTTATCAAACAAGGTTTTAACAACAACTCTTTATTCCATAAAACCTTGAAGCATTAACTCAACACACTCAATAAGGAAACCTAATTAATACCTTTTCACTCCAAATATGTTCTCCAAAAAACCAACCAATCAACTCAACTATAGAAGAATGTGCTCATACCTTTTTCTTGATGATGAAGGAACCTCAAAAATCTGCCACAACCACAAACACTTCTTTGCCAAGTTCAAGGAAGTTAGAAGATGATAAACTCTCTCAAATATACAATGCAAATATCAAAACACACATACACCTTATCACTCCATCTTGAAGAAGGAATCCATAAAAATACACAAAAATATTTGATCAAATACACCTTATAATATCCTAATTAAAATAATATTCAATACCAAAAATAATGTTAATAAAATTACCTTCTCAAAATAACTCAATGACAAGAGGTCCTCTCAAAATTTAATCAACACTTTAATCTCCAATAAACCAATATGTCATAAATATTTTATTTAAAAATAAATCCAATTCCTTATTCCTCCAATCAACCCGAATAATGATTAATAAAAAATACTCTTTTTCTACCCTTTTTAACTCCCTAAGACCTCATGTCAAAACCTTAGGCATCACATAATATATTTAAAAATTTATTACCTTTGCCTTGGTGAGACTCAAACTCACAATATCGTCTCTACTAGCGCCCTAGCCGCGGATCCAACTACCGCATGAGCTATGTGCTCACCTTGGGAAGGAAGAGCACCATGTGCTCTATCTTCTCCGTCTTGGTGCCTCACCCAAAAAAAATTGCGCTGCTTCCTTTGGCGCTCAACCAAATCCACGCAAAATGCTGCCTACCATGATTTGAACGTGGGTCCTCCCGCTCTCAAGCACCCTAGCTCACTCTAACTTGCCACTAGAACACCATGCTGGATGATTATAAGGGTTAGAGATTTGTTCATCTTATTTATTCACTGGTACGCTTTAAGACAAAAACTTTTGTGTTCTGCCTTGTATGAAATCGCATGAAACACACAACTCACAGTCCTTATTAAATCGAGCAAGGGATAAAATATTTACCACTTTGTTATATAGTTTTTATACCAATATGCCACCGTACTTTCAAACATCAACAAATTCCTTTTTCTCTTAGACATCAGTGCCTTAGATATTTAAACAATTAATTAAATTCTTTACAATTTAAATATTATAAATTAAATTTAAATCCTTTTGGATTTATTAAGTATTAAAGCCTTCTTAGGTTTTACCACCTTGTATAAATAATATTTATTTATAAATTTTAAATTCAATTTGAATTTAAATATTTTATAAAATAAATATTAAAACTTCCTTGGGCTTTTTAACATGAATTTGAAAGCCTCCTTAGGTTTTTAAGAAAAACCTTTTATTTTTTCTCATCCATGGTTTTAATAAAAACCCTTCTACTTATGCTTCCACATAATATTAAAAATATTATGAAGCTCTTTTACCATTAATATTTGCATTATTCCTTTTGACCTTTTGACATCAACTATAGTTTATTCCTTGACATCAATGACAACTTCGTTCCTTGACATCAATGACAACTTTGACTCAAAATTTCCAACAAACCATGTAAAAATATTGCATATATGGTACTATTGGACTACAATGAACCAAGATGCTAAATTATATGTCTCTCGATGTAATCCATGCAAAATAGTGGGTAAACCAACTCCTTCAATAGAGATACCTCTACATACTCAAGCGGTTTTAGAACCATTTGAGAACTGGGGGTTATAATTTTTTAGACCTATCATCCCTGAAAGTGAATTCAATGAATACATTTTGGTGTGCATGGATTATGTCACAAAATGGGTAGAAGTGAAGGCATTACAACATGCCCAAAAATAAAATGTTGTTGACTTACTATATGACAACATATTTCAGCATTTTGAAGCATCCAAGTAGATTGTAACAAATCAAGGACCATAATTCATATATGATGTGACAACTTTCTTTGTACATAAATATCAAGTGAAACCTTGGAAATCCTCACCATACCATCCTTAGTCTAATGGGTAGGCGGATGTTACTAATGAGTATCTTGAGAATATTTTAATAAATATTGTTTCTTCACACTGGGTAGATTGGGTGCATAGACTAAGGGAAGTAGTATGGGCTTATAATACCACTTGGAAATCAACAACAAGGCTCACACCCTATAAAATTCTCTATGGGAAAATAACTATCATGCCCATTGAGTTTAAAATTCAGACCTTAAGCACTATGCTAAAGGTTGGAATTCATCTCACCACTAATCAACAAGAAAAACTCTTAAAGTTGAATGCACTAGATGAAATTCATTGTGATGCCTTTCAACATATTGAATAATTGCAAGCATAACGAAAGCAATGGAATGATAGCCATATAATTCCAAGGAATTTTCAAGTAGGTTACTAGACCTTACTCGATCATTCCAAGTTTAAATATTTCAAAGGGAAGTTATGTACAAGATGGTTGGGTCCTTATGAAATTGAAGAAGCATATGGTAATAGTAAAATTAAGCTAAAAATCGTTGATGATGCCTCTCATGGATTACTTGTAAATGGCCATTGACTGAAGTTGTATTGCAAACCTCTTTCCAAGTTAGATTTAATTGAATAATTCATTCAACAAGTAAAACTTTAGTTCATTTTTGATCTACAATCCTCTACTAGTACTTGATATTTCTCCTTCAACAAAGATATAAAAAAATAATAAAAATTTTGAAAAAATAAAAAAGCAATAAGTCTTATAGTGAAAACCTTTATCAGTTCCATAGGGACAAGGAGTAATATAAAAACCAATTTTATTGGCTCCTAATCATTGTAAAATAATATCCCTTTATGAAAACCAACTTGTTGGCACAAATGGAGTCAATTTTTGAAAACTAGCTTGCTAAGGAATTGTCCAAAGAAAAAAGAAAAAAAATCCCCACCAATTCACATATTCTTCATTATGATAGGTTTGAGAAGTATGTAGCTATCTATATCCATCTTCAAGCATGCTTCCATCAACCTCCAATAATGCTCACACTACCATAGAAAACAACATATCACTACAGGTATATTTCTCATCTTTTCATTTTTATTTTAAGTTGTTTATATTTTATTTTTACAAATATTGTTAATGATTATCCATTCCATTATTCCACTCATACCTATTATACCTAGTTTATTCTACTTTTCCACAAGGATGTGGAAGATTTTTAGTTGGGGAGAAGGGGTTGGTCATGTAAAATTATTTTTAACATGGTGAGAAACTCTGATGAGATATTGTAGAAAGGTTGATGGAAAAATAAGTGAGCTCAACAAAGTAACATTGATGGTCAAGTGAAATTGACCAATTAAACATGATAAAATTGATTCAACCATCATGGCATACCATTGAGTTTCTTATTCAAAACAATTAGTGAGTTGGTAGGGGTACACTTTATAAGGTCTCAAGTCAAACGAGATAAAAATCAAGGTGATAAGGCAATCAAAGGTGTGGATAGGCGAGTCCCAAGGCACACACTCACATGAAGATATAATGATGACAAAATGGAGATCACAAGGGAATTAGTGGATGTTATGGGACCTTTAGCATGATCTATTTCACATAATTTGATGACACTTGGCCAAACCAAAATCTACTTACCCCCATATCTTGTTTGGATGAAATTTCTAAATTGGGTAAGTCATATGCCAAATCATAATTTTGTTTCACACCTGGATGAGTCACAATTTTACTTCATTCTTAAATTGTAGGCAGCAAATCCACCTCCCAGAGAAAGAAGAAGTGATTTGCTAAAGTTTTGACTATTTTGGAGATGATTTGCTCCAGTTTTGTGAAACCATACAGTAGGGAGAAAATCATACATAAGACCATACAACTGAAGTGGCAAACCATACAGAGCAGTGGCAAATCATACAGGGCACACCGAAATGCAATGAGATGCAAAGGAAATGTAATTTCGGGATGAAATGTCGCATGGATTTGCTAACCTAAGGTGTAAACTTAGGAAAAGGCCAAAATAATGTATTCAGTTGTAATTGGGCAGTTGTGAATAATGGATTGTCTCAGGAACCACTTTGGAACGGCCTGGGCAATGTTATATAAGGCCCCATTTTTGAATTTATGAGTCTGGCTACTAGTTTACTGGTTCATAGTTGCTAGGATAGAGAGTTAGCCATATTTCTGAGTTATTGCTATAGTATGGATAGAGTTTCCACATTGTACTGAGTTGATCACCATTAATAATAAAGAACAGACATTGTGGATGACAGTGTACGATCCTGTGTGTATGGTTGATGCATTGTGGATGATTATTGTGTGATTGAGTTTCTTCCTTACTGTCATATGTTAGTTTTAGGCTTCATTGTAGGTTGTGAGCAGATTGCTACTGGTGGGAATCATGGAGAATGATCTAGGAGCATGAGGACATTTTCAAGGATGTATTGAAGTAGACTGTATGATTTTTGGGTGTAATTGCTTGAATGGAATCACTTATAATCCTGGATTGGATGCTTTGCTTGTGTGTGGAATCATCTTGTTTGGACTATTAAAACCTTACAAAACCTTTCGAAGAGAGATTGGAGTAGAAGAGCATTGCAAATACTATATTTTTGTACCTTTGGATCGTACATATCGTACATCGTACAAATCGTACATAGAATCCTTACCCGATTTGGTAAAACAGGTGATTGATAGAAACTTACCCGATTTGGCAGTTTTGGTAATCGGCTTGAACGATTACAAAACTGTGTATGACAGCCTCCAAAATAGCATCCGTCAATTTTTTTGAGTGCAATATCATACCATATTGGCCACTGTATGATCTCAGATCATACAGTGTATGTGTGGAAGGTCGTACAAGAGATTGACAGTCCGTACGAGGGTAGTTCGGGTACTTGGAAGATTGTTCGATTTGGTACTTAAGATCAAGCTCATCCTAGGGATTATTATGACCATCGAAAGATACCTCCCCATCAAGAATACTCCACCATTGTGTTACATTTGGCATCGTTGCCTTATCAAATTTGGCATTTTTGTTAAAACGGGTCGAATTTGATGAAACAATTGGAGGTGATTTCTTATGACAGACACCAGTACACGAAGTCGTGGGAGAAGAGAACCATGAGAGAACATTCTAGTAAGAAGGAGCATAAGGATTTATCAAAGAGGAAACATGAGTAACTCAGATCAGAGTACGCATGAACCAGAGATAGAGCAAGTTTGGACATCCAAAGAAGGAGACTTTGAGACATTGTTGATTGAGACAGAAGACGAGGAGGAAAACCCATCGATCATAGAGGAGACGGGTGACAAAGAGAAAGTGCATGATGATGGAGAGTGGATGGTAAGGCCTGAGGAAGTGGAAATGGGGTTGTGAGAGGGTGCAGAGGATGGGAGTCAGTCACCAAGGCAACAGGACATGGGGACTCAGGAAGATAGACCAAGACAATCTCCATCACATCAGCAAAGAAGGTCGTAGAGTGAGGATGCACGAGAATTTGGTCATCGAGTGATGGGACAGAATAAGATACCTCGAATTGATTCTTCTGATGACAATGGAAGTAAGACACCTCCGAGGAGGAATTCGATCGAGATTCCATGGGAGACCTCGAGTGAGAGTGACGACTCTCCCAAGATGGCTAATAGAGCAACCAAGCAAAGATGTCCACCATTTTTAGGTGAGGGTAAGGAAGACCCCACACGACACGTAGGAACTTGCATAACCATTTGGAGAGAAAATGGTGTAGATAGACCGGAGGATTGGGTAGTCCTCTTTCCTACCACTTTGAGAGGATTGGCAATAGATTGGTACCTAAAAAGAGAAAACAATGTTGATTTTCAGACTTGGAACCAGATAAAGGAGAAATTCATTGAGGAATTTTGACCTTTGAAAGATGATGGAGACATAGTCACTGAGCTTTGCATGAAAAAATAGAAAGTAGATGAGGATATAAAATCCTACAACCATCGACTAAAGTAGTTAGTCGATAAGATGCAGATGCCATTAGCAGACGTGCTGATAAAATGATGGTTTGTAGATGGGTTACTACCAAAATATAAGAAAAATATGAAGGGAGTACCATCTGACACATATGAGGAAGCTTTGAAACATGCAAAGACCTTTGAAAGTGAGTCAAAATAGATGTATACGGGAATCTTATCTCATCCCAAGTCGAAATATTTAGATAGTGAGGAAGAGGACACTATCCAGAGGATGGTAGCTTCGTTTCGCAAGGAGTTTGATAAAATGGTTAAGGAGCAAAAGATCAAACCAGAGAGGAATGAACTATGGTGCACAGAATGCAAGAGTGAGGGACATACAAATATGAAGTGCCCAAAGAATGATTACTGCCATATTTGTAATGTGATGGGGCACGATGTAGTGCTCTATCCCTATAATGCAAGAACCCATCCATAGGTACTATCAATTTAGGAGCAGGAACAAAAACCTCAGGCCCAAGGGAGTGGCCAATAGGCAATGAGTGGTGGCTATAGAAATAGCAGAAGGGGTGGTAGACAGAATCAAGGTAATCGATAGGGAGGACAAAGTCATTTACAGTATGATTCGGAAGGAAGACCGATCATACAGTGTCGCAATTGCCAAGAGTGGGGGCATTTTGTGAAGAATTGTCCTGCACCTCAGATGCAAGGAGCACCACAGGCAAGCACTACACATATGTGTAGATGGTGTGGTCCGGGGAACCACAAGGAGGAGAATTTTCCAAAGCAGGCGAGTTCGAGTAACCCATAGAATGTGAGCTATTTGGACATTGAGGTTCCTCAAGTTAAAGAGGAAACTCAGGAAGTATTAGCCATGATGTGGAATCAGGCTAAAAAGGACAAGTATCCAGAGCCAGCAAAGGAGAAGCAACGCTGGCAAGTTGCAAAGAAAATACTATGAGAAGAAACTGAGAAAGCTAAGCAAGGAGAATCGAGCACTCGAAAGGAAGTACGAAGACCATCAGAATAGGAGACAGTTGTGCAACATCTGGTCGCATAGGTGTTAGATACCACAGTAGAACTTAAGGTATCTGACTTATTCGAAGCTATCCCAGAATTGTCGAAAGCAATTGTGGAAGAGATACAACCATAGAAGGTGATGGAAGTAGAAAGCCAGCCAATTGTAGGAGAAGAACGAAAGGACCAATTTATGGATCCTACCATATTGATGATTGATGTGGGAAAGAAGCCTGCATTAATGCATATGGAGATTTTGGGACACAAATTGACACAAGTGATTGTGGACGGAGGTTCCAGTGTTAATGTGTTACCCGAAAGGACTTGGCTAGAACTAGGCGCACCATCACTATGGGCACCGAGCTTTCGACTGTATGGGGCTGACCAGAATGATATTAACATTAAGGGAGTTTTGACTGCACAACAAGTAATGATAGCTGAGCAAGAATTCATCTTGGATTTTGTTGTGATTTCGATGCAGAAACCTGCATACGACGCTCTCTTAGGGAGAGGATGGCTACGAGTGGCCAAGGTTAATCACAATTGGGGAAAGAATCAGATCACCTTCAAAAAGGGACAACATAAATACATGATCAATTTAGCTAATCAAAGGGTGAGTGAGGATGTAGCTACAATGGATGAATCAAAAAACTCATCAGGGGATGAAGAACATGAACCTGATGGAGAAGGAATGTTGTACATAGAAGAATGTAGCGAGGATGAAGCTCGATCTGATAGCGGACTTCTTCATTGGAAAATGGAGGATTATGAAGTATTTCAGCCCAATTGCTTATGCATTGAATCAGAGGAGATTAAAGAGCAGCAAGACAAACCAGAAGCTAGTAAAGAGACTAAGAAGGAAACAGAAGAGAAATGGACATTTCCAAAAAGCTTTGCGGAGTATACAGTAGGAGATGCAGAGATTGATACAAGACCGGCACATCCTGAGAATGTAATGAAAGCTACGAGTGAGCCAGAGAATATCAAGTATGAAGGACCTAAGATAGTGGATATCAACTTGGGAATGGAGAAAGAACCGAGGATAGTCCACTGTGGCGATGATTGGAATCCTGTATTGAAGGCAACAACTTTCAAGATATTCTTGGAGTACAAGGATGTCTTCGCATGGACATATAAGGATTTGAAAGGAATTCCACCTGAGTTATGTGTCCATAAGATTACACTAATGCCTGGCACTCAACCAGTAAGAAGGAGGCCATATAGAATGAATCCAAAGTATGCGGCATTGGTGAATGCGGAGATAGAAAAGATGTTGGAAGCAGGAATTATATTCAGGGTGACGAACAGTGAATGGGTTTCATCGATAGTAATCACTTTGAAGAAGGAAGTCGATAAGATAAGAATATGCATAGACTTCAGGAGTTTAAATGTAGTAACCATTAAGGACCCTTTTCCTATTCCATTTACGGATTCTATCTTGGAAGAAGTTGCAGGGCATGAGATCTATTCATTTTTGGATGGATTTTTAGGATACAATCAGATCAGCATCGTTGAGGAGGATAAGCTGAAAACCACATTTGTTGTGGAGAATGGCATTTATGCATACAATCGAATGCCATTTGGGCTCTGTAATGCCCCAACCACATTTCAACGCATCATACTGTATATATTCGACCAATTGGTGATGGGGAATTTCAAAGCATTTTTGGATGATTGGTCTATTTATGGGAAGATCAAGGAGCATCTTCCAGCTCTTAGTGAATGCATGAGCAGGTGCAGAAATGCACATATATCATTAAATCTAGCAAAGTGTTTTTTGATGGTACCATTTGGGAAATTGTTAGGGCACATTGTGTGCAGTGAGGGATTGAAGATGGATCCAGATAAAATTTGGGTAATATTACATATGGAAGAGCCTTTTGATGTGAGTTCACTCAAAACCTTCCTGGGATCAATAGGATATTACCGAAGGTTTATCCGAAATTATGCACATGTGGCCTATCCATTAGATTCTTTGATGAAAAAGAATACTCCTTTCAGATGGATAGAGGAGCACCAGGGAGCTTTTGAGGAGTTAAAAGCTAAGTTGGTAAGCAACCCGATCTTGGTGTTTTCGAGTTGGGATAAGGAATTCCATGTCCATGTTGATGCTTCAAACTTTGCAATTGGATGTGCATTGGCACAAGAAGGACAATTTAAGTTGGATCAACCGATTTTCTTTGCTAGTCACCTTTTGTCAAGGTCGGAAAGGAATTATAGTACAATAGAAAGGGAAGCTTTGGGGATGGTATATGCAGTTCATAAGTTTAGGCATTACCTATTGGCAAACCCCTTTGCATTTTATGTTGATCATCAAGCATTGTTGTACTTAATAAATAAGCCAGTAATACAAGGACGAGTTAGTAGGTGGCTCGTCATGCTCCAAGAATTCGTATTCCGAGTTGTGGTGAGACCTGGCAAGAAGCATGTGATTGTAGACCAGTTGTCTCGAATACGATCAAGAGAGCCAGCAGGAACAGGGGTTCCTGATGAATTCCTAGATGCATAGTTATTTTCCATCAATGTTGTGCCATCATGGTACAAGTTGGTTGGCCAGTATCTATCCACAGGGGAGTTGCCATAGGAGATGATGGCAACCGAGAAGAAGAAAGTAATTATGAAGTCAACACCTTTCCAGATAATAGCAGGATTGCTATACAAGATAGGAAGTGATGGTATCTTGAGGAGATGTGTAATGGAGGAAGAAGTTAAGATGGTATTGAAAGAAGCCCATGCCGGTTTAGCAGGGGGACACATGGGACCAGATGTGACTGCAAGGAAAATATTGCTAGCAGGTCTATGGTGGCCCAAATTGTATAATGATGCAAAAGAACACGTGAAAGCTTGCGATACTTGCCAGAGAGCAGGTAAACCTGTGAGGAGGGATTTTATGCCCTTACACCCATCGCAACCACAAGAGTTGTTCGAACATTGGGGCTTGGACTTCGTAGGACCATTCAAGACATCTCAAAGATGGAAATGCAGATATATCATAGTGGCAACGGAATACCTCACAAAATGGGTAGAAGCAAGAGCATTACCTGATAACTCTGCTAAGAGTACAACATGATTTTTGTACGAGCAGGTAATCACAAGATTTGGTATTCCACTATGAATAACGAGTGATCATGGAGGACACTTCGTTAATGAGATTATCAAGATGCTGACGATAGAGTTTAAGATTTTACATTCATTGTCTAGTCCATACTACCCGAGAGCGAACGGGTAGGCAGAGGCAACTAATAAAGTCTTAGTATCAACTCTATATAAAACCTATGGGATAGAAGGAGAAGACTGGGAGGAAAGGTTACCATCCATTTTGTGGGCATATAGAACAACTTTTAAACCAACAATGGAACATACCCCTTTCCAATTGATGTATGGTCAGGAAGCGGTGGTGCCAGTCGAGTTCTTGATACCAAGTTTGAGAGTTGCGGTAGAGCATCACTTGGGAGATCAAGAAAGTTTGGAGGAATGACTGATGATGCTGATAAAGCTAGATGAAAGAAGAGTCATGGCATAGTGGGCAATCGAGGTAGCCCAGAAGAGACGAAAGGTGTGGCATGACAAGCATTTGAGAAAGTTAGAACTTAGTCCTGGAGACTTGGTTCTCAAGTTTAATGGTAAGAGGGAGATCAAGCCTGGGAAGCTAAAGATGCTATGGCTTGGCCCTTACAAGGTGATTGAAGCATTGGATAATGGAGCGGTCAGGTTACAGAACCTGAATGGGACAGAGGTACCCAACACTATAAATGGCTCGAAGTTAAAGCCTTATAAAGTATAGTGTTCATTCATTGCTTTGGAAGAAGTGGAATGAAGAAGACGAGCAGATGCTCAGAATGAGGCTCCTCATGAGCCAGGTCCCTCATAGGAAGAGCCAGATTTGGGACTCACCAAAATTTTTTTCGAGATGGAGGAGGCACAACCAATCATCGAACAATAGGAGTTGGCACCTGGACCAGGCGAAAGAAGACGAGTGCGAGTACATATCAGATGGGTAGACGGGACCATAAGAGAGGGAGAAGAGTGGATCCCTCCAACAAGAGAATATTATCAGGAGAGAGCACTATTACCAAGAGCTTCGGATAGGAGGTACCCATAGATAGAACGTAGGGAACTACCTCGACAACGGAAGGACGAAGAAGGGTAAGACTGATAGTGCGTAACGAAGATAGAGTGGACACGTTTGAGATGGAAATGCCAGAGGATGCTAGGGAGGATAGGCTAGAAGAAGAACTAGCAGGACTTTCCCCATTAGCTCAAGTAGGGCTATTGTAGTAGAGGATGAGAATGCAAACTCAACAATTGCAGGAAGAATATCAAACGCTACGGGGTCACAATGCGAGACTAAGAGCGCAAGTAATCCATGAATTGGATGACACCATACAAATACTGGATGAACAAAGAGCCATTAGATTACAAGAGATTGGAAGTGAGCATGAGGAGGCTGAGGATTTAACTCCAAGAAATGGTGGAGGAAATGAAGGTGCAAGTACAAGTTCACCCCCTTCACTAAGCAGACAACCTACAGTAAACGAGGAGGTAGGAGTACTGTGGCGAGATATAGAGGAAACCACCACATCACCTGAAGTGCATCACAATGTAGTAGACAGGGTAAATTCTAGTGATGGAGGAATGTCATGGTTGGTACGAGAGCCTAGTACAGATGAAGAGGAACCAGAGAATCCTCATAATCCATAGAGGGATCAGAGTATTCCAATCAGAACATTGAGACCGAGACAAGTTGAGGGAGTTCGAGAAGATAGATCCGAGAATCGTACACAAGCATATGCAATAGCTCACCAACAACTACGAAGACAAAGGAGGGAAGTTCGATGACTGGAAAGAGTGATGTATTTGCCAATCGACTGGGCAGAACAGAGGGAAGAGAGTCAGACTGACTCTAGCTCTGAAATAGACTTCTCAGACGATTATAGAGCAGTATTGGCATCTTCATCCCCCCAATGATCCTTTGAGGAAAGAAGATGGAGGCATCATTTGGTACGAGCTGATAGGAGAGTCAGAACCTTATGCCAGTTGTCACCAAATAGAAGTCCACTAGCTAACATCGAGTTAGTAGAGATTACTCCTGATGACCGTGGAGTAAGAGGAAGAATTGGACAAGGACCTATAAGAGGGAGAGGAAGAGGTAGACGACCAAAAAATGATGGGAATCTGAATGATGTTGTAATGGGAGGAGGTAGAGGATGAGGAATATTTTGACCCCCTACTCCTAGATGGCCAGGTGCTAGCCTGCTAGCTTGCTTGAACTAGGAAAGGAACCCACAGGATATACTTTGACTAAGAGACATGTTACAAAATGCGGTAGGAAGGCGCACAGGGGGCGACCACCCCTGAATCGACAAGGACCTCAATGGGAAGGAGGTAATTGGTGGTTACCCCGAGTAAGAGAAGAATCATCAGTAGTACGGGGAGGTTTCATGCCTAGAAGGAGTGGTAGGGGGAGATACCCACGTGGCCAAAACTTTGCTGGTAGGGGAAGGGTACAATTCATAGATGGTGGAAACCTAGGCCAACAAAGGACCCGATCACCGAGTTTGGAGCCAAAAATGATCCAGGGAGATAGCCGAAGAAGTCGCTCAAATGATAGTAGAGTGGTAAGGACACCACCCCCTCGGGATCAACTACCTGGACGATGAGAAGAAGGCCTACCAGGAGGTGAGACTCCAATTTGCTGATGTACAATACAGAACTGTACACATTATGGAAGGGCAAATGAACGGGCAGCAACATCGCAGGTAGGGACCAGTCAAGCAGAGGTACAAGAGAATGCTGCTAACCGGAATGTGATGGTTGAACCTCGAGGCCAAGACTGGGATGGGGTCGTACAGGTGAATGTCACTGTACGATTACCCAGAAGGTAAGTATGATTAGAATAGGAATGAAAAAAAATGATGATGAAAAAAAAATTATGTGCCTTGGTTGTGAAAATCCCTCGAGACGCAATTAAGAAGGGCGAGGTTGAAAACCGGAAATGATGACCTCTCCATAGAGAAAAAAAATTTTTCTCTAAGTTATGAAATCGTATAGCAAGGAAATCGTACAAAAGAGAATCGTACAAAGCAAGATTGACCTACAAATCGTACAGGAGGTCGTACGGTATGATCTAGACCGTACAGTGTATGATTTGCCAACTAACTCATTAAATGCGGCATGCAAAAAAGCAGCGGTTGGAGGAAAATTAGGGGGAAAAAGACAAAATTTGAATTTTCGCTGAGTTGTCAGTCATCCAATAGCCCAACTGGGAAATTGCATGCAAATTGGTGCCTTTGTGATTTAAATTTTAGGGTTTTTCTAGGGTTTTGGAGGATTTCTTTAAATAGGAAGAGATTTTACCCATTTTTTTCACCAAGTAAGAAAAGCACAAGAATTCAAATTTTTTCCAGGATACTGAAGCGAAGAAGCGTACGATTTAGAACTTGAACTGCATGGGCGAAGATTTTTCATGGATTTTTTGAAGATTGCAGACCCATCATAATTTGTACCAGGGCATTCTTCTTCACTTTGAACAATTTTAACCCGAGAAGAGAGAAATTAGGGTTTCTCCAACAAAAAGGGGAGGAAATTCATGTTAATTGTAGCCAGAGACATCAGAATACATCAGCGTATGGATTCTGAGTAGGGAAATTGCACATTAAAGTCGAGAAAGCTACGATTGGTGGTGGAAATTGGTGGATTGGCAAGGAAATAGGAGATTGAAACCCTAAAAAGTTATAGATCTAGCAAATATGGGCTGAGAAGCATGAGAAAAGGACCGTACAACCATACCAGAGCGCCAAGAATTCATCAAGTTGAGAGAAATTGCATCGGGAGAAAAGGAGTTAATGGTCTATTGTGAAAACTCAGGGAAAGGTAGATCGGGCCATTTTAGCAACTGGGTCGGTGTTGGAATTGTGGAAGGAGGCCGAAATCCTAATATTTTTTAGCATAAGGGTTTGTGCAGATGTATTGTATGATTTTGGGCTACATCGTACGATTTTTAGGGAAAAGAGCACAAGTTGGGTGCTTATTTTACCATTTTTGGTAGTTTTTCAGCATATCATACGGAACCATATGGAATCGTACCAATTTTAAAGGGGAGGGCAGCCAATAGGAAGCAGTGTATGGAGTATTGGTGCCCTGTATGGTTTCGAAGTCATCATGGTACGATTTGCCAAAAAAGTAACCATTGGAGGAGTGACGGAGACGGAAGGAAAAACTGTCAAAGGGTGTACGATTTGGGAGGAAGCGAAGAAAAGCAAGATCATACATGGTACGTAGAATCATACATAGTACACTTTTACGGAGAGTTGTATGATTTTGGATACATTTTTTATTACGGAGAAGCGAGTGGAGCAATCGGTGAGATGTTGAAGGAATGATATCAACAGAGGAGTTTGGATGTCGATTGAGGTGGATTGCAGCCAACAGGGTGGAGAGATCACCAGGGCCACTCCATGAGAGAGAGGCATCCTCATGATAGTACTTTGGGCATCAGTTTTAGTCCCACGATAGGCATGGTAATCATCCATGGAGAAGAGGAGGACAGAGGCCATGGAGGAGACAAGGCCATTGGTGAGCGCATTTGAATAGAATGCCACCAAGGTACAGAGTGACATGAATGGTGCACGTCACTACCTCATGGAGGGAGTTGAGGAGTGAAGTACATGTACCACAATAGGAAGAACACCTGAGCAGTGGATAGGAAGAATGCCAGGTGGAATTGAAAAATATGGTATTTGTACAGCATGGGGTAGAAGCATGCAAGAAATGGTGGAACGATGAGAAGAATAAATCTCATCCATGGAAGAAATAGTTTGAGAATGCGCAGGTGGTGGTCATTGCATAGATTCTGCCATTTCACAAGACATTTTTTGAGAACTATCTTCTCTAGATAGTTCAGGCTTATGATGCATCAGCAAGGATGACCTACGTCAATGTAGGTAGGAGATCAGTGAAGGTTGAAGTGTCGATGGAGGCATTCAAGAAAAATTTTGGGCTACCAACGGAGGGTATGGAGATAGTAAAGAAACTGGTAGACCCTATTGAAGCATACCACCTGGTCACTACTTTGATGACTATCAAATCACTGACAGAGGCTAAGATTTTTGGTGCAGGGATGCATAGAATAAAATAGAGCCACTTACGAGATGAACACTGGGCTTGCGCAATGAACACAGTCATGGCTCGACTGTCAGGGGACATAAGGATGGCTGAGATGCCTATGTGGATGGCCCAGTACGTAGAAGGTATTACCTAGGGGATTTCATATGATTGGGGTACCTATCTGGAGTGAAGAATGCATGAAGCATTGATGAAGAGACCGAAGAACTTTGGGATGGCCTTTCAGGCTATTGGTTTGCTTCTCAATGCAGTGATGGAAGTAGGGATGACATTCCCAGGGTTGACGTAGCCTAGGGAGATTAGGCTAGATCAACCAACTATACTGAAATGGGTAAATACTGTACCCATAGCCAAGGTGACTCCAGAGAAACCATGGACATAGAGTGAGCGACACAAGAGTGAAGCTCAAGAAGATACTTCTCCAGAGAAGGATGCCGATGTACATCATCGGAGGAAATGCCCAAGATGGTTGGAGCCAGAATTGGAACAATCGGTACCTGCTAGAAGGCAGCAGGAGCAGCCTCTCGAGAAAGAAAGGGAGAGTAGTCCGATTCAGATCAGGACGAGAAGGCAGAGAGAGAGGATGGCAGGAAAACCAGCTCCCAAAGTATGGAGAATGGAAGAGTCGGATTCAGAAGTGATGGAGCTGGATGAAGTGTATTGGGCAGAGGCAGAGAAAATAGTACGCTCATCAAAAATTTTCTCTCAATATGAGAAGATGGATGCCTCTAACTTCTTTAGAGGATTTGAGGTAGGGCACGATGGATTGGCCACTACCCAAGAGGAAGCAGTAGTAGAGCCGAAGAAGAAGACATGATACAGATTTGTATCAGGAGGCTCTAGTAGACATGAAGTCTCAGAGAAGGAAGTGCCACAAGAAAGCGAAGCACTTGTTGCCCCGAAGGTCACAATGGAGGATGCACAGAAGCTATAGGAGGAAAGAGTGGTAGAAGAGCAACAAGTGGAGGGCAAGGAGGAAGGTCGAGACAATACGGAGGAGCCACAGGGAGGCTCATATGGAGTAGAGAAGGCTCAGGGATAGGACGAGCAACGATCTCAGGAAGAGATCATAAACATTGTAGATAACGAGGGGGAGGAGGAACAAGAGAAATAGTCTCCACCTCAAGAAAATATTGATACCGAGAGAGCACTTAGAGAGCTTGGAGGAAGCTCTAGCCACATTAGAGAAGAAGACAAACTGAGGACTCCTTCAGAGGAAGAACGATGGGGAATGCAATCCAGTTATCTCTTGGAGATACCATGGTTCGAAAGAATTATGATGGAAGAGGAGGCACGAGGTGTAGAGGATAAGGTGGAGCACTTCTTCAATCAATTAGGCCATGTGATGAATAGTGCAAGAATGACATTTTGTATTGGCCATGTAGGAGAATTGGCATTGTGGGAACAACAAGTGTCTCTCGAGTTGGAGCGTATAATGAAATGGGTGATTAGTGCAGAGTGGATAAAGAAGATAGAAGAGATCCATGCACAACATCCATGGAGGTTACCCAGGGAAGAGGTAACAATGATGTTGGGAAGAGAAGACTTGCCAGAAGGGATGGTCACAAACTATAGGAGGGACCCGAGGATTTACCTGGATAGAGTGAGTCATCCAACCTGCCCAACCAATACGGTAGATGTGGAGTATAGATGGGTTGCCACAGGTGTGTCCATTACCCTGTGAAAGTTGAACTTCCTGACTCATTGGATAGAGTGGCTGAGCATTGGGTTGACAGAAATCCATCGACTCAAGGAGGCGCAAGTAGAGGAGACTACAACCACTCAAAAGGAATTGGTCGTAATGGAGGAAGAACTATAGAAAAGTAGGGCAATGGTAGAAGAAAAGATAAGGAAGTTGGAGGAGGATCTGTCGGGTTTAGAACAGTCTGAAGCCAAGATTACAATGCTTGAGGAAGAGAAGCGACAGATCGCTCAGATGGTAGAAGACAGGATCAAGGAGTTGGAGGCACAACTCAAAGCAAAGGATGAGCAGATGTCAGCTCAGTTGGCCGAGAAAGATAAGCAAATAGCTATGTAGGCCAAGAAGATAGAGGAATTGATGATGGATGGCAAGAAGCTCAATGAGATGGTCTTGGACAAGCAGGCTCAAATAAGGACCAAGGAAGACCAGATACGAGCTCTCAAAGCTGACATCGAGCATCACTTGAAGATGATTGATGAGAAGAATGAAGAGCTTCAAGCGGCTGCTAGAGTAGAGGCTCATTGGAAAGATAAGTTGTCAAAGAGTGCCTCCGATCGAGAGAAACAGATGATGGACTTCATGAAAGCCATCGAGGAAAAGGCTAACCTTCATGGAGCCAAAGCCATCGAGATGGGGAGCTACATAGCCAAGCTAAAAAATGAGAGAGAAATGTACAAGACCCAAGTCAAGGACTTGGAGGCTGAGGTAGCTCGACTGGAAACATTACAGAAGAAGCGGAACGAGTCGTCGAGGATGTCGACTCAAATAAAGGGGAGGGCAGATGTAGGCAGCAAATCCACCTCCTAGAGAAAGAAGAAGTGATTTGCTAAAGTTTTGACTATTTTGGAGATGATTTGCTCCAGTTTTGTGAAACCATACAGTAGGGAGCAAATCATACATAAGACCATACAACTGAAGTGGCAAACCATACAGAGAGCAATGGCAAATCATACAGGGCGCACCGAAATGCAATGAGATGCAAAGGAAATGTAATTTTGGGATGAAATGTCGCATGGATTTGCTAATCTAAGGTGTAAACTTAGGAAAAGGCCAAAATAATGTATTCAATTGTAATTGGGCAGTTGTGAATAATGGATTGTCTCAGGAACCACTTTGGAATGGCCTGGGCAACGTTATATAAGGCCCCATTTTCGAATTTATGAGTCTGGCTACTAGTTTACTGGTTCATAGTTGTTAGGATAGAGAGTTAGCCATATTTCTGAGTTATTGCTATAGTATGGATAGAGTTTCCACATTGTACTGAGTTGATCACCATTAATAATAAAGAACAGACGTTGTGGATGACAATGTATGATCCTGTGTGTATGGTTGATGCATTGTGGATGATTATTGTGTGATTGAGTTTTTTCCTTCTTGTCATATGTTAGTTTTAGGCTTCATTGCAGGTTGTGAGTAGATTGCTACTGGTGGGAATCATGGAGAATGATCTAGGAGCATGAGGACATTTTCAAGGATGTATTGAAGTAGACTATATGATTTTTGGGCGTAATTGCTTGAACGGAATCACTTATAATCCCGGATTGGATGCTTTGCTTGTGTGTGGAATCATCTTGTTTGGACTGTTAAAACCTTACAAAACCTTCCAGAGAGATATTGGAGTAGAAGAGCATTGCAAATACTATCTTGTTGTACCTTTGGATCGTACAGATCGTACATCGTACAAATCGTACATAGAATCCTTACCCGATTTGGTAAAATAGGTGATTGATAGAAACTTACCCGATTTGGTAGTTTTGGTAATCGGCTTGAACGATTACAAAACTGTGTATGACAGCCTCCAAAACAGCATCCGTCAATTTTTCTGAGTGCAATATCATACCATCTTGGCCACTGTATGATCTCAGATCATACAGTGTATGTGTGGAAGGTCGTACAAGAGATTGACAATCCGTACGAGGGTAGTTCGGGTACTTGGAAGATTGTTCGATTTGGTACTTAAGATCAAGCTCATCCTAGGGATTATTCTGACCATCGAAAGATACCTCCCCACCGGGAATACTCCACCACTGTGTTACATGAATTATATTTTTTAAACAAATAAGTCACATGCCAATTCATTATTTCCCTTCATAAGTCATTTTAACCATTGAATTTTTTTGATAAAGCATGTTCACATGTGTAAAAGGTGCATACCATCCTACATTATCATCTTACCATGCAAAATTAACCAAGTCCTAAGTTCCCCTGGTGATTAATATTCATCGATGCCTTACCACAACATTGATTTGTCACACTCTACACCATTATAAAAATTGTGTAGACATTCCATTTTCATATGCTCTATTAATTCATTTGTGCATTACGTTGATCTAAGAGAGCCATTGGTGAGTTTTATTTTAAAAAAACTATTGAATAATTAGTTTAGTTTACCTACCTTTCAATCTTGAGTGTATATTCCAAGCCTCTCTTGCACTTATTTTGTCTACCACTCACTGGTAACCCTTCACTAAATAATTAAGCATTTTTTAGCGACAATGGTAGGCATAGTGAAACATGTGGAAGCAATGAACGTAGATGCCCTATAGTTGTTTAGACATATCATCTAAAAACTATCTACCCTAGGATGGTATCAGGTCATGTAGGAGTTTTAGGGATATGACATTGTTGTAGCCTAGGATTTTGTGTAGAAATTAGACTTAAATAGCATGGTGGCCCATCTGAGTTATGGGGTAACTATGGAAATATCCATGGAGAATATTACAAATGTCTTGGAGATACCAACCATAGGGAATAAGTGGTATAGAGTTACCAATATTAAAATTACAAAGGTCATGAAGTAGTTAGGCATCTCTGTGAGGTATAACAAAGTAGGGGATGACACAATAAAAGGTATTTATTTAACCTCCTTACCACCTATTTGGCAAGATGCAATCATGGTCATTATGTAGTTTTTCACTTTAAAATGGAATTTTACTATGATCAATGGGCATCATATTGATATTTTATTAGCCCTAAAGAATTATTCAAGCCTATAATATCGCATAGATTTTTATTATTACTTGAAACAATCTATCAAAACCATGGCCATAAAGGTGAAGAATAGGAATACACAGGCCATTTCTCACCCAAGGATAATTTAACTCCTCATTTTGAATCAAATTGAGAGTAAAGCCAAGATAAATTTGGTTAAGATGGTAGAAGAAACTTGTGTGTCTAATTTAGAAGATAAACCACAATAGGAGTATGAGAAAGGCCAAGAAGAATTAGTAGAATCAAACAACAAGGAGGAGGATAATGAAGAGGAAGAAGAATTAGAAGAAAAATATTAGACAAATGACAAAGAAGAAGCAAAACTAGAAGAAGGAACTAAAATAGATAACGAGGAGGTAGAGCAAAGTGAATATGAAGGGTCTAAAATAGAGGGGATAGATGTAGAGGAAAATAATGAAGACTATGCTACTCCTTTAAATCCTCTATCACCTACACACTCAATACCTAAAGCTATCACTCCTTTAGATTCATTTGCAGAAGAATTAGACAAGGAGGAGAGCCCTAAAATATTTTCTACTAGGAAAGGCAAAGTGTAGGGTAAAAAAAAAACCTCGAGTGTTAAAACTACACCTCCCAAGATAACTACCAAACCCATGTGAACCCCTAAGGCTGAAGCACCATTTACTAGATTTTATCCTCATAGAACTAGGGCTTCATTTCAAAAATAGTTAGCCCAAGAAATTCCAAATAAAAGGGTTTCAATGATAGATATTGCAGTGAAGTAGACTCAGAGCCTTAGAATAAAAGGTAAAAGGTTGAAGAAGAACAACAAGAGGAGTAAGGGACATGAAAGTAACATACAACAATTTTGGTGCAACATATCAAAGAGGATTTAATGGAGCTTAAAAAGGAAACTGGTTAGAAAATTGTAGATTTGGAGAAAAGTATGATGGATTTGGAGGTAGTAAAAATTATGGAGACAATGTATACTTAGGTTGAAACTTTTGATAGAGAAATAGAAAATATTTTTGTAGAAGAACTAGAGGATCCCTCACCTGTTATCAAACCTACAACATATATAAGAAAATGGAAAAGGAATAAGGAAGGTGCAGAGGAAACCCCAAAAAAAAAGTAAGAGACAACTCTTGAACAGTAATAGGCAAACCCTATGGTTACAAAAGTGCAGCAAAAATTAGAACAAGCTACAATATCAGGAGGAGTTAAAATTAAATAAAAAAATATAGATAAAAATAACTATGCTCCAAAATAACTAAAAGTATTGAAACAAAAATGGTTTAAAATCCTAAGTGCAGGAAAATAAGGCACACGTTTAGGAAAATATATTCTCAAAACTAAGGGTAGTTAAGTAAAGGGTAAATATTTAGCAAAGAAGTAAGTTTCTACTCCAGCACCTTCAGCTAAAACAACACCAACCACTTCAGCAAAGACTATTAAGAAAACAATCAAGAAAAAGAAAGATTGATAGTGGTAGTTGATAGGGTGAATGAAATTGCATGAGGACATGCAATTGAGTCAGTTGGGATAAATGATGATCTAGGAAAATAGGTTGGTTTTTCATAGTTATTAGCCTTATTTTTACACCCAAACTGATCATTCTTGAAAACTTTATGGACATATTTACTAGTTTTTGTTTAAATGGAATGTTTACACTTAAATGATTAATGGAATAGATGTAGAAGATAAATGTGATGATTATTGCTATCATTTGCTATATTTATATGTAATTTGTTTCCTTGCAGTGTTGTTGCATACACATGTCATTTTTCGTTACTGCAAAACATACTGTGGAAGGATTTATAGTCATAAGTATGTTCTAAAAAATAGAAAATTTCCTATGAATCAAGTTATGCACGAAATTAGCCCAAAAGCATAGGATGGGTTTCCTAGAAAATAGGAGTTGAAATATCCTTAATTTTAGGGAACCACTCCTAGAAATAAGGAAGTTGTATAAATGGAAAGACACAACAATGATAGTTGGGCAGAACTCATTAGAAACAATAGTTACAACATGGAAAATTGTGTTTGATAACAAGACAACTTAGGTAGTTAGGAATTAGTTAGGAATTAGTTGGGATATATCATACCTTTTGTTGGTTAATAAAAATTAGCAAAGGATGTTTTGTATCCCCTATTAAAATGGCAACAAACCTAATTTTATTTTTAAATAGACTGTAATAGAACCTTTATTTTTGTAGCTAATTTCTAGATCAATTTTTAGAACTAGTTGAATCTGTTCTACAATAAGGTGCCTAGTATATTATAAATACTAGAGCATGCATTATATTCAAGTTTAAATATAATATAATAAAAAAACCTTTGTAAGTGTTACATTCTGGTTTTTATATGGCAGTTCTAACTATCATGACTATGAAATTCTAGAAATGATAGAATTTGACCTTATGATGGAATAAAAGTGATTTTATTGTTCATTTTATGTATATAATTATTATATTATGATGTATGATTAATGAAAATATCTTTAATTACATTTAGGATCTATAAAGGAAGAATTTTTATGCTATTACAGGTTTAGCAACGACCCACTAAACCTAGACAGTGCATAAACTCCCTCTCTTGTTAGATGTAGAATAAAGTAGGTAGGTAATATTTTGGTTTATGTTGAATGGATTATTTTTAGTTTTTAAGTAGGGATTAATTTACTATCCTTTCAATAGTAATTAGAAGTAGTATGACTGTAGTCAACCTAGTTAGCTATTAAACTAGATACAAGCCTGTGTAGGATTTTCTTTCAGCACATGTTTTGCTTTCAATTTGCTTCAAGTTTTTCCTACTCTCTTATTAATTTCCTAGGAATAAATCACTTAGTGTATGTAATAAAATAAATTATATTATACTAAGAAATGCAGCCTTTAAATAAAAAATGGTTGATAATTTAAGTTGTTAGCACAAACTCATCACTACTAAGCAAGTGCTGCATATACAAATTGATGAATTTTCCTTATACGTAGCAACTCCTTACCACCTACCAATCCTATAATAGAATAAATAATTTTTTAAATAACTTAAGAAATCATATTGTCTAGCTAATCTAGAGAGGACTTCCAAGTCCCCTTTTGGACTAGGCTAGAATTTTGTCTAAGGATAAATATACCAAGTTGGTTGAGGAACAAAAGGAAGCAATATTGTAAGCAAAAAACTTCTCACCAAAAAATGCTACAATTAATGCCCTTAATGTCATAGCACAATTGAAGAATCTTTTAAAGGGATATAAGTAATCCTATAATCTTAAGAGGAACTATCCTAGGAGGAATATAATAATTTTACAATACCATTATTCTAACTAAAAAGCATAAATATACCTTTCGATGTGGAATGGATAACATTACAAGGCTTTCCTTCCAAGTAAAGTCTTGACATGTGGTAAAAAGTTTTATTCTCTCTTGAAAATGCATCCTAAGAAATGAGTTCATATAGGATTCTTCACCAATCAGGCTTGGTGTCCCTCCAAATTACCAAAATGTAGTATGAGATACTACGTTTGACATAAAGTAAGTGGTTCGAAAGTGGTCATTAGGCATTGGAAAAATAATGCATCACAACAAGAAAAAATAAGTCAATAGTTTTGAAACTAAAATACATAAAGAATTATTAGGTCAAGAATCCAAATAAGAAATTCACTAAACTAAAGTCTTCCATCCTTTGAATCATTGATAATTTTAGCAAATCAACATTACAAGCAGCTTGCCCAGGTTAATCAGGTTCAACAACATCATTTTGTCTTCTTGTGTATTTGTGAAGCCTTTCATCCATAGTGGACAAGGTGAATTTATTGCTCTAAATACAGGACCAAGAACTATTGTAAATAATTTTTTATATAATTGAGGAAATTCTAGAGCTATGCTCTTTGAATGTAATATCCCATCTTTCAATTAATAGAAAATTGTGCATAGCCTTCAAACATGATCGTGTCTCAATTGTCAAACCTCTCTTTGAATGTATGTACAAGTGGTAATGCCCTATATTTGGTTGTTATTCCTTGTTCCACTTTGAGATTGCATCTAATATAAATTTAAACTATTATTTTTAACCTTATTAATTTAGTCCAATTGATCAAAACACTATCCTCACTATGGTTGTTGGTTGTATTTATTTTTAATCACTCACACCCATACCTTTTAATGCTTAATTTCTATATTTACATTTTTACTTTATCTTACATTATATTATATTAATACAAGATAGTGGGGAGCCAACCCAAATTTGGAGGTCAAGGGATTAACAACTCCCTTTTCCCAAGAATATTGACTGTGGAGTTTTTAGTACAAGTGATATATCAATCACCCACTCTAAGCAATCAATAATAATTATAAAAATAAATTCATTATTTATAATAGTATTATAAAAAAATTATAAATATTTTGTTAGAAGGAGAGTAAGCCCAATATTCCACACAAAATCATTAGCCTTGCATTAAGAATTATTATGATTAAATACAACTTTAGGAGGCTTAAGATAGGTGCTAGGAATATCTACAAAATATCCCCTAGCGTAAATTAGGAGTCCTCCCCCTAAGTTAGCTAACAACTAACCTACTAACCAACGTAGTCAAAATGACTACAATGACTAACTAGTAAAAGAAATTTACTAGTGGTAAAAAGTAAGTATTTACTTTTTACCATTAGGTAAATTATATCTACCTAAATGAGGTAATATTTATAGTTACTAACACAGTAACTCTAAAATCCCCCCTTATTACATTATTTTGGTAATACATACATATCCCTCTAATACAATAATATTTGGGAAAAGTATATAACTGCCCCAATACAGTGAAGAAGATGTTGATCTGCTGGTTCTTTGCTCTGTCACAGTGCTCTGGCTACTCCTAAGAAAAAAGTGGGTCATTCCTCACTTTGTCTTCACGCCAATGAATGTACTTATGGTAATCACATCATCCAACCGATTTGCATGGGTAACCAGCTACTACAATCGCTAGGTGTAGTAGAATAGATCACTTCATACAAGGTTCATTCATTTACAATATGAATTTGCAAAATATAAGGTAGCTAAGGTGTTGGTCGAAGCCGAAAATGCACCCTTATAAGTTCCCCCATTCTCTTTGAAAAACATAGTGTAATTAATTTCTGAAGGAAGTGTGACTAAGGTGTTGGTCGATGCCGAAAATGCACCCTTATAAGTCATATTCCCTATTTACAAAAATCAATGAAGAAAAGAAATGGATATCCCCCCTTAGTTGCAAAAAGTGTGCAATGCAAGAGTGTTGTGAAGGATTTTACAAATATTGCCTCCTAGACAATTTTACATCACAAAAAGTCGCTCCTCTTGTTACAAGTACTTCAAACACCTAGAATTTGCTATTTATGAAGCCTAAAAGAGGTACAAGCAACCCTTATTACAAGGTATTCAAACAAAAAACTTATGCTATTTATGAAGCCTAAAAGAGGAGAAAGAGAATATGGTTTTTTTGCGCAAGGGACACATGTGTTTTCCCTCTACAAAACTATTTTAGCAATTTAGCACTCCTTGTGCTATCTTTGAACCAAAAACAGAATCAGAATGAGACACTTCACAAGAAAAATGGCTTTTGTGTTGTGCCTTTGCCATTGTAGTTTTGCTTGTTTTGAAACCAACACTGAATGGTGTCATGGTTTTCATTTTTACAAGTTGTGCAAAACTATGTTTTCTAGGCAATTTGATCAAAAAAGTTCACCAATTTGTCCTTCCTTATTGCAAGTACTTCAAGCATGGTTGTTGTTATGAAGTCTAAAAGAAAAGATATAGTTTGTATGATGACTTCTACTTTTCTGATTGCCTTTACAAGTTTTATCTCCCTCTTGTCAAGATATGTGTTTGAAGGAAGAAAGGAATTATCCCACCTTAGTGCAAAGGATTACTACTTTCAAGGTTCCTAAAAAAAAAAATTGTTCTTTCTTTCACTCTCAAAAGGTATTTAATGGCTCATGACTTAACACCCTTAACAAGGGATGAAAATTTTAGAGGAATTTAAGCCAAATAAGTGAGATATGAAATATAATTCACTCAAACATATATTTAATGGCACTTGCCTTAACACCCTTCAAGAAGGATGAGAAGTTGGAGGAAATTAAGCCAAACAAATAAGAGTGAATTAGGGGTTTTGTTGATTTTAGGAGAGAATATCAAGTGAAATTGGCTATAAATCTGTGCATGGATTTACACAAATTTGTGAAACAGTGAGGTATGGATGTTCTTGATTATATGACTTATAGTTTCAAAAAGGATAATGTAACAATCAAACAAGAAATGGCCTCAAAATTATTATCACCTAGTTTGCCAATTAAGGTGTAGAGTAAAATCGATAATGCACCTTTTAAATATTTGCAACAAAAATGTGTGTTTTGTGTTGTACAAAAAATGATATTTTATGTCTCCACTTTGTTTTCCAATTTTGCAAAATTAACAATTTGAGCACTCCTTCCAAGACAAGTTGACACACGACCCGCATTTGGAAGGCTTCCATAACTAGTCGACACATGACTTAGTTTGTTTTTTTTTTTTTATGGACCCAAGGTTACAAAGTCTTCTCAAATTTGCACAAAAAAAATAGATGTGCAATTTTATGTATTATATCTCCTTGGAGAAAACAAATGCACTCGTTGAAATTTGATTCTTACAAAAAAATTTCAGGCTCCTTGTTGTCTAATTTGCAAAAAAAAATCAAGTGTGATCCTTTCTTGTATGCAAGATTAACAAGGTTTGAGAAGTTTTGTCTAATTTGCAACAAAAAATGTGCTCTTGCTATGTCTTATATCTCCATTTTGTGAGAAAACACTAGCACCATTAAATTTCAAAGTTGCAAAAAAAATATTTCTTTAATTTTAATTTGCAATAGTTAAGAAAAGTTTAATAAATCATTTTAATTAATAATAAAAAACTAAAAAATATATGTTTTAAATAAATCAACTTAAATATTTAAATAGAAATTGATTTAAGAAAAAAACAGTATTTTGAAGTTTAAATTATTAAAAAAAATAATAAAAGAAAAACTTTAATTAAAAAAATGCAAATAAAAAAAATTAAAAAAATATATTTTAAGTTACCTTTGGGGTCTCCTTTTTATTGCTCCATGGAGAAAAATTTTACATGCCCCTCGATGGGATTCGAACTCCCGACCTCCCGTCAGGTAGCGTCTTAGCACTGGCCTGCTCTCTAGTCGGGCTAGCTAGCCCGACGAGAGGAGGAGGGCATTGCCTTCATATTGAAGGCTTCGCCCGCCCCATGATTTTTAAAAAAATTGGGACTTTTGTCCCACATTGATGTCGCGGGGCATATTTTGCTCTTTAAAAGAGCAAATGCACGTAAAGCGCTTGTGACTGCCTGTGGGCAGTCACTCCCCTGTGTGGCTAGTTTTGCTGCCAGCCACGTGGACTGTCCGCGTCGGGACACGTGGCTTGTCCACCAAGTGTCATCCTCGTCAGGTCCAATGTTGTCCTCGTTAGGTCCAATGACACGTGGCTAGTCCACCATGTGTCACATTCGTCGTCATCCAGTGGCTATCTGCCACGTGTTCGATCACGGTCCAGTCTAGTCAACAGAGTCTTCCCAATCCAGCAAAGCCATGTCAGTACCTCGAGATTTGTGCCTAAGGTCACGTCAACTTGTCACGTGTCATCAATTCGGTCACCGAATAAGGAGGGCACACCTGCCCTCACTTTTTGGTCACTGATGGTGGGTTTTCGGTCTGGTCAGAGTGGCAGTGCCACATGATTGCTTTGGATTGGCTAGGGTCCCGTGTGGTCGGTCTTCGTTAGATTGTGTCGGTTGTCAGATTTGACGAAGGGCACGCCTGCCCTCGCTGACCGATCCAAGTCACCGAGGATCGTGTAGGTGTCAGATCCCCTGACAAGGTTGTTCCCTTGTCAGTGTTTGTCAGACTCGAGGGTGCTTTTTCCATCATTTTTGGGTTCGATCCCCGCCTGGGAGGGCACACCTACCCTCCTAGCTATGCGCTAGACCCATGGGGGCAACACTAGCAGCCGTCGGTGATCGGAGGGCCTCCTACCCTCATAGATCCTGATCGCTGGATCTGTACCACTAGTCACCAGAGATCGGAGGACGCTCCTGCCCTCGCAAATCTCGGTCGTCGGAGGGCTAGCTCCGGTGGTCGGTCGTCCCATGGCCACCAAAGGTCACAAGAGGGCCGCCTACCCTCTGTCGTCCTGTCAGGCCTGATAGGTCGGACAAAAAATGCTGTCGGATCTGTCGGGCCTGCGGGCCTTCTCCCAGGGCCGCCCGATGACGTGGGCCTGCGGGCCCTCTCCCGTGGCCACCCGATGATGTGGGCCTATGGGACCACCTAGGGATCCATGCAGGTCCTGAGGGCCAACAATGATACCAATGTTAGAAGGAGAGTAAGCCCAATATTCCACACAAAATCATTAACCTTGCATTAAGAATTATCATGATTAAATACAACTTTAGGAGGCTTAAGATAGGCACTAGGAATATCTACAAAATATCCCCTAGCATAAATTAGGAGTCCTCCCACCAAAGTTATCTAACAGCTAACCTACTAACCAACGTAGTCAAAATGACTACAATGACTAACTAGTAAAAGAAATTTACCAGTTGTAAAAAGTAAGTATTTACTTTTTACCATTAGGTAAATTATATCTACCTAAATGAGATAATATTTATAGTTACTAACACAGTAACTCTAACATATTCCATATTCAAAATGAACTAGGTTCCATATCCAAAATCTTCCACGAAAAAACATCTAATCTGAACTAGGACACTATCTAGAGTGAAGGTTTGGACTACTCAACCATCCAACAAGCCCTACTTATATTTATACAATAACCTTTATTTTGTTACTTAATGTAATGACTAGCCTTGGTAGGACTTTCTCTTGTTTTATTGATGTAATTGTGTGTTGATATTTAACGCATGATCTTATTTTATTCTATCAAGATGATTTGATAGTTGTACTTCATGCTTTCTAAAGTTGAATTATACTATTTTTAGAATATGATATTGTTGATAAATTTTGTGGTTGAAACATTGGGTACTCTCATGGTGTATTGGTATGGGACAACCACTAGAGTTGAGGGTAATGAGAAATAGGAAATGATGGATTAATTTCAGTTAACAGTGCATAGGGGTAAAACAATCATGTAGAAGAATTTATATGTGTGTATGTGTGATTATATGCATTATCCAGCAAGGAGGTTGCTATAAAGACAAAAGAGACCTTTACTCCTATTCTTAGGGGCCCTTCATAGGTGGTTGATAGCCTTGAAGTTATCATAAATCCTCATGCTTAGGGAATGATTATGTTTGTGCATTTTTGCTTATTATTGATTGATTCTTAATTTAGGCAAGGATAACTTTAAGCAAGAGCCCTTGTGTTGCTTAGGCTCTTAATTTATCTTTAGGATGCAAAAATATTTATGTTTCAAAGTATATATTAATTGGTTCATGAAGTAAGGTATTAATAATAATGTTGAAGAGAAATACCCCAGTAAATGAAATATAGAAAAATAGTAAGTGTAGAATCAAAAGGAAAAATAGAGAAGAACACATTACACAAGAATTTATCCTAGGAAACCCTTTCGGAAAAAAAACCCAACAAGAATATCTTCTTATTGTATAAACTTGACCATATCCAATACAATAATATCCTTTAGTTTCTTTCTTGCTTGCTCTACCACTTGTGATTACATTTCTTGCATATTGCATCCCCCCCCTTGGGGGGTGTCCAAACATTCCCATTAACAAACCCTCATGCAAGTGTTGTTTTATATACCAACAACACAAGAAGGGGTTTAACAATACCATGGGTGCAAAAACATGGGTTCAAATATATTAACCCAAAAATATTAAAACATGGGTTCAAATATATTAACCCAAAATAACCCATATGGGTCTAAACATATAGGTCTAATCATATGGTTCTAAACATATGTTTAATTGCCAGAAAAACATGGAAAATATTCAACACATTTTCAATATTTTCCCACTTGTTGAATACTTTCCATAGGGGCCAAAAACTGTCATTGTCAACTATCAAGGGCAACCATGCCCATAGCATAATTTATAGTTCCATGCAAAAATCTGAAGATCCTCTTCATAGAAGTCCAATGTTCCTTCCATATATTGGACATATATCTACTAACTACTCCCATTGCATTTGCAATATCAGGTGTAGTACAAACTATTACATACATCATACTACCAACAACGCTAGCATAAGGAACATGATGTATTTATTAAATTTCCTCATTCTTGGATTTTGACCCATATTATAAATGTGTGATTACATAAGCATTTAATACCAACAAATGTTAGTATTATTAATATTTATATATGGATAGATAGATACTGATGTTAATAGATAATATAAAAATAAGAGAAGAAAAATTAATAATAATAATAATTAATTTAATACAATGGGAAAAATAATAATAAAAGTTAGGGCAACCATATATAGAAGTCTATTTATTATTATAAAAAGGAGAGATAAAAATAAAATTACAGTAACCAAATATAGAAGTTTGTTTATTATTATATAAAAAACAAGATAATAATAATAATTAGGACAACCAGATGTAGAAGTATGTCTATTATAATAAAAATAATAGATAATACTAAAATTTAGGGCAACCATATATAGAAATATGTTTATTATTATAAAAAAGGAAAGATAATAATAATAATTATGTCAACCAAATATAGAATTTTGTTGTCAAGAGCCTTATGATATCATCCACTCTATGTAGGTATAAAAATACCCTTCATGTTTATTAGGTTAGACCTATCCAAATCTTTGGATAGAGTTGACTAGCACTCCCTCCTAAACGTAATGAGACAATTTATATTATTAGTGGATTGGATAGAATAGATCAAGGGATGTATTTCCTCAATATCCTATTTGGTTCTAGTAAATGAAGCTCCTACCCAACTATTTACAACTTCTAGAGGTATCAAGTAGGGAGACCCCTTATCCCCATACTTGTTCATCATATTAGTTGAATGTCTAGGTAAAAAAATAGCTAAGGATAGGGAAACCAAAGCTTTGGAGGGAATAATAATAGCAACTGGAGCTAAACCAATTACTCACCTACAATTTTTTGATGACTCTATATTATTATGAAAAAAGTAGCAAAGGAGGCCTCCATATTTAAAATTATTTTAAGATAGTTTACAAAATATATTAGACAACTTATAAATGAAGAAAATTCCAAGGTTGCATTTTTACATTGCTCACATAAGTAGGAGATAATATTTTTGGGTAAATTGATATACAAGAAGACATCTCTTCCAATCACATACCTAGAAATTCGACTTATAGTTGGGAGGCAAAAAAAAGAGGAATGGATTTGGTTGTCAGAGAGAGTGAAAGCCAAATTGGAAAAAAGGACTAATAGATGGCTTTCTCAATGCCATACCTATTTATGTCTCCTTAATACTAGCTATCCCCAATATAGTTCTTAAATAATTCGATCAAATAAGTTAGATATTCTTTTAGAGTGGAGTCAAGGAAGAACAAGATGGGCATTGGTGAAATGGGATACTTTATGCGTATAGAAAAAGGAGGACTAGGAATTATATTAATTGTGAAGAATAGCAAGGCACTAGCAACTAAGTTATATTGGAGATTACTAAAATCCCCTAAAGAATTATGGGCTCAGAGTTTGAGGGCCAAATATGTAGATAATAAAACCCTGATAGAGTTTATTTGGCTTTTACTTCCTAGAAGAGGATCTACCATATTAATGGAACTCAAAATAGGAGAGGATATAATCAAGGAAATATGGTTATACATTATTCATAATAGATAGAAGGCTAACTTTGGGTTAGATTCATGGGATGGTCATCCTCCTCTAATAACTCATTTCTTGACTTGGATAATATTTATGGAGGATCTACATAGAAACAATTGGGTTAAGGTAGTCAAATAATATAAGCCTCAAAGTAGTAGTTGGGAGGTAGGTAGGTAGTGAATCCTAATGGAGGAGTGGCTAAATCCAAATCCTAGAGGATTTGAGAAAAGAAACCTATAGGATCTGAAGAACACAAGCTTATACTGAGAGGGGGGTGAACAATATAAGGCCACTTTTTACTTTTCTTTCCCAAACAGTATTATCCAATATAATCAATGGCAATATCAATAGCAATAACCAAAGCAATGCACAAATCATCACACACAATAGAGACACCAATTTAACGTGGTTCACCCAATGTGGGCTACTCCACGGAGAAAATATTTCACTAATATTTTCTCAATAAATCTCTTGGGAATCCTTTCCCTATTACAATGTTTATGGACCTCTATCCAAAGGAGACACCAATCCCCTAATCAAGTTCATGGATCTCTATCCATGGGCCAGAACTCCTTTCTCCTTAGCTCTGATTGGTGATCTTCTAGAAGAACTATTGTCCCCACTGCTCTGGCTAATGGATCTCTATCCACTAAAGACACCTATCCTCACTACCCTGGCTAATGGATCTCTATCCACTAGAGACTATCATCCTCTATACTCTGTCACCCTCAAAGCTCTGTCTCAAATCTGCACTAAACACAGTCCTTCGGTCTAGCACAAATCTGCTCAATATCTATCTATGATATGGCACAAACCTGTCCTCAAATATGCACCAAAATCTATCCTCAAATTTGTACTAAACATAGTCCTTCGGTCTAGCATAAATATATCCTCAATATCTATCCTTTGATCTGCACTAAACACAATCCTTCGGTCTAGCACAAATCTATCCTCAATATCTATCCTCTGATCTGCACTAAACACAATCCTTTGATCTAGCACAAATCTGCTCAATATTTGTCCTCAAGCCTTAACACAAAGCTTGAATCAATCTCAAATCAACTCTGCTAGATCTTCCCCAAACCTTAACTCAAGGTTTGAAAAAATCAATCAATCAACTCTGCTCACAAGTCTTCTCAAAGACTTATCTCAATTCTCCTTGTAAGCTTCCACAAAAGCTCACACTAATCTATCCACAAGTCCTCTCTAGAACTTGTCCAAATCTGCTCAACAAGTCCTCACTAGAACTTGTCCAAATATGCTCAATAAGTCCTCACTAGAACTTATCCAATTCTGCTCTCAATCTGTATTGTAAGCTTTCACAAAAGCTCACACAAATCTATCCACAAGTCTTCTCAAAGACTTGCCTCAAATCTGCTCAACAAGTCCTCACTAGAACTTGTCCAATCTCATAGAAACATAAAGAGAATTGTTAGAGACTCAATATGCTTCACATTCATCACAATGCTCAATCACTTTCAATCACTCTTTTAGAAACATATAGAGAATTGTTAGAGACTCAATATGCTTCACATTCACCTCAATGCTCAATCACTTTTAATCACTCTTTTAAACATAAAGAGAATTGTTAGAGACTCAATATTTTTCACACTCACAAACTCTCAATCACTTTCAATCACTCTTTTAGAAACATACAGAGAATTGTTAGAGACTCAATATGTTTCACACTCATCAACACTCAACCTCTTTCTCAAATCAATTCAGAATATAGAATAATTTGTTTCATAGAACTTGAACTATCACTTCACACATCCACTTGACTAGGCTCAATCAACTCTACTCAACCAATCACTCAATAAAATAATCCTTGCTCACAAACCCTATTCCAAGCATATGAACACTCACTCAAATATTTCCAACAATACTTATCAACCAATCTCACATAACAATGATACTCATGTTCTTTTCAAACCCTAGTTCAAGTTCTTCACTCAACCATTCACTTCAACAACAATGCTTATAAAAAATATTCACATAACAATGATACTCATGATATTTGCAAACCCTAGTTCAAGTTCACTCAACATAATCACTTCAAAAACAATGCTTATAAATAATCTTCACATAACAATGATACTCATGATATTTGCAAACCCTAGTTCAAGTTCACTCAACATAATCACTTCAACAACAATGCTTATAAACAAGGTTTTATCAACAACTCTTTTTATTCCACAAAACCTTGAAGCATTAAATCAAAACACTCTCAACAATGCTAACCAAACAATCCTTTTCACTCCAACTTTTCATACACAACTTTCAACAATCACTCACTAGGAAGAATATGCCCATACCTTTTGTTGGATGTAAAAGTGCCTTTGGAAAAACCTGTCTTAATCACAATTTCCTTCTTTCCAATTCCAATGGTTAAACACAACAATATCACTTCAATACTTTCTCAAAAATATTCCCTTAGACACAAAATAATCACAACTCAATTTATGCCTTATTGCTCCCTTTTAAAAATAACACTCATCATAACATACATAAAGATAATTTCTTTGATACACCTTATAAAATCCAACTTAAAATAATATCCAACACCATAAAATATCAACCAAACACCTTACAATCCTTTTAAAACATTTGAGCAAATAACATTAAAAATTTAATTTTGCAAAACCCTTATAACTCCCTTTGCAACCTTAGAACCAATAAAAATATGCAAAAATTAATTTTTAAATGCCCAAACTATATTCCTGAAATTTTTGGCGACCAATATTAAAGCATACCTCTTTCTTCCCCAAAAAGGGGATTCAACGAGATTCGATCCACCGTCTCCTCTAGCCTAAGCGCCTTAGCGCTTGGGAGCCCACCGCGTGGGCTACTAATGCCCACATGAAGGAAGGAAGAGTCCCTTCCTCTTATGCCTTCGTCGTCATTTGACTTTCCACAAATTTCACATGATTTTTCTTCCTTGGACGTAGCGCAAATTATAAGGCTCACAATTTATTTCGAAAGCATGGTAAGGTTTGGTAAAGTGGGAGTTCCCCCTTATATACACGTTTTTAAACTTCTCCTCACATCGACGCTTTGTAATTCGAAATCAAATTTCAAATTTTAATTTTAATAACCCACCTTAGGGTTATTTAACCTTAGCTTAAATTAATTTATAATTAATAATTAAATTAATTAATAATTAATTTAAATAACTTTATAAGTTAAGTAAATTAACTAATAAATTAATTTAAAATTAATTTATAATTAATTTTAAACTTCCTTTGTATAATATTATAAAAGAATATTATAATATTATTCACTTGGGCTTCTTTTTGCACTTTGGACCAAATCTGACTTCTTGGAATCGGGTCTTGAAACTGAAACCGAATTATCCTTTTGCATTTATTGGAGAACCAAAAACTGATGTTGTCAACTGAACTTGCCACTGATTGGTGCTGAAAGCTTGACATCAATGACCACTCACTCTTGACATCAATGACAACTTATCACTCAAAATGTCCAACAATATCCCCCTTTGTCATTGATGGCAACCCAAATTCTTTTTACCAAAACTTGACCTTTTTCCTATTTTACTCCCCCTGGGAAACTGCTCCCCCTGACTCAATGCTCTCTCCTTAAACCAAATCTCTCCTCCTTACTCAAATATCTCTCCATTTGACATCAATGGCAAAGGGTCACCTTTGGGGCTCGGGGCTAAGAATGAATCTCTTAGCTTAGCCCCTCCCCCACCTCCTCTTGAGGTGGTTAATTCTGGGGTGGGAGTATTTCTACTCCCAACAAGCACTGGTCTTTACCTTTGTCCTCTTTTCTTCTCATCTGATCCTTCTGATTCCTTTGATTGTTCTTGTTCGTGTTCATTGCCACATTCATGTTCTTGTTTATATCCATATCCATATTCCTGTTCCTATTCCTGATCCTGTTCTTGTTCATGTTCATATTCATATTCTTGTTCATGTTCATGCTTGATTCTGGAATGTCTGCTCTACACCACTTTGTTGTATGTCCATCATTATTGCACTTATAACACTTAATGTTATTATTCCTTGGAGGTGCAAATGTCTTGGGATTTCTTCTAGTGAAGCCATATCCTTTTCTTGTCATGAACCATGCAATTCATTGCCTTGTGACCAAACTGATTACATGAGTAGCAATACCCATGGAAAAGCTACCTATTTCTGAAATTCCCATTTTCTTGTCTTTCATGTGTCCTACACTATGAAGCCATGTGCCCAAACCTGTGACATGAGAAACATCGTCCATTGAAATTTCCTTGCCTTGACCCCATTGGTCTCTTAGTCTCTCTTGACCTATTCTAATTTTTGTTCCATCTGTTCCTTACTTGTGCATTGTTCCTTTCCTTGTTGAACTTTCTATTGTCCAACTTATCCTTAGAAGTCTCACTTTCTCTTACTATCTTCTTTTGAAGCTTCTTCTTCTTTGAACTTGAGCTTGAACTCTTTTTCTTGTTTCCTTTGTTCTTCTTCAAAACTAAGTCATGTTTTATTTGGTGACCTTCTTTGTGCATTGATAATCTTGTCCAAAGTCTTTGAATTTTTCTCAAACTTGTGTAGCTTATCCTTAGAGTCTTTCACTTCCATCCTTAGTGAAACTATCTCATGTTCTAATTTTTCACACTCTAGATCTTTTATCTTTAATTTTTCAGTCATACCTTCTTCAATTTTTCTTGCCTCTTCAACCTTGATTTTGAAGTTGGTGAGTTCTTGTAGAAACTTTGCTTTTGCTTTCTCATCTTCTTGGGATTGAACCCTTAATCCTGAGTTCTCCCTTTTTAATTCTTTGAGATCAACACTAAGTCTTTTACATTCTTGCTCTTTTACCTTTGATTGTTCAACCATATATTTTTCAACTCTCCTTGCCTTTTCAACCTTATCTTTCAAGTCAGAGAGATCTTGTAGAAGCTTTGTCTTACATTTCTCATCCTCTTGTATTTGAGCCTTTAATTCTAAGTTCTCCTTTTTCAACTCAACAAGTTCCTTAAGAGTAGCTTCTTCCTTTTATTTTTCTAAATTTCTCTCTTTTATTTGGTCTTCAATAGGAGCATTTTCTTCTATTGCTAAAAGTAGAGTTTTTTCTTCATACCTATTTTGACTATCCCTGTTATCTTTTTTTGAACCATCCTCTAGGACTTCAGTTCTAAAAATATCATCTTCATCTTCACCGCTACTAAACCCATTGCAATAACTTGCATCATGACCGAGTTGACCACAAACAAAATATTCTTCACCTTCTTGTGAACAATGAGCTGCAAGGTGACTTGTCTTCCTACATCTGGTACAAAACTTTATCAATATGGTTATCTCTCCATTGCTTGATTCATCTCTTGAATCTATTTCTATTCTTCCTCCCAAAACAACAACATTGAATTCATCTTCCTTTTCTTTCATGACCATGTGTGTTCTTTTCTTCTTGTATCTCATGGTTCTAATTTTGCCTTTCTTTGCCATTTGTGTTCTTGTAAGATCTTCCTTCAAGCTATTAAACCCTTTCTTAAGGAACCAGCTCTGATACCAATTGAAGAACACAAGATTATATTGAGAGGGGGGTGAACAATATAAGACCACTTTTTACTTTTCTTTCCCAAACAGTATTATCCAATATAATCAATGGCAATATTAATAGCAATAACCAAAGCAATGCACAAATCATCACACACAATAGAGACACCAATTTAACGTGGTTCACCCAATGTGGGCTACTCCACGGAGAAAATATTTCACTAATATTTTCTCAATAAATCTCTTGGGAATCCTTTCCCTATTACAATGTTTATGGACCTCTATCCAAAGGAGACACCAATCCCCTAATCAAGTTCGTGGATCTCTATCCATAGGAGAACTCTTTCTCCTTAGCTTTTACTAATGATCTTCTAGAAGAACTGCTATCCCCACTGCTCGGTAATGACAACAAAGAACCTACCTCACTCCCTAGCTAATGGATCTCTATCCACTGAAGACACCTGTCCTCACTGCCCTGGCTAATGGATCTCTATCCACTAGAGACTATCGTCCTCTATACTCTGTCACCTTCAAAGCTCTGTCTCAAATCTGCACTAAACACAGTCCTTCGATCTAGCACAAATCTGCTCAATCTCTATCTCTGATCTGGCACAAACCTATCCTCAAATCTGCACCAAACTCTATCCTCAAATATGTACTAAACATAGTCCTTCGATCTAGCATAAATCTATCCTCAATATCTATCCTCTGATATGCACTAAACACAGTCCTTCAATCTAGCATAAATCTGTCCTCAATCTCTGTCCTCTGATCTGCACTAAACACAGTCCTTCGGTCTAGCACAAATCTGCTCAATCTCTATCCTCAAGCCTTAACACAAAGCTTGAATCAATCTCAAATCAACTCTGCTAGATCTGCCCCAAACCTTAACTCAAGGTTTGAACAAATCAATCAATCAACTCTGCTCACAAGTCTTCTCAAAGACTTGTCTCAATTCTGCCTTGTAAGCTTCCACAAAAGCTCACACTAATCTATCCACAAGTCCTCTCTAGAACTTGTCCAAATTTACTCAACAAGTCCTCACTAGAACTTGTCCAAATCTACTCAATAAGTCCTCACTAGAACTTATCCAATTATGCTCTCAATCTGTATTGTAAGCTTTCACAAAAGCTCACACAAATCTGTCCACAAGTCTTCTCAAAGACTTACCTCAAATCTGCTCAACAAGTCCTCACTAGAACATGTCCAATCTCATAGAAACATAAAGAGAATTGTTAGAGACTCAATATGCTTCACATTCATCACAATGCACAATCAATTTCAATCACTCTTTTAGAAACATATAGAGAATTGTTAGAGACTCAATATGCTTCACATTCACCTCAATGCTCAATCACTTTTAATCACTCTTTTAGAAACATACAGAGAATTGTTAGAGACTCAATATGTTTCACACTCACAAACTCTCAATCACTTTCAATCACTCTTTTAGAAACATACAGAGAATTGTTAGAGACTCAATATGTTTCACACTCATCAACACTCAACCTCTTTCTCAAATCAATTCAGAATATAGAATAATTTGTTTCATAGAACTTGAACTATCACTTCAACACATCCACTTGACTAGGCTCAATCAACTCTACTCAACCAATCACTCAATAAAATAATCCTTGCTCACAAACCCTAGTCCAAGCATATGAACACTCACTCAAATATTTCCAACAATACTTATCAACCAATCTCACATAACAATGATACTCATGTTCTTTCCAAACCCTAGTTCAAGTTCTTCACTCAACCACTCACTTCAACAACAATGCTTATAAAACAATCTTCACATAACAATGATACTCATGATCTTTGCAAACCCTAGTTCAAGTTCATAAAAACTACAAGTTATAAAAACTCACAAACAAGATACTCATGATTGCAACCTAGTTCAAGTTCACTCAACATACTCACTTCAACAACAATGCTTATAAGACAAGGTTTTATCAACAACTCTTTTTATTCAAAAAACCTTGAAGCATTAAATCAAAACACTCTCAACAATGCTAACCAAACAATCCTTTTCACTCCAACTTTTCATACACAACTTTCAACAATCACTCACTAGGAAGAATATGCCCATACCTTTTGTTGGATGTAAAAGTGCCTTTGGAAAAACCTGTCTTAATCACAATTTCCTTCTTTCCAATTCCAATGGTTAAACACAACAATATCACTTCAATACTTTCTCAAAAATATTCCCTTAGACACAAAATAATCACAACTCAATTTATGCCTTATTGCTCCCTTTTAAAAATAACACTCATCATAACATACATAAAGATAATTTCTTTGATACACCTTATAAACTCCAACTTAAAATAATATCCAACACCATAAAATATCAACCAAACACCTTACAATCCTTTCAAAACATTTGAGCAAATAACATTAAAAATTTAATTTTGCAAAACCCTTATAACTCCCTTTGCAACCTTAGAACCAATCAAAAATATGCAAAAATTAATTTTTAAATGCCCAAACTATATTCCCAAAATTTTCGGTGACCAAAATTAAAGCATACCTCTTTAATCCGTCGTATCCTCTAGCCTAAGCACCTTAGCGCTTGGGAGCCCACCGCGTGGGCTACTAATGCCCACGTGAAGGAAGGAAGAGTCCCTTCCTCTTATGCCTCCACCATCATTTGACTTTCCATAAATTTCACATGCTTTTTCTTCCTTGGATGTAGTGCAAATTATAAGGCTCGCAATTTATTTCGAAGGCATGGTAATATTTGGTAAAGTGGGAGTTCCCCCTTATATACACGTTTTTAAACTTCTCCTCACGTTGGCACTTTGTCATTCGAAATCAAATTTCAAATTTTAATTTTAATAACCCACCTTAGGGTTATTTAACCTTAGCTTAAATACGTGTATCTTCAACCAAGAGTAAAGAGACAACCACTTTGTGTAGCAAAGGATCACATCCAATATGAGAGAGTTAATAAAATACCTATTAAAAGGGCCCTAGAATCCTATCCAAAAGTGGATTCAAAAATATTCAAATTACAAGTATCTCCAAAAATGGTCACATCAAAAAGAGTAACCCCAAATCATGCATAAGTAAACAAAACTAGGAATTGGAAACCTCCTCCAGAGAGACTAGATAAGATTAATGTGGATGAAGCCTTAAAGGGGAAATCTAGTAAGAGCAAGTATAGGGCAAATGGGCTGCCTCTCAAACATCGCCCCTATTTTTATCTTCACAAAAACCTAGGTATCTTATCCAATAACTTGGTAGAGGGATATGCCATCTTAAAGGGATTACAAGAGGCTCTAAAGATGGGGTGGAGGATATTCAAGTGGAATTAGACTCCTAAATTATGATTAACTATATAAAGGCTCTTGATCGAAGAGACTTTACTTTCTATAAATATCTTCCCAGATGGTCACCTCAACAAACTAAGAAAATACTTTTTTTCATTCTTACCATTGATAATAGTAATAGTTGTATATAGATTTATATTTCCTTGCTTTTATATAGTTATTTTTTTGCATAGATAGTTGTAATAGATTAGATATAAGGAAGAATAGTCCCACATCCACTATTAAAACTTGATTTTAAAATCTTCAATCCTAAAAAGGTAAGAGATGTAATCTATTTTCAACTAATTTAATTTATTACTCCTTTTTACTAAAAAAATTATCAATAAAAATTCATGTTCAATATCAAATAATATTATCACAACAATTTAAATTCTTCAACTTGCAAAAGAAGGAGAGCCAACTATACATATAACAACCAAATCAAATTATTATAATACCAATATATAATAATAACAAATGAAATAGTTACAATTTCTGGTAAGAAAGTTTCAAGGATGACTAAGATCTACAATCTTAGCAGAAGGCTGGATATTATAATAGGTTTTGGGTTAACCTGCAAAACCCGGTAATTAATGAAGACTTTTATTTACCAAAAAAAAAACAAATGAAATAGTTACAATCCCACTTCACTTATTAAAAAGAATCATAATAATCTACCGTACACAATTTTCCATTCCAGTACTTGTCACGAGTACGAGTCAATAAAAAGTTATTATCAATAATTAATTTCAAATTACCCTTAAGGGTTAGGTGGATTGGTAAGTGCTAGTCTGGCTAAACACTTACAAACCTAAGTTTAGACTTTGGGGGAAGCCTGTTGCAAAGGTAGTAGTCTCATCCAAATCTTCTTAGTGTCTACTAGATTGATGATGGTTTGAATTTTGAGCACCCGATGATCCATTTCACGTCGGATTATAAAACAACGAGGTGGAATAGGTTTTGTGGATGCAACCAATGTGGTTTGAACCCTACTCTTGCTAGCTACTAAAAATATAGTGTGATTGTAACCAATTCTTCTATTAAAAATAACAATTAATTTTAAATTTTATAAAAAAATAATAATACTTTTGATAAAAAATAATCTTGAAAATATCTAGAGAGACGTGGCAACCTTAAAATTATGGTTGTTCTCCTTGATATATAGAAAGGACAAACATTGATTTAAAAATTAAATTAAAAAAATGGACTAGTACGAAAGTGATTCAGGCGCATTCTGAAGCTTGTGGAGATGGAAGTCGATTTCACTCTCGGCTTAAATATTCAAAGCACATGCTTTTTGGTCCGTTCTATATACATTGTGTCAGAGACTCACAGCTGACAACTACCAAATCCATGAAATCTGTCAACCCTGATGGAGCAAACTACCTGCACCACAGCCGAGTAAGCGCCTTACAAGGACTCAAAACGGTGTGATTGCACTACCAGTGAGATCTTTTTTTGGCAAAGGGTTCAGTTGGTTTCATGTCTAGACAGACGTCTTCAGACATGTCCCCATTCCTCACTGACTACGATTCAGAGCCTACAGGTTTTGCATCACTTCTCGAAACTCCTGAATATACAGTGTTAAGTACGTTTCGACTTGTCAGATTGACGGTAGAAATACCTATTACAGCAAATTGGCGTTATTTGCATCACGGGTTAACTCTAAAATCAGCACACGTAATGCTTTCATATATTAAAGCAAACAGAATGTATGGTGAGTTTTGACAACTCGCAGTCGGATATACGCCTTTAAAATTACACTTTCCTGGTGCAGGTACAATGATGGGCTACACACTCCTACTTCAATCAATCCGATTCTTAACATTTGTTATATTTTATTTTTTATTTTTTTTGTTAATGGATAGCAGGTTTAAAGGTGTAAGTTCTTGTGGATTCTTCATCCCTATTAACATTAAATCGTAATATGTGTGGGTGGTTGGCCCTCTTACTTTCTAATCAGCTTAACCTAATGTTATTAGTAACATGCTATTTATTTCCAATCGTATATTTGAAATTTCTTTAATGTGGGAACAAGGTAATTTTATATAGAATTCTAAAAAAATACTATTTTGGAACTGGAGAGCCTGCATGCTGAAGATTGAAATTAACTAGTTTTTATAATTTATGATGTGTAAGTTTGCAATGCACAATGGCTCAATTTTCAATTAATCTTCAAATACAGAGAGTTCTACTTTGTGACGGAAAATATATTGGAGTGTGTTTATAGTTGGATGAGGTCAGCGTATTACGTACCTACGCTGTAAAGATCTATGAACTCCAGTCGTAGCGACTGTCAGAAGTTTGGATATGAACTCAGCAAGTAGAACACGTCCTTAACAATGTATGGTTGCATCACAGTGGAGATTCCTTTTCCTTCGTTTTCAGACGGCGATAATAGCTACTTTTGCTCACACTTTTAAGAGAGCAGTTACAATCCACCCATTTCAATATTTTTCTACTTGCTTCCCACTCCCAGAGGCTACAGCTTTTTAATCACCAATCAAAATCTCCAACACTACACCGATACCTACGTTTGAATGGGACAGTTTGGAAATAGGGCATCAAGAAGCATTTGCAAGAGCGCATACGGTAAGAAAATCTAGATTTAGCATCATCTGTAGACATGCTATTTGTAGCTGCGATAGGTTTACTTTAACGTTGGCATTCAATTATCATGACCTTTTCTGTGACCTACATTTTTTTTTGGTTCAGGTTTGAAAAGATTTGGAAACCTTTTACAAAGTTAATTAGAAATAGGCAATCTGTTTGGAATTATTTTGAACAATAACTAAACAGAACATCAGCTAAACAGAAGCCACAGATAACAAAGAAAAAAGAACAACACAACTGAAGCACCAAATGAAAGGAAAAAAGAAAAAGCAAAACAGCAAAAACTCAGGAAGGCACTGAACGTACAGGCACTAAACACACAATACCACTGCCAACACATTTAATCGCACCACAATGGTATCTTTTGCATCAATTGACAAGCCTGTCCTATTTCTAACGACATGGTCCTAAATGGATTGCCATCTGCACTTGAAATGATGAATTTTTCCAGTAAATTAACACCTCCCCACCTGAATGCGCAAACCCAAAGGAAAACAACTAACCTCAACAACCATATCCAACCATCAAAAAAGAAGCTTTCCATCAAAATTTCAAGAAATAATTTTTTCCAATAAAGTAACACCACCACACCTGAGCACAAGCCCAAAGTAAAACTAACCTCAACAACCACATCCAACCATCTTTCCATCAAATAGTAATGACTTGTTCAAAATTGTCAGCAGAGTTTTTATAAAAGATGTTATTTATTATTTAATTATAATTATAAAAATTATAAAAAAACATAAAATACAACCTACCTTAAAAGTTTATTAAAATTCTACGGTCCCTGTCATTAAACCCTAAAATTGTACATAACACATGAGCTGCAGGTGTGCTCAAGAGGACGTTGCATTGTTAAGCCAATTCCAGAGAGTAATAAATTTGTAATTTGGTATGAACATGATTATCATGGTCTGACTACTACTGTTCAATCCCGCCGAAATATTAGAAATTGCAGGTGTACTTAATACTTCAATCATCCACGTTCTACGTTTCTATTGATGGCAGCCTGCATTTGCGTTTTTTTAAATATTAATATGAGGTATAAAGGAATTCATGACAGGTAGTAGAATATGTCCCACTGTGGCCACTTGCCGATCTCTGCACGGTGGAGATTTCAATTACCTGTGCGAAAGAGGACCTTCCGGTCCTGTCCCCCTCTCCCGAGTGCTTGATTGCAACTGACTGACAATAATTTATGATTTACTTAATGCGATATTAATGGTTGACACCATTATCGGCTTAAATTCATAGAATATGCTCTCGTGAGGAAGGCACGCCTTTTGAAATATGGGTCCTGCCACACCAAACACTTCAATGATCCTAGAAGGTGTTTTTCGTTCATTGGTATGCAAGATTTTCCTACCTGACAAGTCAATGATCAATACTTTCCGCATTCAAGAAGAGCACTTCACTTGCAAAAACGGCTTTCATGTTGACTGGTTTTCAACTCCTATGGATGAAACATCGTTCGATTAGAAAAAACAAAGCTTTCGACATCATTCAATTCAATGAGAACAAGTTTTCAAGCCGTTCGAGCTGTGTCAAATTTAGAATCTGTTCGACTACAGATGACTATTTGTCAAATTTTTTTAACACACTAAGCACATATTTGGTTGAATATTTGATCTTCCAAAAAAAAACTGTACTTTTCAAAATTATTTGTCAATTCTTGCTTTACATGTATTGTTTCTTATATGAAACCAAATAGTCTTCCACCCAATTTCTCTATCATCAATTATTATTTTTTTCATAGGGTAATTGACTATGAACTTCTTCGTTAAGTATATCATAGAAGAGAATCAAATCAGGGCAGTTTATTGACAAACATTTTCAACCTATTTTTGGTTATATATAATTGGTATTACTGTAATAACAATTGAAATAGTGTAATCCTGTAGTGGTAAGTTTTTAGGTTTTCATGAAGTAGACCTAAGTTCAAACCCCAATACAATGGGAGAACGGGACCTATCATAAAAACCCACACTTTACACTAGCAACATCTAAAACCTGAGCAAGTATTAAAATCAATGGAAATTATGTTTGTTTCACTTGATTTATTATTATTTTTTAATTTTTTTTATATTGATGTATAAGCCTCATCAAGTATAAAAAACAATGTAAATTGTGTTTGTTTGGTTAATTTATTATTATTATTTTTTTTCAACCTTTAATTTATATAGATGTACAAAAATAAAATATTTTTATAATTTTTTCTTCTTCATAAATCTATATAAGTTTCCAAGGGTTAAGTAGATTGGTAAATGTTTGTGTGGCTGGGCACTTATCGAGAAGAGACCTAGGTTCAAACCTTGGAAGGAAGTCAACCCTTTGCAAAGGTAGTAGTATGCTTTGAATCCTTTAAGTGTGCGCTAGAATGACGACCATGATACAAACCATGAGTGATCGGTGGTCCCCATCTCACATCAGGTCAATAAGAATGAGACAAATAGGTTCCTTGGAAGTAGTTCATGTGGTTTGAACCTTGCGCTATTAATTTATTTATAATAATAATAATATATTAATTTATTTATAATGAATTATTTTTTATATTAAGACCTAGGTGTGGTTGGGCACTTACCAAGAAGAGACCTAGGTTCAAACCTTGGGGGAAGCCAACCCTCTAAGTGCAAGTTAGATGGACAATGATGATATGAACCCTAAGCAATCGGTGAGCCCCATCTCACACCGGGTTAACAATAACGAGACAAATAAGTTTGTTGGGAGCAGTCCCTATGGTTTGAACCTTGCGCTAACCATTTACTAAAAATAGTGGCTATAACCAACTCTACTATGTAATAATAATAATTTTAAAAATAAGTTTTATTTATTAATTTATTTATAATGGATTATTTTTTAACATTAAATTGTCTTATAAGTTATACCTATGGATCCTTGGTTCAAATCTTAATGGCATCAAATAAATTAATGTGACTAAATGGATGTAAAAGGGAAAAAAATTACTTTATATTTTAAAAGAATTATAACAACTTAGTAATTGTGCATATATATATACCTTGGAAAAATTAAATTTGGGTCTTCTTAGTTGAACTAATGTCATTTGATTATAATAAATGATTCTATGTTAAATTATATATATATAATTAAAATTATAATGATTTTAAAAAAATTGTCAAATATGATAATAATGTTTAAATTATAAAAATAAGTAATTAATACAATTTAAAAGATAAACATTATTAGTAGAATTTAGTAGAGCCGTGAGTTCATTCAAAATGCATCAATGCTTCAAAACTTCGAATACTTGGAAAGGAAAAAGAAGAGAATGTGTGGAAAGGAAAAATAAGAGATAGGGGCAATTTTGAGCCAAGAGGGAATGCAGGTCAAGAGTGAGTTCAAGGAAAGAAGGAGTGCAAACGAAGAGGGAGTGCAAGCCAAGAGGGGGTACAAGCCCAAAGTGAGCCTAATTAGCTACTATGGAAGGAAAGTCATATTTGGAAGCCCTAATGTGAAGTCAATATGTCCTAGCTAGAAATCATGATGCCCTAGTTGGAAGTATGGAGGCCCAAGTTGGAAATAAGTAGAAGAGTGAATACATGGTAAGTTCGATCCATGTGTTAAATGTTACACCAAAAGTGAGTATCAATGATGAGATGATTGAGCATGATATAATGGTTCTTAAAAATATAGGGTTAATGATTGACCATGTGGTTAGTTGAATGTGCACTAAGGTTTGGCACCTAAAAGGTATAGGGATCAAACCCCTAGCCCTACCCTTTGAATTAAGTTTTCATTTGTACAACTTGATTAGTCTAATGGTAGAGGTTTTTGAAATCTGAATAGTAAGGTTCAAATCCTATGGAGGATATGGTTGTACACAATGTTTTGATAACTAGAGTATGTTTGTATAATACATATATTGGGTAAACAACATCCTTTGTGAGGGTTGTCTCATATAGCCTATGACCTTGTGGATGTTAAAAAATGTTTTACCCTTTACACTTCTAAAAGCCTTCTAATTGCTATAACAATGTATTTAGAGGCATGTAACATTTAGATGTGCATTATTTTGCTAAAAACACCCCCAAATCTTGAATTTTACTATAGAGTAAGATTTTATCACCCAAGGTAACTCAAGGGTGAATTTTTCCTATAAATAAGAGTCATGGGCTTTATTGTAAACATCTTTTGATCTTGAGGAAGCAATAACTACATTGTGTGAGACTCACATTGTACTTGCTCCTTCTCCAAATTAATAAAAAATTGATGATATTTTTTGCTTTCCATGGTCTTGGATTGTGGAATATGTGATGATTACATAACTATCCTCGTATCATCTTGATATTCCTTGTTAATTTTAATTCATGTGCATAGGATTCCAATGTTAATATTTATTTTCTTTTTTAGTTGATTGATCACACTATCCTTGCTACAGTTACCATTGTACTTACTTTTAATCTCGTAGCACTCTAAACTTCCAAATTTAGTTTTTTTGCATTTCACTTTTCACACTTTAATTTTCCACATTTAATTCCATTCAAATAGGTTACATTTAGCAAGGATATAAGGAAATCAACCTAAATTTGAAGGTTGAAAGGGGCACTATCCATTCCTTCTAATACTGTTGAAATGGGATTATGAGTTAAAAAGAAGCTACATTAATTTGCAATTCAATTATTCCATTAGATAATAAATATTTTATTAATAATTATATGATTGGATTCAAATTAAGGGTATATTTATGTGGATCAAATGCTTGATGAACCATGAAACTTAAATTCTTCTTTAAGTGTCATTAGCAATGGTTCGGACTTTGTATCTTCTTTGGGAGGTCCAAGGTTCAAACCAAGGTGTGGGTGAGTGTGTGAGGTGTGTGTGATGGCTATGTGTTAAATTATATATTGATAAGCATAGCTCTCGGCTTTACGAGAGGTCATGGTTGGGAGGAAACTGTTCAACCTTGTGCATTAGTCGTAGAGGTTTATCACACTAACCAAATAAAAATAATAATATTTCTACCGGCAAGGACGCATTATCGGTGATGTGACCCGGGTTCAATCCCCACGACGAATATGTATATATATATATATATATATATATATAAAGTATTTACTCAATAAAATAATAATAATAATAATATATATATATTTTTTGGTAAGTTGGAATTATATTACAGGCGGGTTTTGAAAGGATCCCAAAAATCTTCTTACAACAGGTCAAAAGACCAAACCGAGGGTTAAAACACAAATGACACATCCCACGCAATGGGAGACTCATTACAAGGATGAAGATAAAATCCCATCTAGCTTAAACATCCAAAGACCACCACAAAGGAAATCCCGCCCAACGAGAAAAACTGGCAGTCAAAAAGGGAAAATCCCACCCAGCAAGGACCCTAGCAAATTTAAAAACCTTCCCAGCAGGGAAAATAACAGAAAAAATTACAATCCCGCCTCATGGGGAAAAAACCACACAATCTGGAAATCCTGCCATGTGGAGAAAACAAGCATGTTTAGGAATCCCGCCAAGCAAGAAAGGCACACAAACCCTAAACCAACATGTTTGAGAAATCCTACCTAGCGGGAAAACCAGCAAAATTGAAAGATCTCGCCTGCGGGAAAACCACCAAACCAACCCTAAATCGGGTGTGAAGGGTCCCACCTAGCAGGGACAAAAAACCAGCAGCAAGGGAAGGTCCCACCCCGTGGGATACCCAACAGCAACAGGAAATCTTGCCTTGCAGGATAAAATAGCAGCATGCCCAGAATTCCACCTTCAGAGAAACTAGCAAGAGAAGGCAAAACCACCCAACGGGAAAAACTAGTAGTATGCCCAATACCTACAGATAAACCCACGACCCCCCATCGGGGAAAACCAGCATGCCCTGAACCTGCAAAAAATCCTACGAACTCGTGGATCCCGCCCAACGGGAAAACCAGCAGCATGCCTAGAAGAACACAACCCCTATCTAACAGGAACCCCGATCTGGGATGCAAGCTGCAGAGGAGAGAAATGGAAGCTATCTCATGAGCATTTATGACTGAGAAGGAATTTGATGGGTAGAAAAAATAGCGGAAGCCATTGCATTGTAATAACTTGAGCCCCCATCCCAAGATCAAACCCTGCAAGGAAACAAGCCATTAAAACCACCATCAAGAAAAATTCTAGCCCCACCATTGTCTGTCAAGGAATGGATCCAAGGAGAGATGTAGCTGCATGCATGGGCACCCCCTAGGACCCAAACAACAAACTACAGAAAGATCCCTGAGATCCATCCACAAGAACAAACAAACCCCGGATCTACAAGGAGATCCCGAAGACAAGGGTTTCATGGGGCGACTGGGAAAACCATCTACGAGAAAAGGCACCCCCCGAAGCCAAAAGAACGCAGATGAAGATCTCGAGTAGCAACCAGAAAACCAGAGCCAACCCTTTTCCAACAGCCCCGAAAGCACACTGGAAACCTGTCGAACTAGAAAACTCAGGGCAAGAAACCACCAAATCCTCCTTGTAGACCAGCAACCCCGTCAAGAGGGAAACCTGAGAAAATAAGCGAACCTAGAAACTAGGCCTGAGAGCCGACCCGAGAGGAAGACAAGGAAAAGGAGAAGTGGGACTGGTCAGTCCAAGGGAACTTGGAGCTGGAGCCATCCCTCCCTTGCCCCCCTCCGCTCTAGTTCGCTTTTCTCTAAGGTCAAACTTAATGTTTTAAGTTTGTGTTTAAGCTGTAGGAAAATTTGGATTGCATTTACCCTTAATAATATTTCTTTTAAATATTAATGAAAGACTTTATATTTCATAAATGTATTTGTCTGCGTTTAAAATTTAATTAGAATTATTAATGTATAAAATACTTTTAGTAAAAACAAAATTACAATATTAATAATAATTTAAAAATATAATTATTACAATAATTTAAAATATAATTATAAATAGTATTTATTAAATAATATACTTAATTATTATTAAATATTTAATATTATTCTAATAAATTCATAAAATGATCTCAAAAGATAAATTTTAACTAAAAATTTATTATTATAATAGACTAGTGCTTTCCTTGGTTAGACACGAGAGACATGAGCTAACAAAACCCAAGCCTTAATCATGGATATACAACTTAATGATATGTCCAAAACCTTCCACCATATTAAAATATATACACATAATTTCAGTAGTTTCATTTATGAATATAGGGTAAATATAATCATATAAAGATTAGGTGGATTTGCAAAAGTTTGATTTTATTGGTTAAGTACTTTGGTTAAAAAGATATTTAGGTTTAAAATTTAGGGGCACACTACCAGATTTAGCAAAAGTATTAGTTAGTTTTGAATCTTTTGAGTGTAGGTCAGACAGACAACGGCGGTATGAATCGGGGGTGATCGGTGGTCTCCATCTCACGGCAGGTCAACAACAACAAAACAAATAAACTATTGAAATCAGTCCATATGATTTAAATCTTACACTTACCAATTGTTAAAATTAGTGATTGTAACCAACCCCCTTATCTTGTTATATACATTTTTGCAATTATTTTTATATTATGTTTTCATTTTAAGAATGTGAAAATCATCATTAATTCTACTTCCATCGTGAACTTTTTTTTTAAGGAGACAAGTTTCCTTCAAAATTATGGTAGTATAAACATCATTTTCACATTCAAGGAAACTTATAATTTCCTTTAGAAAATAGCTTGAGTTTTTTTGAGGGCTTGGACTTCTTTGTCATTACAACTTAGCACTAAAACCTATTAAATATTTTCATAAAAATATTAAATTGAGTTTTAAGGATGAATGGTCCAATAAAGTTTGACTTGATATAGCTTGGTTTTTTTACAATGTGACTAGCATACAAAATATTTAAAAATATAATGTAGCAAGGTAGGGTAGTTTGAAAGGAAGATATTCCTATTTATTATTTGCATCGTTTATTTATTTATAATTAATTTGAGTGTAAAATAAATAATTTTAATTAGTCTTTAATTTTTACTCTATTAAACCTTAAAAAATTATTTTTAGAGTTTGACATTTAGATTGTATTTTCATACATGTTCTAGTTAGTATTTAAGTGTATTAAAAGTAGGAAAAATTTAGAAATTATGAGATATTTTATAATTATAATAAGAATAATATTTATATAAAATAGAAAACTAGAATTCAACAAGGAGAAAATCTCTCAAGAAATAATAATAAATAAATTAAGATATATTTACTCACTTAAAATAATAAAATTATGTGTTGCTATGGATATTTTAAAACGTTTTCCACAATCCATTAAAATTAAAATTAAATCTGAATCAACAAAATGGGATCAATAAATAGATTATGAAAATATTACATTTCATTGCCATAATTGTTTTGAGATTGGACTTGCAAAGTTAAAACTATGAAGAAAGAGACAAAAAATTCTAGCCATGATATAAAATTCAAGATGAAGCAAGAAAATCATACAATAATAGAAGCTAGATCAGATCAAGGATATTTCACTCCAAAAGAAGAGGCACAAGGATATTCCACCCCAAAATAAGAGGTAAATAAATCCCATCGACAATATAAATTGGCAAGTTTCAAAGGAATTAAAGGTGCAAAAGAAGATGTGGAGATAAAACCCAAAACAAAGACAACAAAAAAGGTCAAGTTTATTCTAGGTAAATCATCTTTATTTTCCTCAAGTAGTATAGAATTCTCTCGAGGTAATAAAAGTGAAAGTGATGAGTATGTTCCCCCTTGAAATTTAAGGTTTCAAGAGAAACATAATAAAGAAATAAGGATGGAGGAAACCCATAACAATTTAGGGTTTTTAGCAAAGAATAAGAAGATATTTGCTACAGAAGAGCATCCTTGGGTTTTCAGGGCAACATAAAGAATATTGTGCTTTTGAGGTTATTCCTTTCACTTTAGATCCTCTAAAAAAAGATAAACCTAAAGACTGATAAGTATTACTATGAGCAATGTGAGAAGATTGAAGATATTGATGAGGATGAAAGTATTGTTGGGAATGAAAAAAAGAGAGGAAGATCCAATAAGCAAAAACAAAGAGAAAAATAAACTCAAAGGAATATTGATGTGGGAAACAAAAGCAAATATCACAAGTGTTAAAAAGAAGTGGGGCTAAACCCACAAATAAAAACAAAAAATAACATTGGAATATTAGGGGAATGATTAAGAACCCATAAAAAATATATTAAGAAATTGTGAGGATGTTATAGACAATATATTTATAGATATAGAAACTAGGCAACGAATATTTTGGTCATTCATGGTGTTGAATTTCATCTTGATAGAAGTTAAATTTCAAAAGACATATGATATAAAAGGATTTGATTGTGGAAACTTAGCAGTTTGAGGAAGATGTATAATATATTTGATAGAAAGACAAAGTTGGATATGCTTTAATTAACCTATTAGAAATGTAATAAGAGCAATGTAGCATTTTGTTTTTCTAATGGGATGGAAACCACACAACTTATTAAAAAAAATATAAATATTTTTATGGGTGTGCTTCCCCATAAGAGTTAGAGCTAGGGTTTTTTTGACCTAATTCTTCATTGGAATTGGATCCAGGGTGTTTTTGGGCTTGTTTCTCCATGGGAATTGGAGCTTGGATTTTTTTTGGGTCTGCTTCTCCATAGGAAATGGATACAAGGTTTGTTTGGGTCTTTTCTCCATAGGAATTGAAGCCATGGAGCTAGGGTTTCTAGGTTTGTTTATTTATAAGAATTGGAGCTAGGGTTTTTCTAGGTGAGCTAGAACTCCTTGGGTGTGTGTGCTAGGAGGTATTATTAGACTTATGTTACCTTCAATAAGAAAGATTTTTGCATCTACATTTGAAATTTTGTAAAAGGGTTTAGGCCCTCTCAAAATCTTGTTTTTACCCTATTAAAAAAATGATATAAAATAATTATATAATTTTTTAGGATAAAATATTTAATTACTTAATTTTTTGAAAATTTAAATTTTACTTGCTAGTCTTGTGTGTGAATTAAGGTAGACTATTTTCTAGAATGATTGTAGAGAAGATTTATGCAATCTATATTTTTATATATTGTCGTGTCTTCAATTTTTTATTATTTCTTAGGCATCAATATAACTTATTTGTTTTATATATGCATTAATTGAGATTTTTAATTGAGATTTTTCTTATGGTAATATTGGTCCAATATATGTTGGTTTTGATAGATATATTATATAAGTTGTCTTGATGATAAGGTAAAATATGAATGATATTGATGATTTATTACATAAGTTACATGGAGATGGCATTGCATCATGTTATTGTATTTTTTTATTTCTTAATATCGTTATTTATTCTTAAATAAATTGAGATTATCTATAGTTAATTTGGTGTCATATTAATTTTTTTTAATGACCTTGAATTGATATGATTATTAGTTTAACGGAAAAAATAAGAAAAGTTTATAATGATATACTTAATTTTAATTAATAATGTATTTAATTTTTATGATAAAATAGTTTATTTAATAAACTTTAAAATCGCTTTAAAAGATGAATTTTTCCTTAACCAAGTATTAAAAATAGAATAAAAAAAAGTTTTCACTCATCCTAAATTTAAAAAGGGAATGTATGAACCACCTTGAAAGAAGAGTTCTAAGAAAACATACAATTGAATCACTAATTGGATAAAATTTACATATAAAAATATAAGCCTTTAAAGGTTAAAGAGCCACTTTAAAAGTAGAAATTTTGGAGAGGGAAAGAAGAAGCAATTAAAATCAATGTAGAATTTGAACTTTGCATCAACACTGTTCATCTATTCTTAGCACATATGAAATAGTTATCTCAAGCAAATACTATAATTTTTTATTTAAAATTAAATAAATAAAATTATAGATTATAGTTTATTATTATGAATTAATATGTGGATGTTAGATAAAGAATAATGTAAATGAATATAGTTAAAAATTCTCAATATGATTATTTTAATAAAAAAAATTGATTGATAGTAGAAGACGTTTTAAAAGGGTCCCCAAACCTATTACAAGTAAGGTTTTTAAAAGGAACCCCAAACCTTAGATGTAGCAATAGGACATCAAGTAGGTTTTTATATATGCATTAATTGAGATTTTTCTTATGGTAGTATTGGTCCAATACATGTTGGTTTTGATAGATATATTATATAAGTTGTCTTGATGATAAGGTAAAATATCAATGGTATTGATGATTTATTACATAAGTTACATGGAGATGGCATTGCATCATGTTATTATATTTTTTTATTTCTTAATATCGTTATTTATTCTTAAATAAATTGAGGTTATCTATAGTTAATTTAGTGTCATATTAATTTTTTTTTAATGACCTTGAATTGATATGATTATTAGTTTAATGAAAAAAAATAAGAAAAGTTGATAACGATATACTTAATTTTAATTAATAATGTATTTAATTTTTATGATAAATTATTTTATTTAATAAACTTTAAGATCGCTTTAAAAGATGAATTTTTCCTTAACCAAGTATTAAAAATAGAATAAAAAAAAGTTTTCACTCTTCCTAAATTTAATAAGGAATTTATGAACTAACTTGAAAGGAGAGTTCTAAGAAAACATACAATTAAATAAATCACTAATTGGATAAAATTTACATATAAAAATATAAGTCTTTAAAGGTTAAATAGCCACTTTAAATGTAGAAATTTTGGGGAGGGAAAGAAGAAGCAATTAAAATCAATGTAGAATTTGAACTTTGCATCAACACTATTCATCTATTCTTAGCACATATGAAATAGTTATCTCAAGCAAATACTATAATTTTTATCTAAAATCAAATAAATAAAATTATAGATTATAGTTTATGATTATGAATTAATATGTGGATGTTAGATAAAAGAATAATGTAAATGAATATAGTAAAATTCTCAATATGATTATTTTAATAAAAAAAAAATTGATTGATAGTAGAAGACGTTTTAAAAGGGTCCCCAAACCTATTACAAGTAGGGTTTTAAAAGGCACCCTAAACCTTAGATCTAGCAATAGGACATCAAGAAATACTGAGCTAGATTACATGAATCAAACCCAAAAATCCAATGAAACAAGCTCCTAGCAAATAAGCTGCAGATTTTTATCAAACAAATACAAGAGATTGTACCATCTATTTTAATAAATTTGAATTTATATTTAATTGTGGTTGAAATTTAAAAATTCCTTTTAAATAATAGATATTTTAATCTGGAAATGGTGATTGTTATGTCAATATTAAAAGCCTTACAAAATTTGATGTACTTTTTTATATTATTTCTTAATTTTTAAATAAAGATGAAATTATTATGTTATATAATCATAGATTATAACTGAATAAAATATTATGTGATATGAATGAATTGTTATGATTCAAGTTAGTTTTAGAATGAATTTATTTATGGTGAATTAGGACCAAAATTATTATTATGCCCAAATTATGATATATAATATGTATACTAGTTTGGATTAGGATAATTTGTAAGAACTCATAGGGTTTGATGGTGATAATATGTCAACTATATGAAACCTTGATCAACATAAAATATTGATGGGTGATATTTGTCTATATATTTTTGTTTTATGTGATAACCTCTCAATTATTATATATTCATATTCGTTGCTATGGCAACATGTGGACAACAAAAAGATGCACCATTGCAAATATAATTAAAATAGAAAGGAAATACATATTTTATGCTCTTTGTTTTCATTTTTGGTTACAATATAAAACCCTCATGGGGTTATACAAACATCGAGGGATCGATTCCATTTTGCAAGTAAAAAATGGTGCTCTTTTTGCTACAACATTGGATGGGCAAGTTTTTCATGATCTTCGCTTCATTGGTTCTGAGTTCACTAGATTTGAGGTGTTTGTATCTATGTTTGGATCTGATTTTGTCAGATCATCTAGAATTGTTGGATATACAATTGGAAGATGTTCATATATTGACCATTTGGAGGCAGACAACCTTTGTATGGTTACTGTATAGATGTAGGACGACTACGATCTGAGGCCACCTGAGGATGAATGACCGAGGATTGGACGTCTATTGTTGCTATTGAAATACCAAATTTGATGGATCTGGAGGATTCGTGTTTGGATTTGGTGGATCTAGATTAGTATTTTAATTTTCTTAATCTGAATCTATGTACCTACACACAATTTAACTACAAACATATTAGTAGCATATATCGAGTCTCTCAAAGTGAGGCCTAGATTTAAGTGAATATACCAAAATTAGAATGCAATAAACAAGTAAAAGTGCACATAAGAAAAGAAAACTCAAATCAATCTTACCTTCCCTTACGATTGTTGTTGTTGTTGTTGTGTTACATTGGGTTACATCGTGCTGCATCAGAAAGTTTGTGCATGGGTTGGATGTCGACCATCTAGGTTTGGATGACCAAAACTTAAGATTGTCTAGGGTCAAACGATCATGGACTGTGGTGTTCGATAATTGTTGAAATTTAGATATGGTCCTATGGGATGTTGTGATCGGTGTTTGGTACAGGATGGGGATGGGTGTAAATGATTACTCAAGAGATTTAGATGCTATGTGGGCTCAGAGTTTCTTTAGTGCTTTGATGCATATACCATCCTCATGCTCCAATAATGAGGAAAGAGTGCATTTATAGAATTTACAGAGGGAATGGATGAGGTGGTGACTCAACCAATTAAGTGGTGTTAGCTAGTGCTTCTATTCTACATTGATATTATCCTGAAGGATGTATGCTCACAAAGAAGGATAAGCTTACCTTGAAAATATCATCGGATGTGCACACCTCAAAGTTATCATCAAGAATGTGCATGTAATTTTGCAATATGTGCGTATTAGATATGCATGTTAACTGTGTGTGTATGCTAAACTGAAAGTGCATGTGGATTAAATATGTATTTTAAATTAATTATGCATGTTTATTCATATGTACATATTTGGATTGTTTATGCATCTAAATTAAATATGTTTATTTAATATGTGCATGCTACACTGTTTGTGCATGTTGTAATTGCATACGTATTGGAAATATCCAATGTACGAATGGAGGTGCAATTGCAAGTTATGGTGTGTGCAGTAAATTGAAGTTCATTTGTGAAAAAGGGTGATCCTTTCTTATGCATGACCATAATGGGGGATGTGAGGTATAACTGAAGTGAACTATTAATGATGTGGCCATGGGGGATGGAAGAGTGAATTTTCCCATGAGGAGGGATGAGTGGTTGTGTAGCCTAGGTAATAATTAATCAATTAATTAATTAATACTTAGGTGAATGAATTTTTAATTTAATATTAATTAATGTAATTAATATTAAATATACTAATTAATTGTGATTAATTAATTAGCATTTAAGATGCTTTATTTTGGTGTCTACTGTAGACACCTAAAACATGTCATGTTCATGGAGACTACTCACATAAGCACACCCATAGGTCATGTGACTAAACCTTGGGACCTTCCAAGTATCAAAAGTGGTTCTACCACTCATCTGGGGCATTTTTCAGCCCATCCAAGCCTGGACGCTATGGACTAGAGTGGCTAGATTCTGGCCACTTAAGCTCAGAGTGGCCAAACCTTAACCACTACAGACGATAGCGACTAAACCTAAAAAGCATTTTGCCATCAATCTAGCCTAATCACGAGTGAAAGTGGCAGTCTACATGCAATAAGACCAAGTGGGGACAACTTTGCATTCTTCCTCATAGTTAGTCTACATGAGGGACTCAAGTCTATATTTAGACATCAGTTAACTGCCCCTCAAGGGTAGGCAAAAGATCAAATTATCATGCTAACTTCTAGTGCACATGAGGGATTTAGTCCTAGGGTTTGAAAATTGACCTAGGGCTTTAAATATTTTATAAGGAGTAAACCTAAAAGCACTAGGGGACCTTCTTCTATGAATAAAGAGAGAGAGAACATCACATATCACATATCATAACTTTGAACAGGTTGAACCATTGATGAGAACTTCTAGAGATTTGGAGAGCTTCCCTTGGAGATCATTTTTGTGGCGAAGCCCTATCAAATTTGAGAGCAAATTTGAGCACCATTGAGGATCAATGAAGTGCTATCCAACTAAGAGGTAATCATCCGTGCACATATAGAAATCATTTAACAATAGTAGCAGACTTAATCCCATAGCCTTTAGATCAATAGAGATAGATTTCACCTTAGCGACCACTGTCTTGGATAGTGGCCCGCAATATAGTCTAGGATTTAGGTGTTAGTTTATTTTATTATGCTTTTTCCATGCTTTCATATCATTAGCATAAGCTTTATTTCAATTATTTGCATTCATAGTACTAGTTTTATTACACTTGTTTTCATTATGCTAACAACCTCATCTAGGGAGGCAATCTTGGACATCTAAGCATGTGTTGTTGTTTCATTGCTTGTAGGGCTATAGGTTCATTGGATAAATCTACAATATATGGAAGCAAGAGGATCCCTCTAGGAATTAGACCTAGAGAATGAGGCATCTATAAGCCCTCATACAGTTTCATGTGCATCATCGGAAAGCCTAAAAAAGTGTATCTCTCTTTGCAAGGGAATATTTTATACATCTTCTACCCTTTGTGTAAAATCATGTATCAAATAAAGGGTATCCCATAGAGATATTTCTATGTAACTTGATCTGGGAAATATCAATACAAAGCATTCCTTCGTTTATTTCTTTGTATTTAGGCTATGCCTCTCTTTTATGCTTTTCATTTGATGCATGTTAAACGTTAAAATATTTGATAATAATAATCACAAATAAGAGTGAGTGGATGGTGCACCGCTTCCCCGAGGTCACTACATATGGTGATCACGGTGGGACCCCCACCTAGTTTTTATTTTCTATCAGTTTACTGATTCATGTTTTTTTATGTGCAGGTTTAGCCTCTCTAGTCTACAATGGACATAAGTCATCCGCTCTGTTCTACAGCAACTAGGAGTCAGTCGCTCTGGTCTACAGTGGCCAAAAATCATCTGCTCTAGTCTGTAGTGGCCAAAAATCATCCGCTCTAATCGATAGCGACCAGAACTAGAGTGCAACATAGGATAAAATAGTGGTTCTCTGAGTTGGATTTGAGGTTGGTACAACTTTTCTAATGATTTATGTTATTTTATCTGCTTCTATTTTCCTAAAAAAAATTAAGACACATTTTAATTTGGAAAATCAAGGAATGTAAAGAAAAGAACCTGCATCTTATGCATCTTAGAGTCTCTTTAGATTTCCACTAGGCATTGTTAGGAACATCGGCTTATGTTTGAAAATTCTACCCAAGAATCTAACCTGCTAGAAGTCGTGTGTTGGTTTGCTTGCTTAAGGCCATGCTAAAGGCCATATTTACACAAGATAGAGTGCATCCATGAATCTCATACTAGTTATGCATATTTCTGAAAGTGAAATGTCATTCATATCAGGCATATAGGAAATAGTTATTTCTGCTGTATGATGCATTTTATTTTATGCAAACTTAAAATGAACCCTACACACACATGCATGTTTTAAACATTGGAGAGTTGGATTTCATCACCAACCTTCAATTCAGTTCGGTGACATTGGCATTCATCTCCTTACATCAGCTTGCCCTCTAGATATTCTCAGAATGGAATTTGGAACTTCTTTATAGTGGTACTAAGTTACTTATGTTCAAATGATCTCCCACTATTGGAACAATTGGTTTAGAGTGGAAGATCTAGGCGAACCCCCCATAGGGATTTAAGTGGTATACCCTAGTCTCTTTTTGAGAAAATCATGTTTGGCATGGGTGTTCTTGATTCCCACTATGGATGAGTCTTCTTATTCTAAATCTAAAACAAGATCAAGAAACAAGAACAACAACATATCAAAAACACATCAAACATTTTAGGGTGCACATAAATTTGTAATCAAGATAAACACTTGTTTGATATTGTTTGGCTACATCTAAAATTGCAATCCAATGAAATAATTCACAAGCATAATGGTAAAAACTAGAAGTAAAAATCCTCGATCCAATACCAAGGGAGAATTTGAAGTAATACATACCCATAGGTGAATTCATAGTAACATTGAACCACATGCTCATAAAATAGTGATACGTAGTTCTACAAGTCTACGGGGTGATAATTCAACCCTTGGGGGTTCTCCTCGAGAAATCCCAAATAGGGAATCAAGTCATGGAACTAAATCACAACAACAAAAAGAGGCCTCATGGACATCATTGATGAGTGTCGTTGAATCTCATAATTTAATCTCAATGATTTATTAATCCGGGGTGGTGTCCAAGGCTATCTACGATAGAAGGCTAAGGCAAAGTACAATTCAGGCATTCAAATTTCAAGCATTTATTGGTGAAGCAGATTTGGTTTAGCCTTTTGGTGTCACACTAAACCTAGTCTGAAGAATGGAAACTGAAATAAATTACATAAATTAAAAAATAAATCTAAATCACAGAATTTAACAATTAACTACAATTGCATGCATTGAAATCTAATCTGCTTTTGCAAAATTGAAATAACAGAATTGAAATTGCTAAATTGAAATCTAATCTACTTTTGCATAATTGAAATATAATCTAATTTTGTAGAATTGGAATCTAATCTACTTTTACAGAATTAAAATATATTCTAAAACACCTGTCAATGCCCTGCCACAAAAGGTCGTCAAGCTCACTACAGGAATTGACAAGAAAATGAAATATGCTGAAAATGAAAATTTGCTAAAATAGAAAGCAGGAAAAACATAAAGGAAAATGCTTAATATGATTTTTCAGCTGACATACACACAAATGTTGTACACAAACATAATAGGAAACATAAATCACACAATACAAAATAAAAACAAAAAAATGAAATCTGGCAAGCAATCTATTAATTCTGCTATAGCAAAATTATAGATTAAAACTTGCCATAAAATCCCTCCTTCTAGATCTGAAAGTGGGCCCATACTTCCTGATCTAGAAGGAGGTGAAAAGCACTCCTTAACTAATTAACACTTAGAACATAAAATGATAAAATACTACACTTTTATTGATGACAAAACATGCTAAAAACTATTACAGAAAATCACTGTACAGTCCTAATTGTTGCTACTAAAAACTCTCCTCTATTCTAATTCCTAACTAGCTCAACCAAGGAGGGAGCTGTGTTATTTATATAAATATTTACAATATATCCCATGCTCAAATCATCCTATGTGCTATTTTACAGTCATTTGCCAATAATTTTGGATCTAAAATAAATGCAAATATGGACAGTTTGTGTTGTAGCAGTAGTCATTGGTCCTTAGAAAGCATCTTCAGTGGTGGGAGTACATGGGAGGAGTCCAGAAATATCTCACACATATTTCTCCACTTCATAATATTCCATTTCTATCTTTGCAAACAACTTCCTATTATGCTGTAGTTATTTCTGTGTTAATCCTAGAAGAGGATCAAAGTTGATATTTTCCATAAATGGTGGCTTTGAACAGCAAGGATAGAAAAATCATATGGGAGATATTTTCCCTTACCTTTTCCAACCTTTATTTCTCTTTTTCCAGATTTAAAAATCGGTCAATAAGTCAAAAAGCACATTCTATTTTCATTCTGAAGATAAGTGGCTTCATTCCGAAGACAATGCAATTCTCATTTCGAAGATCGCTCATTTCGAAGATACTGCAATTCTCATTCCGAAGATACTGCAATTCTAATTTCGAAGATACTGCAATTCTCATTCCGAAGATCCGCTCATTCCGAAGATAATGCATTCCTAATTCTGAAGATCCGCTCATTTCAAAGACACTATGTTTTCTTATTCTGAAGATATCTGTTCATTTCGAAGATACTTTGGAATGAAAAAATGTGTGCTTTTCAAGTGATTTATTCTGCATCTCTCAGGTGGGTTATCTCCTAGGATCATATTCCAATGGTCTTCATCTATTTCCATATGTGAATTCTATGCCTTGCTGTTTATTTGTAGCTTACTGGAATTTACATGGTAAATTACTGCATTTTCCAGTTCTGCTGCACAATTGTAAAATATTGGCATTTCTTGCAAATTCAAATAAATTAGAACATGGAAAAATTATTCAAGTATCAACATGAAGGAGTACATCAAGTTGCTACTAAATTTATACACTTCATTCACCAAGTAACCATGCTGAAATAGTGCAACAATGTCTTTGCACAATTGTCCTCGCTTCGTTATACCTCGTTGTTGCCTATTTAGATCATGTGGAAATGCTTCTAAATAGGTCATATGTCTTCTATAGTCCTTCTGAACTCATTCCATCTATATCCACATGCTTTGCTTGACAACTTCGAGGTGTTCCTATAAAGTGACAACTTGCTGATTTTTATATGGTTGTTTTTCTTAGATTTTTAGATTTATGACAGTCCTAAACTTTTAGCTTAAATGTGGATTTGAAATAAGTTGAAGGTTAGGAAAAAATTCAAAAACCATTGAGAAGTTAATGGATATCAGCATACCACATTTGGTTAATTTAAATGCATGTTCTTACTTGCTACTTAATCACGCAAAAATAGTCATAAAATGCTAAAAATAGTCAAAAACAGAGATATAGTATTCCTAACATAAAATCATGCAAAAAATTAACAAATAGTATATTCTAGTCAACTATTTGGCAATTAACTTATCATATGGTAGTCAAACATTGTGCAATAATGAGTCAAACATTGTGCAATAATGAGGCATTCTTGGGCCTCATCATCCCCCCCAACTTGAACTAATGCATGCCCTCATGCATCTTAGTAGGCCATAGTAATATGCAGGTTTTATTCTTATGAACAACATCCTTTGCTACCTGCTAACTGAGAAATTCCTCCTTGCTACACTATATCAAGTATTTTGCAATTAAGCACATGTATGACTCTTTTTCTCTTTTTCTACAAGTTTTAGTGCTGCAAGGTACCTCTTAAAGGCTTGATAACATATGATTCATCTTGCAATAGTCTTATTGGGGAACCGTATTTTGTATATGCACTACTACTGATGGAATTTTTTGTTCTTAACAACATTTCAGCCTAAATGCTAATTTTTGTTGTTTGCACCTTTTGAACAAAATTGAATTTTTTTTTAAATTTGAAATGCTTGAGGGATGTACTTACTTGTGGTAGAGCCTTATAAACCTCAATATTTGATGTACCCTACTTTTTTTGCTATTCTGTAGCATTTTTAGCAATTCTAGTACAGTTTCTGCTCATTTCGAAGATATCCTACTCATTTCGAAGATACTGCATTTCTCATTCTGAAGATCTTCAAAAAATGCAGAAATGACCTCCTATGCAAAATTTAGATACAGATTCTATTGTGGGTCCATATCTAAAGTGTATAAGCCTTCCATAACATCAAAAATCCCTTCTTGATCCTTTTGTTTAGATGTTATTCTTTGTTTTGTATGTTGCTGTTTTATTCTAGTAGTACTAAAATACAACCTTCAGGTGCATTTTTGTGATTATCCTCCTTCAATTTATCAGACAATTATGAGATATAAATTTGCAGTTCTCCTTCTAAAATTTGCCCTACAAATTGAAATAGAATTGTTGCCATGTCTATCCCAAAATCAAGTTTTTGCACAGTTTTGAAATTTCTATGCAATTAATGGCATAAGGGGGTGTTTCTTGACATCTTGAATATGTTCCTTTTTCAACTTGTCACTATTGTATGAATAGTTTATGCCAAATACCGATTATCATACACTAAATGCTAAATGTTTACTATGAATTATATGTAAGAAACACATACCTTACTGTCTTGAAAATTGGTCATGCACCTTACAAGCTGCTTTTGATGATTGTTAGCAGATTATGTGAAAACATAAACAAACATAACACATGTGCAGTGTGAGATTTGTACAATGGTGGAACAATGATGGGTAGATCAACAAGGCAATGCATTCCGAAAAATTGGTTTTCATGCAAGCCAACTCAGTAGCGCCTCCAGGAAGGTTTTCACTACTGAATTATTCATTTTTTTATATTTTTTTTCATCATTTTTTTCAAAAAAAAAATTTCTTCATCTCTTTTTTTTTTTCATTTTTTTTTTATCAGAAGAGGCTACCTTTTCTGGTTTTCAACAAACTTCTATCCTCTTTTTTTCAAGTGCTTCAATCATATATAACATCTCTCACTCTTATTTGGATAAGACCAATCCTTATTCTGCAAAAACATGTCAATTGTTGTATGAAAACACCATCTCTTTCTGTTGAAACTTGCAACATTGATGCAAATTTCCTTACTAGATGAGTAGTAAGAATATTCTTACATCATCATTGCCTCCTTATTGCTGGAAATGAAGTATTGGCTCCATTGTTCCTCTTTCTTGCTGAAATTGATGCTTGTCCTCATGTATCCCCATTTTTTGGGACATGCCTTTGCTGCAATTTTTTTTCTTTTTTTCTCTTTTTTTCCTTTTTTTTTTTTCAAATTTTCTTGTCTTGCTTGTACCCAAGAAGGAAGTTCACAAACAAGACTATTTTTTTTTTTTTTAGCTTTTCTTGTATATTTTTTTTTCTCTTTTTGTTAGACTTTTTATCATCACTCTGAATCTGATATTGAAGAGAAATTCTCTTCCATTATGTGTACATCCAACGGAATCTCCTTCAAGAACTCCTCCTTAGTTAATGGTGCATGGTATACCCGAAGGCAATGTCCATTCACCACTAACATCCTCCATGAATTACCAATGGGAGAAAGAAGCACTGCTCCATATCTGAAAACTTCTTCAATCAAGTGTTGTCAATGCCTCCTAGTCTGCAAAATCTTGTCAATCTGTTCTTGAAACAATTAAATACCAATTCCCAAAAGATGTTAAGTGCTTACATCAAGATAAAATCTTGATATACCTTTGTAATTCTATGTAAAGGGATTGAAATATTGTTTCAAAATAGCAACAATTTTGCTTTTTGTTTATAATTCAGCCAGCTAATAATGTTCAAGTATTTTCTTGGCTGCACTTCAATTTTTTTCATTCCTAGGAGGACAAAATTTACCCCTTTGTAATTTCTTACTAAGGAGTTCAATGGAAGTAAATTTTCTATGTGCAGTTTTTCTAGTTTTTATCCTTTATCCAAGGCTAATTTCTATGTGTTTGGACTAAAGTTTTTTTGTATATCTCCATTGATTTTTATCTCTTCAAGCTCAGGTAAGTTCTTGTTTGAGCACAGCTAGATGTTTTTGCAGTCAATAACATTTTTTGCAGGTTTTTTTTTTTTTTATATACTAGATTCAGCTACATAGACAGAGGTTGCCTATCCTGTATTATTCAGACTGATCATAGGTTGGGCTAAAAAAATATTTTTGGTTTGCACAATAAAATAAGAAGTGTATAACTTTAGCAGATCAACTACTTATCAGGTAGGATCACCTCTAATGAGATCAACTATTGTTTGTGTAGGCTAAGAATTGCTAGGTTGTGGTTTAGCATGGTAAAATCCTAACAATATTTAAGTAATAATGGAAAACTCTAGGATCATCATTAAGTTGTAAACTCCTATTTTTACTGTGCAAAAGTTTTTGTGATTTTTTTTTTTTTTAATAATTCAACTTACATAGACAGGGGTTGCCTGTCAAGGTTGGGCTGAAGGTGGTGGTTGCTTGTTTTCTAAATGGACTGAAATGTAGCTATCAATAATTATTATTTATACCAGCTATTACATTTAGATTTAACGCTGAAATTCATAACTTAGCATAATAATAATTATTTGACTGCTTTTACCCTCTAACAACACCATGTTCCCCGGCAATGGTGCCAAAATTATGAGTGTCGTTGAATCTCATCATTTAATCTCAATGATTTATCAATCCGAGGTGGTGTCCAAGGCTGTCTATGATAGAAGGCTAAGGCAAAGTACAATTTAGGCATTCAGATTTCAAGCATTTATTTGTGAAGCAGATTTTGTTTAGCCTTTTGGTGTCACACTAAACCTAGTTTGAAGAATGGAAACTGAAATAAATTACAGAAATTAAAAACTAAATCTAAATTGTAGAATTTAACAATTAACTACAATTGCATGAATTGAAATCTAATCTACTTTTGCAAAATTGAAATAACAGAATTGAAATTGCTAAATTGAAATCTAATCTACTTTTGCATAATTGAAATCTAATCTACTTTTGCAGAATTGGAATCTAATATACTTTTGCAGAATTGAAATATATTCTAAAACACCTATCAATGCCCTGCCACAAAAGGTCGTCAAGCTTCTGCTACAGGAATTGACAGCAAAATGAAATATGCTAAAAATGGAAAGTTGCTAAATAGAAAGCAGGAAAAACATAAATGAAAATGCTTAATATGATTTTTCAGCTGACATACACACAAATGTTGTACATAAACATAATAGGAAACATAAATCACACAATACAAAATAAAAACAAGAAAATAAAATCTGGCAAGCAATCTATTAATTTTGCTGCAGCAAAATTACAGATTAAAACCTACCATAAAATATTTCCTTCTAGATTTGAAAGTGAGCCCATACTTCCTGATATAGAAGGAGGTGAAAAGCACTCCTTAACTAATTAACACTCAAAACATAAAATGATAAAATACTGCACTTTTATTGATGACAAAACATGCTAAAAACTATTACAGAAAATCACTGTACAGTCCTAATTGCTGCTACTGAAAACTCTCCTCTATTATAATTCCTAACTGGCTCAACCAAGGAGGGAGCTATGTTATTTATATAAATATTTACAATATATCCCATGCTCAAATCAGCCTATGTGCTATTTTATAGTCATTTGCCAATAATTCTGGATCTGAAATAAATGCAAATCTAGATAGTTTGTGTTGCAGCAGTAGTCATTGGTCCTTAGAAAGCATCTTCAGTGGTGGGAGTATGTGGGAGGAGTCCAAAAATATCTCACACATATTTCTCCACTTCATAATATTCCATTTCTATCTTTGCAAACAACTTCCTATTATGCTATAGTTATTTCTGTGTTAATCCTAGAAGAGGATCAAAGTTGATATTTTCCATAAATGGTGTCTTTGGACGGCAAGGACGAAAAAATCATATGGGAAATATTTTGCCTTACCTTTTCCAACCTTTATTTCCCTTTTTCCAGCTTCAAAAATCGGTCAATAAGTCAAAAAGCACATTCTATTTTCATTCCGAAGATAATGCAATTCTCATTCCAAAGATCGCTCATTTCGAAGATACTGAAATTCTCATTTTGAAGATACTTCAATTCTAATTCCGAAGATACTGCAATTCTCATTCTGAAGATCCGCTCATTTCGAAGATAATGCATTCCTCATTCTGAAGATTCGCTCATTCCGAAGACACTGTGTTTTCTCATTTCGAAGATATCTGTTCATTTCGAAGATACTTCAGAATGAACAAATGTGTGTTTTTCAAGTGATTTCTTCTGCATCTCTCAGGTGGGTTATCTTCTAGGATCAAATTCCAATGGTCTTCATATCTTTTCATATGTGAATTCTATGCCTTGCTGTTTATTTGTAGCTTGCTGGAATTTACATGGTAAATTACTGCATTTTCTAGTTCTCATCGCACGATTGTAAAATATTGTCATTTCTTGCAAATTCAAACAAATTAGAACATGGAAAAATTATTCAAGTATCAACATGAAGGAGTACATCAAGTTGCTACTGAATTTATACACTTCATTCACCAAGTGACCATGCTAAAATAGTGCAACAGTGCTGCACAATAGTCCCTGCTCTGTTATACCCTGTTGGTACATATTTAGATCATGTGGAAATGCTTCTAAATAGGTCATATGTCTTATGTAGTCCTTCTGAACTCATTCCATCCATATCCACATGCTTTGCTTGACAACTTCGAGGTGTTCCTATAAAGTGATAGCTTGCTGATTTTTATATGGCTATTTTTCTTAGATTTTTAGATTTATGACAGTCCTAAATTTTGGCTTAAATGTGGATTTGAAACAAGTTGAAGGGTAGGAAAACATTCAAAAACCATTGAGAAGTTAATAGATATCAGTATACCACATTTGGTTAATTGAAATGCATATTCTTACTTGCTACTTAATCACGCAAAATCAGTCATAAAATGCTGAAAATAGTCAAAAACAAAGATATAGTATTCCTAACATAAAATCATGCAAACACTTAATAAATAGTATATTCTAGTCAACTATTTGGCAATTAACTTATCATATGGTAGTCAAACATTGTGTAATAATGAGTCAAACATTGTACAATAATGAGGTATTCTTGGGCCTCATGAATCATCATCAAGGAGACACGAGGAAGCATAAAGGTCTTCCTCTAAACACATAGAAAATTCTCAAAGACATGAGGAAGCTTCAAGATCTTCCTCCCCACATGGGCATAAGAAGGGTTCTAGACCCCATTCTTCATGCATGGATGACAAGGTTTCCCCATATCCATCTTCATGGAGGGTATATAGGGCTACAAATCCCTCATCACTAAAAAGACATACAAGAGTCACAACACCTCAAACTTCACATGAGACATTGAGAATAGGTCTACCTACTGAAGGTCAAGAAACTAGAGCCACATCCAATCATAGACATCAAAAATAAGATGCCCTTCACAAAAGAGGAAGGATTCTAATAGATCATGACCACGTTGGAGTAAATGGCAAGCCAAGGGATAAGCCATGGAAAACAAGACAGTTAGATGAGTTGGATCGATTGCATCCGAGGCCACCTCCTAGAACTGTAGCCATAGATAATTTTGTATCTGGGAGTTCACAAATTGTTACTTCTGAGTGTACCTCTTAATCTAGGGATTCTTCAAAGTGACTCCACAAGTCTCATGTAGAGTATAACCATAGAGACACTTATCAATACATAAAACAAATTACCGTAGCTAGCTAGAGCAAAGAAATTATAGAGACATCTTCAAGGAATCTATGAATCGAAACCACAAGAACAGAATCAGATAAACCTGATTCCTATTCAACAATGCAATATGACCACATGCAATGGTTATAAAATGCATTGCACAAAGAGTGAGATCTAGTGGAAGCTCTTGAGCATAAAAAACAAAGAGAAAGGCTTTTGTGCCAACATGAGCAACATCTAAGAGAACAAGCTGAGAAACTAGCTCATATCAATTTATAAGCCAATAGCAATGATTGTCAAAGTGATAAACATGTTGACTCACAACAAAAAGAAGAAATATCATAACGAAACCACCACTCAAATCATGAGCAACATCAAACTAGTGGGGAAAGGGTAAACTTGATAAATCAGGATCAAACACATCTTGAATCCCCTCGTAGGAGGAAAGAGAATATAACAAGTCAAATGCACATAGGGTTATCTCCATTACCATCATGAGGGTGCCTGCAAGAAGAGGAAATCCTTGCCTCAAAGGCATTTTAAGCACTTGCTAAAAATATGAAGTCCTTTGAGAAACAAGAAACTATAGGGAACCAACCAACATTGAGTAAAATACACAACCAGCTATTATTTCGTCGGTCCCTAGCCCTGCCTATCCCAAGAAGTTTGAGATGCCTAGGTTAGAAAAGTTCAAGGGTGAAGAGGATGCACAAGAGCATGTCACAAATTTCATTAGTGCATGTTTTCATCTTGAATACAATGATGCCCTTATGCTAAGGACTTTCATTATGACATTTTTTGGCACTGCCACTCAATGGTTCAACAAACTACCCAAGCACAGCATATCCAGTTTTGAAAAACTAGTAAACGCATTCCTGAAGTGTTTCTCCTTTGGTACTAAAATTAAGGTGAACCTTTTAGACTTGGCCAAATTAAAACATTATGATGATGAGCCAGTAATTGAATATGGGGATAGATGGAGAAAAGTCATGGCAAAGTTATCATTCTATGTCCCCATGGAAGAAATCATCCGCATGTTCGCCAAGAGTTGTTCTAGACACATTTCCCTCTTGCTACAACTTCAAAAATATCTGTCATTTTAGGAAGCCTTGGTACAAGCCAAACTCATTGAGGAAATAAAAATGGATGAGGGAATCATTAAGCTCTGAAACAAGGAGTGGAACAAAAATGGTAAGAATGAAAAGTACAAGTAGAAACAGGCCAACCCGGCTCTAGTTAATCAAGTAGTATTGGATGCACCTAAGGATGGGGTTGCTATGCAACCCCATAATTATCAAGCATAGCCCCCACCAACCAATTACGAACAAAAGAACAATCAGGGGTGAAACTGAGAACACAAACCACCTCGCTATTTTACACCTCTATCGGAGTCAATGCAATCAATATTCAACCAATTTAGCGATCCTGGGAAGATCAAATTTCTAGATGTACCTCTTATAAATCCCAACCATCATAAGCCAAAAGGATATAGTGAATATTAATTTTTCCCTTATCACAAGATATTGGGACATAACATTGAGGTTTGCATTGGTTTCAAACATCAGGTGCAAAACATTATTGAGGTAGGAGAACTTAAAGTTGCAAAACCATTGGCTCCTGATAATAGAGATATGGGCATATACAAAAACCTGCTTCCAATCCATGAGGCCCCTAGAGGGCAAGGTGCCCAAGTCAATCAGGTCTGAATTGATATGCCTACCCATGGGTGTATTGGGATGGTTGAAATTGTCAATATAGCTACCAGGACTAGACGATATGGTCAACCACAGCCTCTTGTGGCTCCTATTAATGTCCTAGATACACCTAGGTAGGGGTAGGGGTAGAACAACTTTCTAGTTCCACCAACATGACCTGTGGTAACTGTTAGGAGTAGACTAGAGCAGAAATTGCAAACGACTTCGGCTAAGTTGTTTATCTACGAGCTCATACAATAGTCCCAAAATCACAGGGATATTTTGATGGATATTTTGAGATCGATTGAGCTCCAACCATAAGACCCCAATGCATTCATGCATTTTGTGGGCAAGTACAACAATACCAGGAACCTATAAATTGATTCTATGATCATGATATTAAGACAGTACCTATTGCCTTAATAGACCCTCCGCTGCACATTATTGCATCAGTAAATGATTTAAATTTTAAATGGTTCTTGATCGATATTATTTCGTTAATCAACATTATCACAATAACAACAATAAAACACCTTAAGATCCCCAAGTCAAATATCGTTCCAAGAGCCTACACATTAAGAGCTTTCAATGATGCTTTATGCAATATTGTGGGAACGATAGTCCTACCTATTAAGGTGGGACATAAAACCATCCCTATGATATGTCATGTCTTGGAATGAGCCATGGAATACAAAATCCTTCTAGGGCACCCTTGTATAAGATATATGAAGTGTATCCCCTCAATTTTACACCAATGTGTCAAGTATGTGCGTGATGACAAAGTATATGTGGTGTTTGCTAATGAAGATCCATTAAAATATATCCATAAGGTGGATTTTATAGGGGAATTTTTCATTCCTTATACCCACCTGTATGTAGGACCTTCATCTCCAACTACACAACTAGATAACAGAGACAAAGGGGTACATAAAGACCCATTAACATCAACACCTCCTCTTATGCCCAAAATGACTACTGCTTCTAAAAGACCGTCAATGTCTAAACCAAAATACAATTAGAATCTAAATGTGCCCTTGGTTGAGGAAGGAAATTCCAAGGAAGTACTAACTATAGCTGTTGAGAAAAGTCCAAGTCCCATGGAAGAACAAGATCTCCAAGATCAATCTAAGGAGATACTAGAACCTGCTTCACCAATGTCGTCTGTAGGATCATCCACATCACATGTGACAATACACTTGGTAAGCACATGGATAGGAGAGTATCTTGTGTAGAATATAACATTCACATCCATCATAGAGTCTACACAGGACATGGGATGACCAAAAGACCTAATATCACCATTGGGAATAGTGGTTCCACTTGGAATCCCTCCCAACCAGAACAACTTCATCTATGTTGGCCTGGACTGCACCCATAAGTATACATACATAGAAGAGGAAAATGATGAATTATTCACTGTTAATATTTGTTACCTCTCTAATCCTGAGTTTGCTCTAAGCTACTTTGAATGTTACCATTGACATGGCTACGATCTTGGTATATATGAGCAGGGACGTAGACGACCATTCAAGCCACAATACCATATTCCTTCTGACAAGTTTGGGTTAGGCTATCACATCATAGGTCGAGATGACTCTCTAGAAGTAGCCTTGGATAGGTTAAGCCTGGGGTTTGGAGAAGACATTGATTTTATTCCTTATCACCCACCAAGTGCAATAAATCCAAGTAACAGATAAGTGATCGTGGTAAACATATCACAACCTGATACTTATCATCCAAGCTTCACAATTGATGCCAACCCAATAGGGTAGAACTTGTGGGATGAAGAGCAAGAAGAAAATAGATATGTTGCAAGTGACGATGAAGAACAAACAGGTTTAGCCTATCAGGGCCTTGCTATTTATGAAGACTTACCTGCTCCATCCACAATGACAGTAGATACATATTTTATGAAAGAGACTATGATTCAAAGGACTCAATAGAAAGGGCCTACCTAGGGCCAAGGTAGTGGCACCATGACTTGGGACACCATACTAATACAAATGGTATCTTCATAAGTGACAAATAATATGAAGATGAGACAAAAATGGTCTACTTGGTACCGAGACACGTACCCCTTGTCTTAGGACCGCATACCAATGCTAATGGTTTTTGGATAAGTGATGATGAATTTGAGGATGAAACTAAGATGGCTTATCTTGGGCCTCACCATTTATGGCAAGTCAACATATTGGTAGAAATAGAAGTAGCACTTCATGCCATAGACCCTGGATTGCAATTTTTGGGGAGACCTATCAATGTAAATGTCATTTACCGTGCGATAAATCCACCTCCACCAAATTTTAAAGATCTCTTAGAACCCAATTATCCTATTATCTGACCTACTCATGGGCCAGATCCAGAGATTACTTTCCCTATAGAACCCCATTGTGAGTATGGAAGGAAAACCTCTCAGACAATGTTATGCCCATGTGGTCCTGGAGATCTCATTCCATCCATCAATACGATCTCCATTGATTTGACCACTCCACTTCATAACCCGATAGATCCCACTAAACCACTATGTCTTGACACAAAGGCTATTGATTGGGATCGCACTGATTCACCCATAGAGCCTGAAGACCAACACAATACTAATTTCATTACTCCATGGGGGACATTCTATTACAATGTGATATCATTTGGCCTGAATAATGCTGGTGCTACGTATCATTGGGCCATGACATACATATTTCATGACTACATGCACACAATATTAGAAGACTACATGGATGACTTTCTAGCCAAGTCTTTAGTGTGGCAAGAGCACGGTAAAATATTTACAAAGGTCTTTGATAGCCTCATTGAGCACAATGTTATATTAAATCCTAAGAAGTGCGTGTTTGGCATGAATTTTGGTAGGCTCTTAGGTTTCATAGTTTCTAAGAAAGGCATTGAAGTCAATCCTGCAAAATTTAAGCCTATAATGGAAATGGCCGCCCCTACCAACATTAGGGAGTTAAGAATCCTGCAAGTCAAGGTAGCATCCATCAAATGGTTCATTGCACAAATATCAAAAAAGTGTTGACCCATGAACCGGTTGCTATGCAAGGATGTCCTGTTTCATTGGGATGAAGAATGTCAACAAGCCTTTATAGAGATAAAAACTTACCTGACAACACCACAAGTGTTGGCTCCACCAAGGCCAAAGGTACCATTTTTACTGTACATATCGGCTGCTGATTTCACTTTGGTCACCATGTTGGCCCAAAAGAATGCACAAGACAAAGAGCAAGTCATATATTACATCAATCGCACCTTGGTGAGTTATGAGCTAGGATATGCGTATGTAGAAAAGTTGTGCTTAACAGTGGTATTTGCAACCAAAAATTTGTGACACTACATGTTGAGTCATACGACCTACATTATATCAAAATAAAATCCTTTGCAGTATATGATGAACAATACCTATCATAATACATGTACTGCAAAGTGGATCATGATGTTGACAAAGCTTGATCTAGATTTCATAAGTCAAAAGTCCATCAAGGGACAAGTCATAACAGATCAATTATCAGAGGCACCTCTTCAAGATAGTAAGCCTCTCACCATAGAATTTTCTTGATGATGTGGTCTTCTCAATTTTTATGGGAATCTATATTGATTAGTAGAGAGTAAGGTCTAGTCATGAATGCCTTAGATATTCAATATCCCATCACTAATTGAAACACTAAAATCCTAGTTGGTACAAGGGAAATATGAAAGCTGCAAAAGTGGTCTAGGTTACCTTAAATAAAAAGGGTCTTCCTTGATTATCCCCCTATGTGACCGGTTCAAAGGTACTGAGGTTTTGCAAAAGTAAAAGTTCCACCCTGCCCAAAAATGAGTGATTATCATCACTACATAAATCCCTTGTTTTCGTTAAAACAAGAAAAAATCCTAAAACAAAGTACAACTTCAAAACCATAGTTTCCAAAGTCATAGTTAAAAAGGTACAAAAAAAAAACAAACAAGTGAGTTTCATCCTTACATAAGTCCCTTGTTGAAGAGAAAAAATCAATCAAAAATAAATAGTGATTTTTATCACTAAACATGAGAAAGTATCCCAAATAAAATGAAGAAAATAAGGAAATGGAACTTGAATCCCTATAATTATCAACATTGCACAAAACCAAAAGGTGATCCCCATTACGGGTGGGTGTACAACCATGCCTAGAAATGGTGGTATCCTTACGCATGATGATATGTCTATCATAATAGCATATTGCATTTGTGTAGACCAATGTTTGCATGTGGATGAGCTAGCTTTAGGTAACCCAACACTACCTAGTGGTATAGTCCAACTAAGTCCAACATAGGATAAGATGAACAATTGAGGATCCACGATCTTAGCAATGGGCTAAAAGAATCCTGCCTGACATTGAAGGAAATGCTTGAGTTCTATCTAAATATATTCATTTGCACACATAGGTATAATGAGTATCTAGGTCCATGATAAAAGCCTTACGTTTCAAAATTCCTGTAAGGTCATGTTGCAGCTGTTGATAGGGTAACTAGAGTGTTTGAGTCTTAGGAAAAGCCTCCAAAATTCCTACATAACAATAAATCATATCATCAACCTCATCATCATTTTTCTTTATGATTTTTTGTAAACTAAAGGGTATTACCAAAGTAGGATAGATATAGAATGGATGTTAGAAATGATGTTCAGACGACCACTGACTACTTTGTATCTTTTAAATTACATAAGTTTATCAAGAAATTACATACATTCCATGCCATTAACATTTCACATATGAATACCCAAATAATTAGTTCATGTGATTAGTTACATTGATGATTGTTATAATTTCTATGGTATCACCCAATTAGATTGATCAAATCATATCATATGCATCCCTTATGTTTTAAGTGATTGAAGCATATAGATTCATAAAAATCATATAAAAAGTGCATGACACATTGCATCTACCATATCATAACACAAGTTAGATGCATACAATTAAAACAAAATTAAACACGCATCTAACAAAAATATTGCATCCATAAATACATAATGTCATAAATCATTCATTCATATCTGAGATCACATCATTGCATCCACCAATGAATAGAATCATAAATCCATCATCAAATCAATTCATGATACATCACATCATGTCAGAATAATCACACTATATAGGCATCTACATAAGCATCCATCTAAAATATTTGCATCATCATAAATATCATCTATCATCTAAACACATACATCAACTCATCATAATTTCATCATCACATCATATAAGTAAAACAAAAACATAAAGCAATAAATGACACACATAATGAAGCATAATGTAAATATCTCATAGATATGTGTGTCTCAAAAAGTGTCTCAAAATGTGTATCTCAAGGTGCATGGATATACAAAAATTCCCAAAGGCTACAGTAATATAGGTCAGCTGACCTAAAATATAAGAGCCTAATGCATCATCAATTAAACACTAGTCCTATACCCCCTACATCACCACTCCCTATGGTTGGATCTCGAGCAGAGTGATGAGAGCCTACTTGCATATTTGTGCAAGTCTAGGTCCTATGACTAGGTCATATGGAAGACTGCCCTAAGGTGGAGCACCCACTAGTCTATGATCCACCTGCACCTGTCCACTCCCTAGGAGTGGCTCCTAGCCTCTTGATCTGCATATTGAGGGAAGCAATGTGGCCTAAATGACCAGCAATCATTACCTCATACTCATATAGCAAACCCTGCATCTACCTGATCGCTACCCTCGGATATGTCCCTATAGGACCCTAACGTGTGGAAGGATCAACAACCACCTACATACTGGTAGCACCACCCCAAATAGAATTCTACAAAGCCTATATCTAAGTAGTGAGCTGATCTATAGTTGCATCACGTTGTACTATAGTAGCATCCCTCTGGACAATGATTACATCACGCTGTAATTACTTAATTTTTTTGAAAATTTAAATTTTACTTGCTAGTCTTGTGTGTGAATCAAGGTAGACTATTTTATAGAATGATTGTAGAAAAGATTTATGCAATCTACATTTTTATATATTGTCATGTCTTCAATTTTTTATTATTCCTTAGGCATCAATATAACTTATCTGTTTTATATATGCATTAATTGAGATTTTTCTTATGGTAATATTGGTCCAATATATGTTGGTTTTGATAGATATATTATATAAGTTGTCTTGATGATAAGGTAAAATATGAATGATATTGATGATTTATTACATAAGTTACATGGATATGGCATTGCATCATGTTATTGTATTTTTTTATTTCTTAATATCGTTATTTATTCTTAAATAAATTGAGATTATCTATAGTTAATTGAGTGTCATATTAATTTTTTTTAATGACCTTGAATTGATATGATTATTAGTTTAACAGAAAAAAATAAGAAAATTTGATAATGATATACTTAATTTTAATTAATAATGTATTTAATTTTTATGATAAATTATTTTATTTAATAAACTTTAAGATCGCTTTAAAAGATGAATTTTTCCTTAACCAAGTATTAAAATTAGAATAAAAAAAAGTTTTCACTCATCCTAAATTTAAAAAGGGAATGTAAGAACCACCTTGAAAGGAGAGTTCTAAGAAAACATACAATTGAATCACTAATTGGATAAAATTTACATATAAAAATATAAGCCTTTAAAGGTTAAAGAGCGACTTTAAAAGTAGAAATTTTGGGGAGGGAAAGAAGAAGCAATTAAAATCAATGTAGAATTTGAACTTTGCATCAACACTGTTCATCTATTCTTAGCACATATGAAATAGTTATCTCAAGCAAATACTATAATTTTTATTTAAAATTAAATAAATAAAATTATAGATTATAGTTTATGATTATGAATTAATATGTGGATGTTAGATAAAGAATAATGTAAATGAATATAGTTAAAAATTCTCAATATGATTATTTTAATAAAAAAATTGATTGATAGTAGAAGACATTTTAAAAGGGTCCCCAAACCTATTACAAGTAGGGTTTTTAAAAGGCACCCCAAACCTTAGATATAGCAATATGACATCAAGAAACACTGAGCTAGATTCCATGAATCAAATCCAAAAATCCAATGAAAAAATCTCCTAGCAAATAAGCTACAGATTTTTATCAAGAAAATACAAGAGATTGTACCATCTATTTTAATAAATTTGAATTTATATTTAATTGTGGTTGAAATTTAAAAATTCCTTTTAAATAATAGATATTTTAATCTCGAAATGGTGATTGCTATGTCAATATTAAAAGCCTTACCAAATCTAATGTACTTTTTTATATTATTTCTTGATTTTTAAATAAAGATGAAATTATTATGTTATATAATCATAGATTATAACTGAATAAAAGATTATGTGAGATGAATGAATTGTTATGATTCAAGTTAGTTTTAGAATGAATTTATCTATGGTGAATTAGGACCAAAATTATTATTATGTCTAAATTATGATATTTAATATGTATACTAGTTTGGATTAGGATAATTTGTAGGAACTCATAGGGTTTGATGGTGATAATATGTCAACTATATGAAACCTTGATCAACATAAAATACTGATGGGTGATATTTGTCTATATATTTTTGTTTTATGTGATAACCTCTCAATTATTATATATTCATATTCATTACTATGGTAACATGTGTAGACAACAAAAATATGCACCATTGCAAATATAATTAAAATATAAAGGAAATACATATTTTATGCTCTTTGTTTTTCTTTTTAGTTACAATATAAAACCCTCATGGGGTTATACAAACATCAAGGGATTGATTCCCATTTGCAAGTAAAAAATGGTGCTCTTTTTGCTACAACATTGGATGGGCAAGTTTTTCATGATCGTCGCTTCGTTGGTTCTGAGTTCACTAGATTTGAGGTGTTTGTATCTATGTTTGGATCTGAGTTTGTCAGATCATCTAGAATTGTTGGATCTACAATTGGAATAAGTTCATATATTGACCATTAGGAGGCAGACAACCTTTGTATGCTGACTATATAGATGCAGGACGACTATGACATGAGGCTACCTGAGGTTGAATGATCGAGGATTGGATGTCTACTGTTGCTATTGAAATACCAAATTTGATGGATCTGGAGGATTCATGTTTGGATTTGGTGGATTTAGATTAGTATTTGGATTTTATTACTCTAAATATGTGTACCTACACACAAGTTAACTACAAACATATTAGTAGCATATATCAGGTCTCTCAAAGTGAGACCTATATTTAAGTGAATATACCAAAATTAGAATGCAATAAACAAGGAAAAGTGTACATAATAAAAGCAAACTCAAATCAATCTTACCTTCCCTTACGATTGTTGTTGTTGTTGTGTTACATTGGGTTATGTCGTGCTACATCATAAAGTATGTGCATGGGTTGGATGTCGACCATCTAGGTTTGGATGACCAAAACCTAAGATTGTCTAGGGTCGAATGATCATGGACTATGGTGTTCGATAATTGTTGAAATTCAGATTTGGGCCTATGGGATGCTGTAATCGGTGTTTGGTATAGGATGGGGATGGGTGTAAATGATTACTTAAGAGATTTAGATGATAGGTGGGCTCAGAGTTTCATTAGTGCTTTGATGCATATACCATCCTCATGCTCCAATAATGAGGAAAGGGTACATTTATAGAATTTATAGAGGGAATGCATGAGGTGGTGACTCAACCAGTTAAGTGGTGTTAGCTAGTGCTTCTCTTCTATATTGATATTATCATGAAGGATGCAAGATCGCAATGAAGGATAATATTACCTTGAAAATATCATTGGATGTGCACACCTCAAAGTTATCATCAAGAATGCGCATGTAATTTTGCAATATGTGCGTATTAGATATGAATGTTAATTGCGTGTGTATGCTAAAGTGAAAGTGCATGTGGATTAAATATGTATTTTAAATTAATTATGCATGTTTATTCGTATGTACATGTTTGGATTGTTTATGCATTTAAATTAAATATGTTTATTTAATTTAAATGTGCATGCTAAATTGTTTGTGCATGTTGTAATTGCATATGTATTTGAAATGTCCAATGTACGAATGGAGGTGCAATTGCAAGTTATGGTGTGTTTAGTAAATTGAATTTCATTTGTGAAAAAGGGTGATCCTTTCTTATGCATGACCAAAATGGGGGATGTGAGGTATAACTGAAGTGAACTATGGATAATGTGGTCATGGGGGATGGAAGGGTGAATGTTCCCATGAGGAGGGATGAGTGGTTGTGTAGCCTAGGTAATAATTAACCAATAAATTAATTAATACTTAGGTGAATGAATTTTTAATTTAATATTAATTAATTTAATTAATATTAAATATACTAATTAATTGTGATTAATTAATTAGCATTTAAGATGCTTGATTTTGGTGTCTACTATAGACACCTAAAACATGTCATGTTCAGGGAGACTACTGATAGAGGCACACCCATAGGTCATGTGACTAAACCTTGGGACCTTCAAAGTATCAAAAGTGGTTCTACCACTCATCTGGGGCATTTTTCAACCCATCCAAGCCTGGCCGCTATGGACCAAAGTAGCTGGATTTTGGCTGCTGAAGCTCAAAGCGGCCAAACCTTAGCCACTACAGACGATAGCGGCTAAACCTAAAAAGCATTTTGCTATCAATCTAGCCTAATCACGGGCGAAAGTGGTAGTCTACATGTAATAATGCCAAGTGGGGATAACTTTGGACTCCTCACAAATAGTCTACATGAAGGACTCAAGTCTAGATTTAGAAATCAGTTAACTGCCCCTCAAGGGTAAGCAAAAGCTCAAATTATCATGCTAACTTCTAGTGCGCATGAGGGATTTAGTCCTAGGGTTTGAAAATTGACCTAGGGCTTCAAAAAATTTATGAGTAAACCTAAAAGCACTAGGGGACCTTCTTCTATGAATCAAGATAGAGAACATCACATATCACATATCATAACTTTGAACAGGTTGAATCATTGAGGAGAGCTTCTAGAGACTTGGAGAGCTTCCCTTGGAGATCATTTCTGTGGTGAAGCCCTATCAAATTGGAAAGCAAATCTGAGCACCCTTGAGGAGCAATGAAGTGCTAGCCAACTAAGAGGTAATCATCCGTGCATATATATAAATCATTTAACAATAGTAGCAGACTTAAGACCATAGCCTTTGGATCAATAGAGACAAATTTCACCTTAGCGGTCATTGTCCTGGATAGTGGCCCATAATCTAGTCTAGGATTTAGGTGTTTTATTATGCTTTTTCCATGCTTTCATATCATTAGCATAAGCTTTATTTTAGTTATTTGTGTTCATAGTACTAGTTTTATTGCACTTGTTTTCATTATGCTAACAACCTCATTCGGGGAGGTAATCTCAAACATCTAAGCATGTGTTATTGTTTCATTGCTTGTAGGGCTACAGGTTTATTGGATAAATCTACAACATACGAGAGCAAGAGGATCCCTCTAGGAATTAGGCCTAGATAAGGAGGCATCTATAAGCCCTCATATAGTTTTGTGTGCATCATTGGAAAGCCTAAAAAAGTGTATCTCCCTTTGCAAGGGGATATTTTATACATCTGCTACCCTCTTTGTGTAAAATCATGTATCAAATGAAGGGTATCCCGTAGAGAGATTTCTATGAAACTAGATCTTGGAAATATCAATACAAATCATTCATTCATTTATTTCTTCGTATTTAGGCTATGTCTCTCTTTTATGCTTTTCATTTGATGCATGTTAAACGTTAAAATATTTGATAATAATAATCATAAATAAGAGTGAGTGGACAGTGCGCTGCTTCCCCGAGGTTGCTACATATGGTGATCATGGTGGGACCCCCACCTAGTTTTTATTTTCTACCAGTTTACTGATCCATGTTTTTTTATGTGTAGGTTTAGTCGCTCTGGTCTACAACGACCATAATTCATTCGCTCTATTCTACAACAACCAAGATTCAGCCACTTTGGTCTACAGTAGCAAAAAATCTGTCACTATGGTCAACAACAGCTAGAACTAGAGTACAGCAGAGGATAAAATAGTGGTTCTCTAAGTTGGATCTGAGGTTGGTACAAATTTTCTAATGATTTATGTTCTTTTATCTACTTCTATTTTCCTAAAAAACATTAAGACACGTTTTAATTTGGTAAATCAAGGAATGTAAAGAAAAGAACCTGCATCTTGTGCATCTTAGAGTCTCTTTAGATTTCCACTAGGAATTTTTAGGAACATCGACTTATGTTTGAAAAGTATGCCCAAGAATCCATCTTGCTAGAAGTTGTGCGTTGGTTTGCTTGCTTGAGGTCCTGCTAGAGGCCATATTTACATAAGATAGAGTGCATCCATGAATATTATACTAGTTATGCATCTTTATGAGAAGTTAAATGTCATTCATATCAGGCATATAGGAAATAGTCATTTTTGCTATATGATGCATTTTATTTTATGCAAACTTAAAATGAACCCCACATACATACATGTTTTGAACATTGGATAGTTGGATTTCATCACCAACATTTGATTCAGTCTGGTGACATTGGCATTCATATCCTTCCACTGTCTTACCCTCTAGATCTTCTCAGAACGAAATTGGAAACTTCTTTATAGTGGTACTAAGTTACTCATGTTCAAACGGTCTCCCACTATTGGAATAATTGGTTTAGAGTGGAAGATCTAGGTGAACCCCCCACTGGGATTTAAGCGGTATACCCTAGTCTCTTTTTGAGAAAATCATGTTTGGAATGGGTGTTCTTGATTCCCACTATGGACGAGTATCCTTATTCTAAATTTAAAACAAGAGCAAGAAACAAGAACAACAACATATCAAAGACACATCAAATAGTTTAGGGCGCACAAAAATTGGTAATCAAGATAAACACTTGTTTGATATTGTTTGGCTACATCTAAAATTGCAATCCAATGAACTAATTCATAAGAACAATGGTCAAAACCAGAAGTAAACATCCTCGGTACAATACTAAGGGAGAATCTGAAGCAACACATATCCATAGGTGAATTCATAGTAACATTGAACCACATGCTCATAAAATAGTGAGACGTAGTTCTACAAGTCTACGGGATGATAATTCAACCCTTAGGGGTTCTCCTCGAGAAACCCCAAATAGGGAATCAAATCATGGAACTAAATTAAAACAACACAAAGAGGTCTCATGGCCATCATCATCAAGGAGATACTAGGAAGCCTCAAGGTTTTCCTCTAAACATACAAAAACTTCTCAAATGCATGAGGAAGCTTCAATATATTCCTCCCCACATGGGCATAAGAAGGGTTCTAGAGCCCATTCTTCATGCAGGGATTATGAAGTTTCCCCATATCCATCCTCATGGAGGGTATATAGGGCTAAAAATCCCTTATCACCAAAAATACATACAAGAGTCACAACACCTCAAACTTCACATGATTTAGTGAGAATAGGTCTACCTACTGAAGGGCAAGAAACTAGAGCCACATCCAGTCATAGACATAAAAAATAAGATGCCATTCACACAAGAGGAAGGATTATAATAGATAATAACCACATTGGAGTAAATGACATCCCAAGGGATAAGCCATGGAAAACAATACAATTAGATGAGTTGGATCGATTGCATCTGAGGCCACCTCCCAAAATTGTAGCCATAGAAAATTTTGTATTTGGGAGTTCACAAACTGTTACTTCTGAGCGTACCTCTCAATCTAGGGATGCTTCAAAGTGACTCCACAAGTCTCATGCAGATTTTGACCATAGAGACACTTATCAACACAAGAAAAAAATTACCGTAGCTAGCCAGAGCAAAGAAACTACAGAGACCTCTTCGAGGAATCTGTGAATCAAAACCACAAGAATTAAATCAAATAAACTTGAGTCCTATTAAAAAATGCAATCTGACCACATGTGTTGGTTATAAAATGCATTACGCAAAGAGTGAGAGCTCGTGGAAGCTCTTGAGCATGAAAAACAAAGAGAAATACGTTTGCACCAACATGAGCAACATCTAAGAGAACAAGCTGAGCAACTAGATCATATCAATTTACAAGCCAATGGCAATGATTGCCAAAGAGATAAACATGTTGACTCACCAAGATAGGGGTGCAACAGATAAGAATAAATCCTAGAATGAGACCACCACTCAAATCATGAGCAACATCAAACTGTTGGGGAAAGGGTAAACTTGATGAATCAGGATCAAACACATCCTAAATCCCCTCGTAGGAGGTAAGAGAATATAACAAGTCAAATGCACATAGGGTTATATCCATTACCATCACGAGGGGGCCTACAAGAAGAGGAACTCCTTGCCTCAAAGGTATTTTAGGAACTTGCTAAAAATATGAAGTCCTTTGAGAAAAAATAAACTATAGGGAACCAACCAACATTGAGTAAAATACACAACCAACTATTATGCCCATCAGTCCCTAGCCTTGCCTATCCCAAGAATTTTGAGATGCCTAGGTTAGAAAATTTCAAGGGTGAAGAGTATGCACAAAAGCATATCACCAATTTCATAAATGCATGTTTTCATATTTAAGACAATGATGCCCTTATGCTAAGGACTTTTATTATGATATTTTCGAGCGCTGCCACTCAATGGTTCAACCAACTGTCGAAGCACAACATATCCAATTTTGAAAAACTAGTAAACTCATTCCTAAAGTGTTTATCCTTTGGTAATAAAATGAAGGTGAAAATTTTAGACTTGCCCAACTTAAAACATTATGCCAATGAGCTAGTAATTGAATATGGGGATAGATGGAGAAAATTCATGGAAAAGTTATCATTCTTTGTCCCCATGAAAGAAATCATCTGTATGTTCACCAAGAGTTGTTCTAAACACATTTCCCTCTTGCTAAAACTTCAAAAATATCTATCATTTGAGGAAGATTTGGCACAGGCCAAAATCATTGAGGAAATAAAAGTGGATGAGGGAATCATTAAGCTCTAAAACAAGGAGTGGAACAAAAATGGTAAGAATGAAAAGTACAAGTAGAAACAGTCCAACCCGTCTCCAGTTAATAAAGTAGTATTGGATGCACCTGAGGATGGGGTTGTGCAGCAACCCCAAAATTATCAAGCATAGCCCCCACCAGCTAATTACGAACAAAAGAACAATCAGGGGTGAAATAGGGAATGCACACCACCTCGCTATTTTATACCTCTATAAGAGTCAATGCAATCAATATTCAACCAATTAAGCAAGGTTAGGAAGATCATATTTCTAGATGTACCTCTTATAGATCCCAACCATCCTAATCCAAAAGGATATAGTGAAGATTAATTTTGCCCTTATCATAAGATATTGGGGTATAACATTGAGGTTTGCATTGGTTTCAAACATCAGGTGTAAAAAATTATTGAGGTAGGAGAACTTAAAGTTGACAAACCATTGGCTCTTGATAACAGAGATATGGGCATATAAAAAAACCCACTTCCAAACCATGAGGTCCCTAGAGGGCAAGGTGCCCAAGTAAATCAGGTCTGAATTGATACGCCTACCCATGGGTGTATTAGGATGGTTGAAATTGTCAATATAGCTACCAGTACTAGATGATACGGTCAACCACAGCCTCCTGTGGCTCCTATTAATGTCCCAAATACACCTAGGTAGGGGTAGGGGCAGAACAACTTTCTAGGTCCACCAACTTGACCTGTGGTAACTTTTCGGAGTAGACTAGAGCAGAACTTGCAAACAACTACAGCTAAGTTGTTTATCTATGAGCTCATAAAATAGTCCCAAAAGCATAGGGAGACTTTTATGGATATATTTATATCGATTTATCTCCAACCATAAGACCCCAATGCATTCACTCATTTTATGGGACAAGTACAACAATACTAGGAACTTGTAATTTGATTCTATGATCATGAGATTAAGATAGTACCTACTACCTTATCGGACCCTCCACTGCACATTGTTGCATCAGTCAATGATTTAAATTTTAAATGGGTCTTTATTGATATAAGTTTGTTAATCAACATTATCACCACACCAACAATAGAACACCTTAAGATCCCCAAGTCAAATATCTTTCTAGGAGCCTACAAATTAAGAGCTTTCAATGATGCTTTATGCAATATTGTGGGAATGATAGTCCTACCTATTAAGGTGGGCTATAATACCATCCCTATGATGTGTCATGTCTTGGAATGGGCCATGCAATACAACATCCTTCTAGGACACCCTTGTATAAGAGATATGAAGTGTATCCCCTCAATTTTACAGCAATGGGTCAAGTATGTGCATGATGACAAAGTCTATGCGGTTTTTGCTACTGAAGAGCCATTCAAATATGTCCATAAGGTGGATTTTATAGGGTAATTTGGCATTAGTTATACCCACCTGTATGTAGGACCTTCATATCAAAATACACAAGTAGATAACAGAGACAAAGGGGTACATAAAGACCCATTAACATCAGCAGCTCCTCTTGCACCCAAAATCACTACTGCTTCTAAAATACCATCAATATCTAAACCAAAATACAATTAGAATCTAAATGTGCCCTTGGTTGAGGAATGAAATCCCAAGGAAGTACTAACTATAGTTGTTGAGAAAAGTCCAATTCCCATGGAGGAAGAAGATATCCAAGTTCAAGCTGAGGATATACTAGAACCCGCTTCACCAATATTGTATGTAGGATCATCCACATCACATGTGACAATACACTTGGTAAGCACAGGGATAGAAGAGTATCTTGTGTAGAACATAACATTCACACCCATCATAGAGTCTACACAAGATATGAGATGGCCAAAAGACCTAAGATCGCTAGTGGGAACAGTGGTTCCACTTGGAATCCCTCCCAACCATACCAAATTCATCTATGTTGGCCTGGTCTATGTCCGTAAGTCTACAGACATAGAAGAGGACAATGATGAATTATTCATTGTTAATATTTGTTACCTCTCTAATCCTAAGTTTTCTCTAAGCTACTTTGAATGTTACCATTGGCATGGCTATGGTCTTGGTATATATGAGTAGGGGCATAGATGAGCATTCGAGTCGCAATACCATCTTCCCTCTAACAAGTTTGGATTAGGCTATCACATCATAGGTTGATATGACTCTCTAGAAGTAGCCTTGGATAGGTTAAGCTTGGGGTTAGGAGAAGACATGGATTTTATTCCTTATCACACACCAAGGGCAAGACATCCAAGTACCAAATAAGTGGTCATGGTAAACATACCACAACCCGATACTTATCATCCAAGATTCACAATTGATACCAACCCGATAGGGTAGAACTTGTGGGATGAATAGCAAGAAGAAAATGGATATGTTGCAAGTGACGATGAAGAACAAACATGTTTAGCCTATTTGGGCCTTGCTATTTATGAAGACTTACCTGTTCCATCCATAACTAGAGTAGATGCATATCAGACGAAAGTGACTATGATTCAAATGACTCAATAGAAAGGCCCTAACTAGGGCCAAGGTAGTGTCCCCATAACTTGGGGTAACATACTAATAAAAATGGTATCTTCATAAGCGACAAAGAATATGAATATGAGATAGAAATGGCCTACTTGGGACCGAGATACGTACCTCCTATCTTAGGAACGCATACCAATGCTAATGGTTTTTGGATAAGTGATGATGAATTTGAGGATGAAACTGAGATGGCTTATCTTGGGCATCACCATTTATGGCAAGTCAACATATTGGTAGAAAGAGAAGCAGCACTTTGTGCCATAGACCCTAGCTTTTAGTTTTTAGGGAGACCTATCAACATAAATGTCATTTACCGTGCAGTCATTCCCCCTCCATCAACATTTAGATAGCTCTTATAATCCAATTATACTATTATCCGACCTGCTCATGGGCCAGATCCATATATTCCTTTCCCTCCAAAGCCCCATCATGAGTATGGAAGGGAAACCTCTGAGACAATGTTACACCCATGTGGTCCTGGAGATTTCATTCCATCCATCAATACGATCTCCATTGATTTGACCACTCCACTTCATAACCCGATAGATTCCACTAAACCACTATGTCTTGACACAAAGGCTATTGATTGGGATCGCACTGATTCACCCATAGAACCTGAAGACCAACACAATACTACTTTCATTACTCCATGGGGGACATTCTGTTACAAGGTGATGCCATTTGTCTTTAAGAATGCTGGTGCTACGTATCAGTGGTCCATGACATACATATTTCATGACTACATGCACACAATCATAGAAGACTACATGGATGACTTTCTAGCCAAGTCTTTAGTGTGGTAAGAGCATGCTAAATATTTACAAAGGTCTTCGATAGCCTCATTGAGCACAACGTTAGATTGAATCCTAATAAGTGCATGTTTGGCATGACTTTTGGTAAGCTCTAAGGTTTCATAGTTTCTAAGATAGGCATTGAAGTCAATCATGCAAAAGTTAATTCCATAATGTAAATGGCCGCACCTACCAACATTAGGGAGTTAAGAAGCCTACAAGTCAAGGTAGCATCCATAAAATGGTCATTGTGCAACTATAAAAAAGTTTCAGCCCATGAATCGGTTGCTATGCAAGGATGTCCCATTTCATTGTTATGAAGAATGTCAACAAGAATTTATAGAGATAAAAAATTACCTGGCAACACCATTAGTGTTGGCTCCACCAAGGCTAGAGGTACCATTTTTACTGTACATATTGGCTATTGATTTTGCTTTGGGCACCATGTTGGCCCAAAATAATGCACAAGATAAAGAGCAAGTGATATATTACATCAATCGCACCTTGGTGAGTTATGAGCTAGGATATGCATATGTAGAAAATTTGTGCTTAGTAGTGGTCTTTGCAACTAGAAAGTTGTGAAACTACATGTTGAGTCATACGACCTATGTTATATCAAAATAAAATCCTTTGTAGTATATGATGAACAAGACCTATCATAATACATGTACTGCAAAGTGGATCATGATGTTGACATAATTTGATCTAGAGTTCATAATATAGAAGTCCATCAAGGTACAAGTCATATCAGATCAATTAGCAGAGGCACCTATTCAAGATAACAAGCCTCTCACCATAGAATTTCTTGATGATTTGGTCTTCGCATTATCAGATCCACCCAAACCTGAAGATCCTAAAAAATAAAGAGACAATGCATTGTTCTTCGATGGTTCGAATTGCGAGCAAGGGGGTGGAGTAGGGATAGTCTTTATCACACCATAGGGTGTTCCATTACCCCTATCACTCAAACTAGACTTCCCTTGCACAAAAAATAACATAGAGTATGAGGCTCTAATCTTAGGACTCCAAACAACCATTACAATGGGCATTAAATGATTGAATATCTTTGGTGACTCTTTGTTCATAGTTAATAAAGTCAAAGGATTGTTCCAATGCAGGTGCCCACTCCTGAAAGCTTACAAGGAGCTTGTTGACACTTACCTAGCCCGACTGAAATGGTATGACATCAAGGCAATCCCTTGTACGTCAAATAGATTTACAGACACCATGGCATATTTGGGATCCTTAATCCCTCAGAATCCATCTACTAATTTTACAACTATTCATCTAAAAGTGCTCGCACACTCAACAATACAATGTAAGACTATGGACAATCAAGAGTCAGTCAACATGATCTAGACTGAACCTAATCAGGATTGGTAATTTAGATCTAGGGCGTTCTTGCAAATGACACCTTTCGAATATTTGATCTCTCAAGGTCTTTCGGAGTGTGGTACAACCATTCACCACAAGGTTATTTCTCAATCTGTGTTCACAGTTTCTGGATCATAGGAGGAACATGTCATTTTATCCATAGAGGCTGTGGCTTATCAAGATTGGCTTTCCCAATTATGAGACTTATTGAAACTTGGAATGGTACCACAAGGCATGTTGCATGCTAAAATATGAGCATTTAAGCAGAATGCGATGAGGTACATCTTTCTAGGAGAGATCCTTCATAGAAGAGGCTATGATGGAATGCTCCTTCATTATCTTAAGCCCTAGGAAGCATCCTGGGAAATTTCACAAACCCACGACAACACGTGTGGTGGTAACTTTAGTGGCATGGCCATCATTAAGTGCATCTTGAGAATGGGTTATTATTGGCCCACTATGGAAAATGACTGTTACGAGTATGTCAAGAAATGATTTAAATGCCAGCACTATACAAACCTTACTCATTTGCCATCACAAGCCTTGCAACCTATTTAGGGAACATGACCCTTCTCACAGTGGGGACTAGACTTAGTAGGGAATATATCACCCTCATCATTAAGCCAACACACATTCATCATAACGACCACTAAGTATTTCACCAAATGGGTCGAAGTGATCCCCTTGACATCAACAACTGGACCAAGGATTGCGAAGTTTATACTCCACAATATCATAAGTCCTTTCGGGGTCCCTTCAAAGATAATATCGAATAATGGGTCATCTTTCAAGAACAAAAATATGTGTGCTTTAATAAATAAATATCACATTCAACATAGTTTTTCAATGCCCTATTATCCGCAAGCAAATGGGCAAGCAAAGGCGTAAAAAAAAACAATAGTCTCAATCTTGAGGAAGACAGTGAAAGATAATCATAAGAACTGGTATTTGCAATTACTTTTGGCATTATGGGCATACAAGAATAGAGATCGGACGCCCACTAGGGCAACACCATTTTCACTTGTATATGGCATTGAGGACATCATGCCCCTAGATTTGGAGATCCCAACCCTGCGCATAGCATTGAAGGACTTCATAGATGATGACACCATATGGCAAGGCCACCTTGATCAGTTAACACTTATTGATGAACATTGATTCAATGCCTTGGAGTATCTATGCATTTATTAGGATCACCTTGTGTGAGCTTATAATATCAAAGTCCACTTAAGGGAATTCAAGGTTGGGGATCTTGTGCTCAAAGAAAACCAGCAAAACTCAAATCTGCCACCACACCTACGAGACAAATTTATGGCAAATTGGATAGGCCCCTACAGGATTTCAAAAAGGGTTGGGCCTTGGGCATATCGCCTCACATAATTGGATGGTTTTGAAGAGCCTGAGTCCCTCAATATAATTCATTTGAAGATATTATATACATAAAATACAAAAAAAATCAAATATGTCATAAAATACAAAAACATTCAAATATGTCAAAAATACAAAAACATTCAAATATGTCATAAAATACAAAAATAAACAAATCCCAAAAACATAAACATGCAAAGTTCAAAAATGCTCCAAGGGTATCTTCACACCGCTTGGTCAAAATCAATCAAAAATGCTCCAAGGGTATCTTCACACCTCTTGGTCAAAATCAATCAAAAATTCTCCAAGGGTATCTTCACACCGCTTGGTCAAAATCAATCAAAAATGCTCCAAGGGTATCTTCACACTTCTTGGTCAAAATAAATAAAAAATGCTCCAAGGGTATATTCACACCGCTTGGTCAAAATCAATCAAAAATTCTCCAAGGGTAGCTCCGCGCTGCTTGGTCAAACTCTAAAATCCCCAAGGGCACCATAAGCCCTTTGGTAAAAAACAATCAAAAATACAAAAACAATGCAAAAATCAAAAATACAAAAATAATTGCATATCACATCTACATCCATATAGTTGCATTACATTAAACATGCATATCTATTGCATTTGAATATGTTATGAGCACACTCTTACAAACAATTCCACAGTTTGTATCACAAACACAAATACACAAGTCCACCTTCATCCATTCATCCATGTGTGTAATTGTGTTTCTCAACACAACCATATCATGTTGCTATAAGGAATAGGCTAGGAATTTTCAGTCATTCAACCATATCTAGTGTTCTTATCAATTTTTGTGGGAAGCCATATTCATTAGTAGATAGTAAGGTCTAGTCGTGAATGCCTTAGATATTCAGTATCCCATCACCAATTGAAACACTAAAATCCTATTTGGTACAAGGGAAATATGAATGCTGCAAAAGTGGTCTAGGTTGCCTTAAACAAAAAGGATATTCCTTGCTTATCCCCCTGTGTGACCGGTTCAAAGGTGCTGAGGTTTGGTAAAAGGACAAGTTTCACCCTACCTAAAAATGAGTGATTATCATCACTACATAAATCCCTTGCTTTTATTAAAACAAGCAAAAATCCTGAAACAAAGTACAACTTCAAAACCATAGTTTCCAAAGTCATAGTTCAAAAGGTACAAAAACAAAACAAACAAGTGAGTTTCATCCTTACATAAGTCCCTTTCTCAAGAGAAAAAATTAGTCAAAAATAAATAGTGATTTTTATCACTAAACATGAGCAAGTATCCCAAATGAAATGAAGAAAATAAGGGAATGGAACTTGAATCCCTAGAATTCTCAACATTGCACAAAACCGAAAGGTGATCCCCATTACGGGTTGGTGTACAACCATGCCTGGAAATGGTGGTACCCTTATGCATGACGATATGTCTATCATAATAGCATATTGCATTTGTGTAGACCAATGTTTGCATGTGGATGAGCTAGCTTTAGGTAACCCAATGCTACCTAGTGGTATAGTCCAACTAAGTCCAACACAGGATAAGATGAACAATTGAGGATCCATGATCTTAGCAATGGGCTGAAAGAATCCCGCCTGACATTGAAGGAAATGCTTGAGTTCTATCTAAATATATTCATTTGCACACATAGGGATAATGAGTATCTAGGTCCATGATAAAAGCCTTACATTTCAAAATTCTTGTAAGGTCAGGTTGTAGTTGTTGATAGGGTAACTAGAGTGTTTGAGTCTTAGGAAAAGCCTCCAAAATTCCTACATAACAACAAATCATATCATCAACCTCATCATAATTTTTCTTTATGAAGTTGTGTAAACTAAAGGGTATTACCAAAGTAGGATAGATACCAGATGGATGTTAGAAATGATGTTCAGATGAACATTGACTACTTTGTATCTTTTAAATTACATAAGTTTATCAAGAAATTACATACATTCCACGCCATTAACATTTCACATATGAATGCCCAAATAATTAGTTCTTGTGATTAGTTACATTCATGATTGTTATAATTTCTATGGTATCACCTAGTTAGATTGATCAAATCATATCATATGCATCCCTTATGTTTTAAGTGATTGAAGCATACAGATTCATAAACATCATATAAACAATGCATGACACATTGCATCTACCATATCATAACACAAGTTAGATGCATACAATTAAAACAAAATTAAACATGCGTCTAACGAAAACATTGTATCCATAAATACATAATGTTATAAATCATTCATTCATATCTGAGATCACATAATTGCATCCACCCATGACTAGAATCATAAATCCATCATCAAATCAATTCATGATACATCACATCATGTCAGAAGAATCAGACTATATAGGCATCTACATAATAACCAATCTAAAATATATGTATCATCATAAATATCATCTATCATCTAAACACATACATCAACTCATCATAATTTCATCATCACATCACATAAGTAAAACAAACATAAAGTAATAAATGACACACATAATGAAGCATAATGCAAAGATCTCATAGATATGTGTGTCTCAAAAAGTGTCTAAAAATGTGTATCTCAAAGTGCATGGATATACAAAAATGCTCAAAGGCTATAGTAATATAGGTTATCTAACATTAAAAATAAGAGCCTAATGCATCATCAATAAAACACTGGACCTATACCCCTTGCATCACCACCCCCTATGGCTAGATCTCGAGTAGAGTTATGAGATCCTGCTGACCTCTCTGTGTAAGTCTAGGTCCTTTGACTAGGTCAGATGGAAGACTGCCCTAAGGTGGAGCGCTCGCCAGCTTGTGATCCACTTGCACCTGTCCTCTCCCTAGGAGTGGCTCCTAGCCTCTTGATATGCATATCAAGGGAAGCAATGTGGCCTAAATGACTAGTAATCATTACCTCATACTCATATAGCAAACCTTATATCTACCTGATCGCTGCCCTCAGATCTGTCCCTATAGGACCTTGAGGTGTGGAAGGATCAACAACCACTTGCATACTGGTAGCACCACCCCCAATGGAAGCCTGTAAATCCTATATCTAAGTAGTGAGCTACTCTATAGTGGCATCCCACTGTACTATAGTAGCATCCCTCTAGAAAATTATAGCATCATGTTGTTGTACCTAGATCTTGGTCGACTAGAGCTCAGCCTCTACATCATGAAACTATGCTCTCAGAGGATAATCTCTCTCCTCGGAATCCAACTCTTCATCCTTCTCCTTCGGAGCCTCCTATTCCTTCGATACCACCTATTCTGTCGGCTAGCCCCATACCTCAGTTCTAGCTCTAACTCTATGCCCTGCTAGATCTACACCATATCTACCATCACCATCACGGCATATACTACCATCGTTATGCCACATCCGATCATACCACCACTACACAAATGCATCTATGACTTTCCCAAAAAATCATGGGTCAACTACTAGGGCATCCTCCTCATTAACCAACTCTATGATATGTGGGGAGTGAGGTCTCTCTCTGCTATGATGTGCCTACACAATAATGGGAAAAGTGGCACATCTTGCTATAACATGTACTGATGAAGAACTTGGAAGTAGAAGAAATACTCCCTGGTGTTGACCTTGCAGCCAATGAGCCACCGCTCGTGCTGCATCCTAGCTATAAAATTAGGAGAATCATCCTAATATGGGCACTCAAAATATGGGTGCCACATGAAGGCTCCAGCCTGCATCCCAGTGAAAGTAGCAATATAGTGTGAGAGCTTCCTTGCATTAGGGTGGCTCTTGTTCTCCTCGCACTCTTGAGTCCATCTGGTGGCATAGCACTGCATCATCAATAACTGTAATCTTAGTGGGGAGTCCTCTGGGATGATCCATGTTGATATGCTCCCATCCCTATACCTGAAGGATAAAGTTGTAGCCAATGCTGATGTTGCCCCATCGGTGGATGTGATACAACTCATCATAGCACTGTTCTAATAGAGACCTCCCCCATGCATATATTATAGCCTCCTCACTATCCAACAAATCCTGAACCATCTCAAGGAGGTTCCACAAGGAACCTCAAGCCTAAGAAATCCAAGATCAGAATGTTTTTGATAACCATCAGCAATACCATGTGCCTCTCTGAGAATATGCCCTCCCTGTACTAGCATATAATAGAAACACCTCCAAACTTTATGTTCTTGAAGGCAGCCACGACATGCCTCCCAAAAACCTAAAGAAACACTTCATCATGATCATTAGTAGTCGAAGAGATGATGGCCACTTCGTAAAAGGGGATCCAAAAAATCCTATACACATCCTCTAGTGTGATAGTCATATCACCGATAGGAAGGTGGAAGGTGTTCATATTGGGGTCCCATTGATGAACCAGGGCAGTGAGGTAGGCCTGGTCCGACATAATCTGTGGTAGCCTAGGAACATACTATAGTATGCGAGCCTTAAGCCAGTACCAGTCTGTATCATCTAGGAATGGGAGGAGGTCATTTAGGAGCTTCGAGTCCCAAGCCTAAGTAGTGAGAATCTAGGAGCAAAAATCAAAGGCATAACTACAATGCATTTAAGGCATACATAAAATATGAAAAGCGGTGCACATAATGATAAACTATCCTAAGTCTGAGTAAAAGAGGAATAAATGCACCTAATCAAGCAACATAATACAAAAAAGCAGCTCAAAAATAAAAAAAAATCAGATAAATCATCTCACAAAATCCATAAAAATTACAAAATTTTCCTAAGTATCCTGGTCATTGTTGCCTATAGTGACCAAAAACTAGCCGTTGAAGCTAGCAACGGCCAAACCCCAATGGTCAAATTTCTGACCGTTGGGATTTAAAGCTGGCAACTTTGAGCGACATCAACCAAATTGTAGGACAAAACGGTCGCTCTGAGTGGTAGTGGCCGATGGGCGATGCGGCAGACGTGTACGCTCTAGGACAAAAATTCCAAAAAAATTTGAAAAAATAGCAAAATGGGGGTAATCCCACCAAAACAAAGCATAACCTAAACCTATATGTGGATTCAGTTTGTTGCTAGTAAGTTTATTGAGATTCATTTATCGGTTACTTAATGAGGTTCAATTTTAACCAAAAAGAAAAGTAGGGTCAAGGTTTGAGAGAATACCCGAGAAGCTTTGGCTCCTCTGTTCACTGATGTCTCTCCTTGTGCACCCATAGTCTTCAATGCAACAACACTCCAAGTTGCAAGCGTCACTTTCTCATCAGAGATCTAGAAAGAAAATCACCAACTGGAAGAATGAAAAGTCAAAACCATAGATCACTTTTTATACTCCTCAAGTCATGCCTCGGATGCTGCTGACATCAATGGCCCGAAATTATTGGTCGCTTAGGATGAGAGCAACCACAGACAGATGCTTAGCGATCATTGGATCGGATAGCAGTCGGGTGCAAAAAAAAATCAAGAAGATTCCTTCCTAGAGGAATAGCAAAAAAAATCAAATAAGCACATTTTAATGGTCATTGATCATCATAATAATCAAAATAACAAAAAAAATTGGATAAAGATAAATCTCAAGTAAGCTTCGTATTCAGTTACTTACTCTATCAACTCAACGGTTGCAGAAATTTGCACTCCATGCAACTCGGTGAGATGAGTAAGTTACAATAGAGCTACTTGGGGTAAATTACTCATTTTAGAATTATGATGAATCACCTCAATCCTGAAGAAGACCAATATGGTCAGACTACTCCACGGGTATGAGGGAATCATACTAATTCTCTTATGACACCAAAAACACAAATCCAAGTGATGAAATACAAGCATAAATATAATCGCTCATCCTAACTCCCTAAGAAGGCTATTTGTGGTCAGAAAGCTCCCCGAGATAGGGATAAGTTATCATCATAAACAAATTGGAATCACACTTGGATGGGGGTTTGACCATTAAAAGAACAAACACTATAAAAGAACCAAAACTAGTCAAAATGGTCAAGTGACTTGTCGCTTCATTCATTGTCTTTCTCTTACCAATTTATTTGTGTTAGGGGGTACTTCAAATCTTCAAATAATCATAATCAAAGTCAACCAAATATCACTTATTCATATCAAAATAGTGTTCATCCTATGAATCATTGCATACAACTCTTACAAAACTTTCCCCAGTTTGTTGGGTTCATAAGCAAATATGACATCTTTAGTTTGTATCTCTCCTCCGATCGGTTCTGTTGTAGCAATATAAGCTACCCGATTGTGTTTGAGGAATGAGTGCAAGTGGACATGTGCAATTACTATGCTAAATTAAGCCTTCAATCAGGTTGAAGCAATGATTCAAATATGTATGCCATCTTGCGTGATTGTGCCATCCAACGTTGATCAGGTCAATGATCATCATACACCCTACAAACATAGCAGTCTACATTTTTTCTCCGTGTTGTGTTTTCTACTTAGTGCATCGCAAAAAAGGGCATCTATAGACACCTAAAACATGTCATGTTCAGGGAGACTACTCACTAGGCACACTCATAGGTCATGTGACTAAACCTTGGGACCTTCCATGTATCAAAAGTGGTTCTACCACTCATCTGGAGCATTTTTTAGCCCATCCAATCCTTAGCTGCTATAGATGATAGCGACTAAACGTAAAAATAATTTTATCGTCAATCTAGCCTAATCACAGCATAAATGGTAGTCTACATGCAATAAGGCCAAGCAAAGACAACTTTGCATTCCTCCTCACAACCAATCTACATGAAGGACTCAAGTCCAGATTTAGACATCAGTTAACTACCCCTCAAGGGTAGGCAAAAGCTCAAATTCTCATGCTATCTTCCAGTGCGCATGAGGGATTCAGTCCTAGGGTTTGAACATTGACCTAGGGATTCAAACAGGTTATAAGGAGTAAACCTAAAAGCACTAGGGGACCTTCTATGAATCAAGAGAGAAAGAGAACATCACATATCACATATCACATATCAAAACTTTGAATAGGTTGAATCATTGAGGAGAGCTTATAGAGACTTGGAGAGCTTCCCTTAGAGATCATTTATGTGGTGAAGCCCTATCAAATTAGAGAGAAAATATAAGCACCCTTGAGGAGCAACAAAGTTCTGGACAACCAAGAGGTAATCATCCGTGCACATATAGCAATCATTTAACAATAGTAGCAAACTTAATCCCATAGCCTTTGGATCAATAGAGATAAATTTTACCTTAGTATTCGTTGTCCTGGACAGTGGCCCGCAACCTACTCTAGGGTTTAGGTGTTAGTTTCTTTTATTCTTCTTTTTCCATGATTTCATATCATTAGCATAAGATTTATTTTAGTTACTTGCATTCATAGTACTAGTTTTATTGCACTTGTTTTTATTATGCTAATAGCCTCTTACAGGGAGACAATCTCAGAAATCTAAGTGTGTATTTTTTTCATTGATTGTAGGGCTACAGGTTCATCGAAAAAATCCACAACATACGAGAGTAAGAGGATCCCTCTAGGAATCAGGCTTGGAGAAGGAGGCATCTGTAAGCCCTCATACAGTTTTGTGTGCATCACCGAGAAGCCTAGAAAAGTGCATATCCCTTTGCAAGGGGATATTTTATACATTTACTACCCTCTTTGTCTAAAATCATGTATCAAATGAAGGGTATCCCGTAGAGGGATTTCTATGTAACCGGATCTTGGAAATATCAATAAAAAACATTCATTCATTTATTTCTTTGTATTTTGGCTATGCCTCTCTTTTATGCTTTTTTATTTAATGCATGTTAAATGTTAAAATATTTGATAATAATAATTGCAAATAGAGTGAGTGGACGGTGCACCGCTTCCCTGGGGTCGCTACAAATACCTCTTTTTATATAAGGTTATATGCAAACACAATGTGATGCTAAAATAAATGACACCTGTCGCTGTGCGAATGGGTGGATGATGAAAATGATTTTTGTGCTTGAGGAGGTTGACGTTTGATTACCCCAAACAATGTAAGATACCCTAGTGATGGATGCGGTGAATGTCTATGAACCTTGTCATTGATAAATTGATGAGTGCCTTGGTTTTGGTGAATAAACCAGTCATGTGGTAAGTAGTCTCATGTGTTATAATTGATTATAAGTGGTCAATCAAAATTACCACCTTTATTATATCATCAATATATAAACCTTTAAAGACATTGACCTAGTGTGTTAGTGTTATGGCCATTGCACAACTAGCCCCAAATTTGGGGACCCACCTTTAATTTTGAAATTTTGGGGAATTTTGGTTTTATTTGAGTGATAATTTTCATAGGTTTCTACCCATGAATTGTGATGTCGGTTCCAAGGTTCTTAGTTGGAAAATGTCTTCTTATATGTTTTATAATTCTAGGTGGTTTCAGGTTAGGATTTTGGTGTGAGTTCAAGAAGATGTTTCTCCTTATGTGTGTCTTTAATTAAGTCAAATATTTTTGAAATTAATAATAATAATAATATAAATATATATATGAAACAAAATAATAATAAAACAATATATATAATAATAATAAATGAATAAAAATAAATAAATAAAAGGAAAATAATAAGTGTTCCTTTTATTAGTTTTCTTACTACACTTTGACGTTTTATTTTGCATAGTTTTTTCAAGATTTAGGTTTGAATTAATTTAATGCTTTTATTTAGGTTTTCATTTAATATAATTTCAAAGCTAATACTATTATATAAATACAGTTTTGCAGATAGCATGGTACATATATCGGGACAATGATGAGGTTGAGACTGGGCAACATGGGTGTTGACATGGGCCCAACCGAGATTAACTACATATTGGTAGCGAACGTGGCAAGGAATGACTTGGAGGCTAATGTGGATGGTACTAGTGATGCAAAAGAGGCCAATGGGGATGTTGATAAGCTGGATATGACTATGAACATGGTATATGAATAGTCAGACCAATGCAAAATATGGATGCAAGCTAGACTTAGCAACAAGTTGGTACCAATGGCTAGTGGTTTCATGATAGACAGTGGGTTTGAATTACCACCATAGTGAAATATTGGGGTCAAGATTCATTTTTCAGGTTGACCTACAAAATAATGGAAATATCATGTGCTACTGACATTACAAATATGCTCGATTGAGTGTTTTTTGGAATGAATATTACGGGTAAAGTTTACTAATAGACTCCACGATGGATCACGTGGATGAGCTATAGCTAACTACTTTAATACTTGAGGACTATTGAATGATAAGTGGCATTATTATAAAGGTAGTGGCTCGATGAAGTATTACCCGAGCATTGCAATAGTAGATAGAAAAATTCTTGACATCGTAGAATGTGTTGTTGATAGTGCATATGGATGGTGATGTGGAAAATATAACTTTGTGGGTGCTGGAGGATAAATATGAAGATGATGATAAAATACGGATGTTGCACACTGAATGCAGATAGGGACGTGGTCCTAAGTAATAAAAATAACCGTCATGTAACTGGACCATGGTAATTGCATCAGCTATCATGTGTAGAGGAGCATTAGTATATTGATCATTCGATGATGAAAATATAGACATGTCTTTGTGGTTTCAAAATAATGTTACCAAAGCAACTGTATAGATCTAATAAAGTCCAAATTCTTGCTGCTATTGATAATAAAAAATCATTCATGCCATAGCTATAGCCAAGGCACATCTAAGTTCCAAAGGATGGAGAAAATTTCATACACAACCATTACACCGTGGAATAACATAGGAATGCTCTAAAATTTGCAGAGAATTTAATACGCAAAAACATGGTCATCTATGGATGGGCAAGGAGTTTCACGTGATACTGAATGAATTTCAAGGTATCCTTCAGATGAATAATCAAAAGGATTTTTTTAAACGTGGTATTCAATGCCACTGTATTTCTTTGGAGTTATTGAGCATCAAAGGGTTACAGGGCCTTGTAATATTCTCCCTCAAACATAGATGCTTCCACTTCTTTGGAAAATTTACGTAATGGCGATGACCTCTAGTCTTAGTTCTTAGAATACTGTAGATAATTTTCTCATGAGAGATAGCAAGCTAGACACGGGATGTGCCTCATCAATGCATAAATGTAGTTTGCAAACTTGATCAATGGCCATTTCAATTAATAAAATGGGAGCTACAATGTTCAAATTCTTTATGGGATCATGATGATGCAGAAACATTAGTTCCACCAGATAGGCGTAGTCACATGATGATGGGTTCACGTTAGCAGACATATGTAAAGCTGGCAGGTAATGTAGATGTCTGCAGGTGATTGGCAACACAAGGTGAATATAGAGAATGGAGCATTCAGATATAGACATTGTCAAAATAGCCTATCATGTGCATTTCAGTTACACCAATAGAAGAATAGTTAGACTATTTTTGGAACATATGCAGATGAGTGAGAGTTACAAAGCTTACTAAATGGGGGAATAATTTTTAATGTAATATGGGGAGCGGTTATAAGTTTATGGTTATAGCAAACGCTAAAAACAAAGAAGATGACAAAAACATTACAAATGGAAAGAAAGAGATTTTAGAAAGTTTTAAATATGGAGAAAATGTAAAGAAGAGGGGGCTGTAACTTATAGAGATAGGAGGATGGGAAGTAGATTGGAAGGATGCTTGGCTACTGTCAACATTTATCCATATTTTGTATGCAAAAAAATAGGTTTTGAATACAATAAATGATTTCATTGCATATCTTTTTACATGTTTTAGAGCTATTTTTATGGTGTTTTATGCAAGAATCTGGTAGAATCATAGAGATAATTTTAATGCACATATCTTTTTACCCCTAGACTCTCACCATAACTAGACTTAGATTGTGTGGATGTACGTCTAACCTGGTTTTTATTTTGTTTTCAAAATCTAATTTTTTTTGCATGATAGGAGATAGTTTACAGTAGCCATATTTGGTCTTTTTTCCACATTTTGGTCTAGAATTTCAAGTTTTATATTTATTTTTCTCTAACTTTATCCGTTTCATATTTTTTAAAATTTTGCAAATACAATAAAAAATATATAAAAATTAATTAAAAATCCAAAAAGAGATGCACAAATGCAAAGAATAAGCTTTAAATTGTTATTTAAAGCAATTATGTTTTTGTTTTAAGGGAAATTTGAAATTCCAAAATTTTATTTAAAGTTCACATTTTAATGGAGTTTTGTAATTTCAAAAGGCTTAACATGATTTCACAGTTTAAAAGAATCAGAATTTTCAAGCTTTACATTTTCTATTTTCAAGTAATGAATTGACTTCTTTTTATGAAAATTTCAATTTCATTAAAGGGAGGTAATTTATATAGCATTTTAAAGGCCACTACACTTTCAAAGGTAGTCATGTAGATCATTTTTTTTTCATGCTCAAAGAAAAATAAAATGAATCCACTCATCATTTCATATTCATATTTCAGGGATAGATCACTTTAACAAATCAAAAATAAAAAATGAATTAGGATCAATTTCATGCACTCATTCATCATTTTATTTCTGTACATAAGGGAAATCAATCCCTTTTAATTAATGAATAATAATAGCATGACATAATAAAACAATACCAACCTAGGTCCCTTGTTAATAGTTGCTTGGAAATAACTAAGGTATTCTAACACTTATTTGATATATTTTCATAAGCATACATGCACACATTAAGTAAAAGGAACCTTGGAGAAATATTTATTTCTTTTCAAGAGAGGTGTTTCTAATCAAAATCCTAACTGTGAGTGTGGTTTTGCAATTGTAAAAAATTACCACTCAACATTTTGGCGCTAGAAGGAGGGTCTGAATTGGTCATTTTTAAAATGCTAAATTTTTCATTGTTATTTGAAAGGTTATTTAAAGATATTGGTCTTGACTAATGAGGTTTTGTTTACATGTGATCACTTTCATTGATTGGAAAGTCTTTTAATTGATGATGCATTAATGCTAACCTTTTTTAAATTGAAGGATGTTCTTTATTGCTATGGTTTACTTGATGTATATCTTTTTTTTGATGAACATGATGATTTATATGTGAAACATTTGAGGATTGTTAGTCATTTCATGCTTCTTTGTGAGATATATTTCTTTGAATAACAAAATTGATACTAAAGTTATAGTCTTTAAGGTCCACTAATGACATTGTTTACTTCAACAAGGGCAGGAATTGCATCCTGGATAGGTGATTATTATAGTGAATTAAACATTCCTATCCATAAAATCCCTGAGGGTACAGAAGAGTATTTACCTCAGTCTAGGCATGATATGGCCTCGGCTGAGGAACATATTTAGAGATAAAAGAACATTTTAATTTATTCATAAATTATGCATGAAGATGTTGCTTGTAGATTTTTTCATACACTTTGGATGATGTTGCATTTGATTGGTACATACATTTATCTCTAGATTCTAGCATGTCTTGGGATTGATTAGAGGTAATATTTTTCAACCATTTTGGAAATTTGGTTGACCCATATATGATATTAAATTATTTTGTCTCTATCTATAAAGAACCTAATGAATCCATGAGCTAATTTAATGATAAGTTCCATAGGTTGTATACCGATATGGAGACACATTACATAATTTTAGAAGAAGAGGCCATTCAAATATAAATAGGAGCCTTAGACCCTTTTACTTCTACATTTCTATGGATAGTTCTTAAAGATCCATCCTTTCCTAGAGCCTATAGGGAGGTAGTAATAGTAGAACAACAATGGATTTCAAAAGGGGTTGATGTGGGTCGATTATAATTACTTAAACCTAAGGCTCAAAATCAGATACCACCCATGAGTCAGGTTGATGCACAATCTTCTCCCATGATGAATTTTTTTTTAGGAGTTATGGATTCCAACAAATACCAACCATCCATTCTAGCACCCTTGAATCAAATGATGTCTAATGTGAGAAACCAATGGGATAAAGTTGAGTTTCCAAATATTACAACCACATTATATATCATTGAAGAGGAGGTGCAAGTTTCAAAGCCAATATACACCAGTGAGGATTATGGTAATGTCATGACTCGTAACCCTCGAACCTTGTCAATGAAACATTAATTGGTCTTGTGATCAATTAATATTCCACAGAAAGGGGGCATATGGCCTAAAGAATTCTAAACAAAATCTAATAAAAGAATTTTATGAAGGATAGGAAAATATTAATTATATTTTAGAGAATATAATTAATTAGAAACTAATTATGAGGTCTTGTGAAAGATAAATTTGAGGAATTACCTTTTGCAAAATTATACAAATATAATAAATTATGTGTAAGAAACCTAGTGGACCCAATTTAGATGAGACTTAAAAGACTATAGGATTGTTAAATATTATATTAAATATCCTACCCATTGTAAATACCCATATGTATTCCCTATATTGGTGGAAATTAAAAGGGAGATCCCTTACCCTATAAATAATAGTTCCAAATTTGTATCCATTATTTACCTGAATAGTATTAGTTTTATATTTGTTTTCATGGGAAAGGACACAAAAAAAAATAAGGACACTCACCTTATCCCTAGTGGACCCTTTCTCTACTCTTGGTTATACCTTACAAGACATGTTAAGCCATAATGGGTCCAAGGCATATTTTTAATATTATTATAATGTAGCCACTATTTGGCCCATGAGTGGAGAAGTGTCCTATAAATAGAGGATATTTTGTGAAGAAGGGTAGCTAGAAAATGGGGAAGGTCTAGGGAGTATGCTCTCCACCATTGGGTGGATCAAAAACCAGAAGACTTGAAAATTTTCTTAGTTATATAAAAGGGCACCCTTGGAGGACTAGAGGAAAGGAGTGTGATGAGGAAGACTTAAAGATCCAACACACTAGAGTTCAAGGTTGGATCTCTCTGTCTTATGCTTTCATGATTAACATAATTGGAGAATGTAATAGTTGTTTTTAAAAGATATCTTGATAAAATCTTAGGCTTCTGAAATTATCTTTCTTTCATACTACGAAAGCTCCTTTTTGTTAACATATTTCATTACTTTAGATTATATATAAAATGACTCTTTTAAAGTTTAGTCCATAATTGGTTTTGAATTTATACCACTTGGGTTCGCATTATATCGAACATGAATGATGTAAAAATTGCTATATGCAGCATAGGAGCTACTATTGATGACCTTACTAGCATAGTATTATCTTTATTTTGGTACTATGTTGATTGATGCTTTATTGCATGATGACGACCATCACAATTTCCTACAACTCGATCATGCATGCTTCACAAGGGGATTTTCAGTAAGCATATTTCTATTAATCCTCAGGTTCCTATCAATATCTAGTCACCTTGAAAGTTGATAAAAACCATAAATTGATTTAGAAACCTTAGAATCAATCCAATATAGTTTATAGTTGGGCCTAGGAATTCCTGTTAATTTTTATTATATAAATCAAGGACCAAATCATAATGGGTTATCCTTGATGAATGATTCATAGGGTATGATCCCCATTCAACTCAACTCTGGCTTCGACAATCATTGTATAGATCTAGTGTTAGTAAAAGGTTCCCATGGGTAGTAAAACTCTTTGTTGCCCTAAAATCTATAACTATATGGGAAGATTCCTCATGATTTAAAACTTATTTTACGTCTCACACCTTACTCTGTCTAATGTCAAGATGGGTAAACAAACTTTTAAGGTAATTAGAAATTCCTAATTCATCGAGATATTTTGAGTATAGGAGTTCCCTATTTTTGGAATGATTATCATGAAGAGGTAAATCAATATGTATCACATTATCAACCTTTTCTCACTTTCGTAGCTACCATGGAAAAGTTTGCAATAGATACCCATTGTTCATCCTAATAATACACATTATTACTACCACTATTTATGTAAGGCTCCGTGTAGGCTACCACGACGCTTCAATCTAGTGGGTAAGGTCTATTGGCCCCAAAACAAGTGAAATTAGAACTCCTAATAGGTTTGAGGGTCTCCAACTTGCTTCCTACGCTGATTTATTTCAAAGATCACTTTCAAATCAATGTCAGTATTGTATATTTTTAATTCCTTCTAGTGGCCTTACAATCCTTGGAGTAGATGATTTGATTCACCTGCATATCTTTGGGAAGCGAATATAGCCCATATTGATTTCCATAACTCTTTTATTGAGCAAAACATGATCGGATAACTTAGGTTATAAGTTGTGCCTCACACAATTAATATGGTGGGTGAAAGGCAATGTATTAAGTATTCAATTCACCTAAGCTATATCCAGATCATAAAGACCAATCATATGACCACATTTAAACCATGTATTTTCATCTATATACATAATGGATCCTTGATATATGTGTTATTAAACCATGATTTAAAATTTCCTAAGGTCGATGGTGAAACATGAAACATATCTAGTGGTACCTAGTATAGAAAGCGACAGGGCTAGCCGTGAAAGCTAAGCTCAAGTCAAGAGGACTCGACCGATATTACTTGGTTGTTATTTGGGTTGAATAAGGATGATTTTAAGGGAATCTGTTATATTAGGGGTTGATAGAATACCCACATTTTTCTTATATATATAATCGATGGTTTATATGCCACTTATCCTCTCATAGCATTAAATGATCTCAATGTGAACAATACCCTAGGTGAAGGGGTGATCATTAATTAACATCCTTTTAACTAAATTTTTGGTGGGGATTTAATTGATAAATGATATAAATAGGAAGTAAGGCTCTTGGGGGTATTAAAGGAATAGTATCTTTACCATTACGAAGTATTAAAACTTAGAATCTCTCCAATCGAAGGTGTTAAGAAAGAAATGGTATGTAACTTGTCATAAAAAGGTTTTGACAATCATAATAGTAGATTTAAATAGGAAGGTAAATCTTGATTTATTTTAGAATATAAATAATATTGATAAAATATAAAATACGCACTAAAATCTATCCAGTAAGGACTAAAGTAGCTGGATTAGTCTAGATCTGGGTGAACCTTGGCTATTGAAAAAATACGTACGAGGTATAAATATAGTAGTAGTGTACTATGAAGTAGGTTTTATACTATAAATGATAGTATGTTCATTCCATGAATTAAATGTATGGGACTTTAATTCAATGGATGAATGAACTTGAGATTTAATCGGAGGGACAATATGAAACTCACTCTAACATTAGTACGACTTCTCCAAAATATAATTCCAATGACTATCATAATCACATATGATATGTTAAAATTATTTGAGATGGCTTAGAGAAAGGAATCAATAGATTCATATATTGCATCATGAATTTTGAAGAAACAGTTGGGTTCCTTATGGGCCTAAAAATTACCTTCTTGTTATAATGATGACTTAGAGAAAGGAATGGAGAACTTTATTATTTGCATTATGAACCTATAAAGGGAACAGTTGTATCCCTTGATTTGTATAATTGACTAAAAATGGATCCGTTGATGCCCTTCTTCACTTGTAATATTTCACATCTCAAAGTTTATGAATATGAGGAATGAGCATATTTTGGAGGCTAGGTTTATTCCCCATGAGGATTCCCAAGATAAATCATTGTGTCACTCTATTTGTATGGTGTGTTATTTATTTTTTACATTTATTTTACTTTCAAAACAAAAATGATATATGAGATGGTTAAAATTTTATATGGAACAATTATGCATGTTTATAGATTACTGCAATGTTTACATTGATTACAATTTATTCAACGGTTAATTTATGATGCTAAGAATGTATGCTTAATTTCTAATATGTTTATGATTTAATGTTATGTGACTGTGCCATTTACTTTCTAGATTAAATTGAATAATTATGAATGATGCAACTAGTTATTTCTTACTCTTTGCAATCAATTGTTGTGTGGAATTATAAAGCCGATCATAATGGAATGTAATTATTTCTTAAGTAGATCTCTCACATGTTGTTTCAAACCTAAGGTTATGATGTAATGGATTTTACCAAAAAAGGCTTCATTGATCTATATTCACTTCTTAAACACTCATGTTGGTTTAAAGTAGAACACAATGGAATTCGAAGTGGGATGAAACTCTTAAGAAGGCAAATTGGTCTTGAATTGTAAACCAAGACAAACCTTAGAATTGAGTGTACATGAGGAGGGGTATACCCATGTTGGACAAATAATATCCTTTTGTAATAAACTTAATGTGTACAACATAAGGGTTGCCTAAATGAAAGGGTGAATAAATAAACCCTAAGAGGTTTAAAGTTATATAATCATGCTTAAGATGACCTTCCATGGATTCTATGAGTTTAATCATGGTAGTGATATTTTTGTCTTAGATATCCCTTCTAGAAGAGGTGGATTGTATCTAAGATATATGAATAACCATTGATAAGGTTATTTCATTATTATGGATTTCCATCATCAAGGCATTCACCTAAATACTGGTCTGGGTGGACCAGGGTAATTTTCCCATTTATGGGAAATGAAACCTAACACTTGGCCAATGATCTTATACCAAGAGGGTATTAGGTTTTTGTAGAAGCTTATCACTTCTACTCAAAGAGACTCTGATCAAGTCTTAATAGCTCTTGATGATATCTGCCTTGATAAGTTTCAATCTAGATGGAATGGTCCTACCTTAAATCATGATTATGTTCCTTGCCTCATGAAAGATATATGAATATATATATATATAATTAAAAAAATAAATAAAAATTGAGTGGTTGAGTAGTGACCACTGGGTTTTTTTTAGGTAAATAGACCTATCAAAATGTAGAGATCGACTCATTTTAAAAAATGCATGAGCCTTCAAATAATGAAGAAGTCCTAGATATATCTAGCCTTGAAATATGTGATAGGAAAGGACCTTCCATAGAATTAAATAAAATGATTAAAGTGAATGATAAAGTAAGCCAATATGCTTCAAATAATGACTATATAGAGATGAATGGCTTAGATTCCTTATTTACAAGGAAATATTGGAATGATTATAGAAAGTGGAATACAATAATTGATCCCACTAAGGAAAATCTTGACTCACAAAAAGGGGTTGGAAGTGAATTTGAGGAGGAATCAGTAGATGAGTCTAGAGATTATGTAGAAGACACAATAGAATTTCATCACTTGTTTTTAGAATATAATTATTATAATGATTGGGGAAGATATGAGGAATCATTGGTTTCTCACACTCTTACTAATGAAATTTCTATTTCACTTGATATGCAGGACGTTGAAACCTCTATCTCACATGAAAATATTGCAAAACCTATACAATCATAGTATGACATGCCACTTTCAGAAATAGAGAAAATTCCAAGATTCAATAATTTTGAATATGAGTTTATTGAACACCTTGCTGAAATAGAAAATGAAGAAATGGTAAATGCTTCTTATGATTCATTTATTTTGGATGAGGAAGAGGTAAAAGCTTCTCTTTCATTCTTGACTATTGAAAATGTGGGTATAAATTCACATGATTGTTTTGGAGATTCAAATAAATAAATACCATTGGTAGTTAACAAGGAATTAGAATTGATTTCTATGCCTCCAAATGATAAAAATGTTGCTTTATTCGAAACAATTCAAGTAGTTGATCAAGAGGATTCATGGTTTGGGTTTGATATCATTGATGATCCAAATAAAAATGTTGTTTTACTTGAGATAACTCAAGCAATTGATCATAGATATGTGTTATTTGACACATCCCTTGATCAAAAAAGTTTATGGTTTGAAAAGTATGGGCATATTTTCAATTGGGTGACTAATTTTGGGGTTTTTGATAAACAAGTAATTGATGAAGATGAAGGGCTAAAAGAGGACAATGATGGATATTATGAGGAAAAAGAAGAAGTTACAAAGGCTTATCAAGGCATGGTAAATAATAATGTACAAAAGGTAGAATCTCACCTTTTATTTTCAATCATTCAGACTCCAGGTAAAATTTTACCTAATTGTCTGTTGGATTCGAACGTTATTAATGATGAAATGACATTGGAGGTTAATAAAGAACTAGATTTGATTTCTACTCATACCACTAATGATATTGATGTGGTGAATGAAATAGATGCAGATGTGCTTGAGTTTTTTAATCAATTCTGTAAACAATTGACTATTAAATCTAGGATACAAGCTTATAATGATCCTCATTTAGTAGATATCCTAGATGTTTATAAATATTTGAATAAGTTTGATTAGCCTAAAAATATAGAAAATGACTTGGCTTTAAAGTTTTTAGAAATAGGCTCCTACTTGCAAGACCTCATTTTTTAAAAGGAAAGCCTAATTCTAAATTAGGACTTGAATTGTGAAATCTACATTTTAAGGTATAAACAAGAAAGAATTGAAAATTAGTTATTGTCTTATCAGTTTGATGAATTGAAACTCCACTATGGGATTGCTAATGAAACTAGATTAAAATGGTGGGGTGAGAGGAAAAATGAGATTTTTTGTATTGCATGGCCTAATCTTGTTTTGGTTGGATTTTTGTAAAGCTTGGCATGCATATCATGATACATGCATTTTAAAATGTGTTAATCATGTTTGGGATCCAAGGAAATGATAGTATAATTTTTCTTGCATCATCTTATATATTATTGTATATAACTTTTGGTTTTTGTATTTTTGGATTTTAGCCTTACTTTGTGTGGTATTTTGTGCACAATTTTTGGTTTGGCAGGTTTTGCATTTTCTTTCTTGTCAGTTTGCATTAGGTTAGGTGTTGGTTTATCTTCAAGTTTTGATTTTAATATTTTCAAGTGGGTTTTGGGTTTGTTCCCTTGATTTGTGGTTGTGTTTTATGGTAGTTGCTAATGTTTAGCCTTGTTGGCAGTTTTGAAATCTTACCACATTGTATTTTCTGTTGAAATTTTATTGATAGTTTTTATTATAAAAGAAGCGAAGTAAAATGAATGAATAATGCAACAATTTTTATCAATATATTTTGTTGCAATTAATTTTCATGTTAATCCTCTTATTTTAATTTTCATGGACTTTGTGCCAGGAAAATGATGGGGTTTTAAGGTAAAATTAATTTTATGAGTAAAATGGAATTGTAGAAAAGGAAGTTAAAAGTTTCTGGCACTAGAAAATTTTTCTTGAGATGAAAGTACCGAGAATTAAAAGGAAAACATGTTTTCCCATTCCATGGGAGCAAAAAATAGTAGCAAATTAAAATCGCTTGAAGATGTCTAAGTAAAATAAAAGGAGCACTACCAAATTTTTTTACTCGAAAATTGATCTAAAGGGCGAGAGGTGAAATCCATTTTCACCCCTCCTTAGGGTGAACATCAAATTAAAATTTAAAAATGGATGAAAGTTATGGCATTATAAAGTTTGATGGTATTGGAAGATTGCAAATTAAAGAAAAACGTAAAGTGTTTTCACCCTAGAAGAAGGGAGAAAACTCTTGTAGCCTCTTTCGGGATGAATCGCCCTTATTTTATAAAGTGCAAGCAAAGTAAATTCAAATATGGTCAAAATAAGAAGTCAAGGGTGAATTCGCCCTCAGGGAGGGGCAAAAACCCCATTTGCCTCTTTATGAGGCAAACATCATTGAAAAAGTTGGAGTAAAATCTGAAGTGAACGACCATTGATAGTTGAAAAGAAAAAGGTTGTTTCAGCCCAAAGGAGAGGTGAAAAGCCCTTTCGTTCCTCATCGGGGTGAAACCACATTTAAAGTTTATTAACTTGTGGTCCCGTCATTAAAATAGCCAAGGCAGAATTTTAAAGAGAGTTCACCTCAAGAGAGGGGCAAAATCTCTTTTGCCCCTCTTAGAGGAGAAAACACAAACAAAAAAGTTAAAAGGCACATGGTGGGTCCCAATTTTTATTGTCAAAACAAAATATTTGAAAGTTATTTCACCTTCAAACAAGGGTGAAAGTCCTATTTGCCTCTCTTTGGGGTGAACATATTTTAAAAAATTAAATGAAACTTGTCAAGTGCCACATTGAAAATTCAAAAGAGAGTTTGCCCCAAGTGAGAGGTGAAACTCCCTTTTGCCTCTCCTTGGGGTAAAACCACAGTGCAACGAGAAGGCGCGTCATGGGTCCCACCTTGGAAAATTAAAGAAGGGTGTGAGAGGACTTTCACCCCAATTCAGAGGTAAAAATCCCATTCACCTCTCCTTGGGGTGACCATAAGTTTCAAGGAAGAGGTAGCGCAAGAGTTTGACAATCCAAAATCACATCTCTTTGAGGAAAAACATAATTCAAAGCACTGGAGAGGAGGCAAGTCGTGGGCTATTGGTTGTGACATCTACAAAAGTAATCAAAAGGATGTTTTCACCTCTTCTTTGGGTAAAAGGATATGCAATATTGTAATGCACAATTCGAAGGTAGATGATGAGAGGATTTCACTCCTTTTGGGGTAAAATGTAAATGGTAAGGTATCAAATATTGTTATAAGCAAAAGGTGAGTTCGCCCTTGGAGGGGGTGACACTCATTTTTTCCCTCCCTAAGGGATGAAACCATAAATTGATGATTTTTTTGAGCATTTTGTTTAAAATGAAGGCACACACTCCAAATGAAAAGGAAGTTCTGGTGAAGGAAAGAAGAGTTGTTATACATAGAACAAAGGATAAAATGTTAGAGAAAATGTGCACAAAGCATTTTTTCCCAACTTTGCTTCAAAAGGTCCAGTCACCAAGTTTCAGGAAAAATCAATTTTAAAACAACAAAAAGACTTTTCAAGGACACTAGTCATCTAGAATTTTTTGGAAAGGAACAGGAAGTAATGAAATTTAACTTTTGAGGCAAAGTCAATAGTCTTGGCCCAAATTTTAGTTGAAGATCTGCAGGATTAAATACCAAATAATGATTTTGACTATTTCTAAAGCACCATCCACTGATCCCAACTTTTTCCAAAATAGTGGACTTTCTTGATAAGGGTGAATTTCCAAGGAGCAATAGTGACACAGATTCAATGACCAAATTTCTTGTTTTCAATGCACCAACATCAAAGATCGTCAATTTTCTAGGAATATCACCACCAAAATAGATCATTACTTCTAAAGGAGGGTTTTTGAGGAGGAAATTCCTCTTGTTGGTTCTTGATATGTGGATATGTTGTCTTCATATGTACTAAATGAAAGAGGTGTAATCCTCTATAAATACTAGACATTTTTATGTAACAAAGGGAGGATGGACACTCTATAGAAAAACACCTTAAGATTTCTGCATAAATAGAAGGACACTCAGTTTCTAGTTCATGGAATGGTTTTGTGTGTGATTTCTTTCTGCTTATCATTTCTATTTACATTCATGCCTATTATTTGTTGAGTTTAAATTTTGCATCTAGATATAAATATTGCTAGTAAAGGAATGAATATTGGAATGTACTTTTGGAAGTTATCTGCATAAATCAGAACGAAACTAAGACTTCATTCAAATGCTACCAATTACTAGAGAGCAACCAACTTTGACTAGCAAAGGTCCTGAGAGAAATACAACCGTATTGGTAAATGAAGAAGTTGGTACATCAGAACGAACATATTGGTGCTCCACCTATAATGACCCTCATGGTGAAGATACGTGCATGGTTCATTTGAACTATGTACAAATATTAGTAGAAATATTTGCTAGTGGATAGATCAATATGATCATGAAAGTCAATCATAATTTCATGGTCCCTTCCTTGGAGCAAGTCTTAGTTCTTACGAGGGTTGGGAAGAAGCCGATAATTGTTGATCTAGTAGAGATGGAGCCACTTAAGATACCTCCTAAATAGAAGGTACATGAAGAAAAGGCATAGTCACAAGAAAAAGCACCTGGCGCAATGCCTAAGCAGCAAGATTCTATCTTGTTGAAAGATGTCTTACCCACACGAGCTTAAGAAAAGTTGTAGGTAAAGGCATCAAATTCACAACCTATAGTTGCTCAAGTACAAATTGAGGTGAAAGAACAAGCCAAAGAATACCTCAAGTACCCATCATTGACCAAGCATCAAAGGGTAGAAGCTACTCAGCAGTACCAAAATAAATATGAGCCAACTAGTGAAGGGAAAGACTTTGGTGCCTCTGACTATAACATTATTGAAGAGATGAAGAGAATCCCTACTAAGGTGAGTTTGTATGATGCATTGCAACTCCCTGGATAGGTTGATCTATTGCAAGAGTCTCTCAAGTCTATAAAGGATAAAAATAAAAACCCCACCCAGATAGTGTTAGCATAGACACTAACAACTTCTGCCACTGGTAAGAATAGACCACCCCCATTCTACCTATCTCTTAGGATGGAGGGGTGGATTGTACATAATTGCATGATCAATTTTGGTGTTGCAACTACTATCATGCCAAAGGTGGTATGTGAGGTCATGGGGATGGAGTACACGAGGACCAGTATAGGCATATTATAGTTGGATGGGACCCTAGTCAAAATGGTGGGTGTGATTAAAGATATTCCCATTGTTCTGCACAACATACCACAGATTACCATCATTCAGGAAGTGGTGGTGGTTGATTTAGAACCATATTTTAGCATGTGCCTTTTGAGGGAATTTACAGCAAATCTAGGAGGATATCTTTCCCTAGACTATTCACACTTGGAGATTCCTTTCAAGGGAAGAAGAGTCTGGATCTATAATGAAAATCCTTCCACTTTTCATATAGAGAAACTTGAAGAAGAAGAAAAGTCCACAAGATCAATCAGCATGATGATAGAAGAGTTGCAAGAAATGGACCTGATGGAGGAAGCTCTTGCTGAACTTCGTTTGGAAGATGAATTTTTGTTGATGGATTTTAATGCAATGGTAGAGACAGAGATTGGTTGCTACACCATAACCAAACCTAAAAAGGTTGAAGCCAAAGTTTTGGACTTCTAGGACCCTATCTCCGACCAGTTATGGAAGTTATATTTTGATGGTGCAAGATGCAAGAATGGCGCAGGAGCTAGGATTGTTCTTGTTTCTCCTTTGAGGGTACAAAAAATATACTCATACCGGTTAACCTGGAGTTGTACAAATAATGCCATCGAATATGAAGCACTATGCCTTGGCCTGAAGAAAGCGAAGAAGCTTAGAATCAAATAATTATAGATTTTTGGAGATTCTGAGCTCATTGTCAATCAAATTACAAACAAATGTGTGTCAAAGCAACATTATTTGAAGGCCTACCACAATAAGGTATGGGATTTTTTTGAGTCTTTTACAACACTGAATGTTCAAGCAATTTTGCGAGAATAGAATAAACACATAGACATATTGGCATCCCTTGGTGCTAACTTCTCTCCTATTGAGCAAGTGGTAAGGAGACCAAAGACCATGAGGGTGATTTTTAGACCTTCGGTCCCTGAAAAAAACCTCTACTGGAAGGTGTTCGATAGCGATGAGAAGATAGTCAATTTCTTGATTAAGGAAGCTAGTGGCATAGAAGAAAGAATACTGGTTGAGGAGGAAATGGAAGGGATGATTCAGTTGAAAAATAATCACATTCCTAGGGGACTAATTATGCTCGAGAGCCTGTTTGACCAGAATGATAGAGTGGAGAAGCACAAGATTAAGGTCGATGAGAAGGAGTATAAAGAATTACAACTGGAATCTGATAAGGTGATCAAAGTTGAAATAGACTATACTCTAGAAGAGCTCGAGGAAATTAAGGAGTTGTGTTATCAATTCCCTAACATTATGACATGGAGTTATCATGATTTGAAAGGGTATGACAAAAATGTGATTCAACACACCATTGAATTGCAGGAAGGGGTAAAACCCTTTTGACAGAAACAACGACCTGTTAATCCAAAAATTGAAGTACTGATGAAAGTAGAACTGCTGAAGATGTTGGAGGTAAAAATCATTTACCCCATCAAACACTCAACTTGGGTGGCAAATTTGGTTCCAATATGAAATAAGAATGGAGATATTTGCCTATGCGTAGATTTTTGTAATCTGAACCAAGAATATCTGAAAGACCATTATCCCTTACCGCAGATTGACCAGATCCTCCATGTTGTTGCTAGAGTGCAAATATTTTTACTGCTTGATGGTTTCTTCGGCTATAATCAGATCTAGGTAAAGGATGAGGACCAACATAAAACAACATTTACTACCAAGTGGGGCACTTTTGCCTATCAAAGAATGCCTTTCGATCTTTCGAATGTTGGTGCCACTTTTCAAAGAGCAATGGATGTCACCTTTGGTGAGTTGTTGAACCGAATCATTGTGATATACCTTGATGATATGACTATTTTTTCACATCACAGGGAAGAGCATGGATCTCATCTAAGATAGGTGTTTGAAAAGTATCAGGAGTTTGGTATCTCCATCAACCCAAAGAAATCTATTTTTGTTGTCAAGGAGGGAAAGCTCTTGGGACATGTCATTTCAAAGGAAGGATTAGCCATTGACCCTACGAGAGCTGAAGCTCTCTTAAAATTACCACTACTAGCCAATAAGAAGGACCTATAGTCATTTTTTAGCCAAATCAATTTTGTTCAAAAATTCATTTCGATTTCGCTCAGGTAGTGAAGCCAATGACTGAACTCCTGAAGAAAAATGTAGATTTCAAATGGATAGAGAAAAGGAGGTAGGCATTCCAAGAGATTAAAGAGAGAATAGTCCAAGCACCAATGTTGATCAATCCAGACTATTCTAAGGATTTTATCCTTTACGTAGTGGGCGAGTAGGAAAGTTATGTTGTTATGCTTACACAAAAGCAAGATGATGGGGATGAACAACCAATCACTTTTCTAAGTCAAGTCATTCAATCGCACCAGGAAAAATACAATTTCATTGAAAAGTAAGTTTATGCGGTTATGAAGTCCCTGAAGAAATTTTGATATTTCATCTCACAAAGCAAGACAATTGTCTATGTTATTCATCCAGATGTCAGGAATTTTATCATTCAAGGAGAGCTTGGTGACAAAAGAGCAGGCTAGGTCTCCAAGATTCAGGAATATGATGTAGAGATTCGACCAACCAAATTGGTTCGTGATTGGGCACTCTATCAAGAGTTGGCTAAAAGTGTAGCTTCTCAGTTGCCAGTACCATCACATGATGAGGTTATCAATGAGAGTAATCTTGCTAACCAAGTAACAAAAAATCACGACTGGATAGAGGACCTAGTCAAAATTTTCACATCTGGAAGGTGTCCATCTCACCTTGATTCCTCACAGAGGTGAAGGTTTAGACTACAAGCCCTTAGATATGTCTTACTACCAAGTGGATTATTCCATAAGAACATAGATGGAGTGCTCCTCAGGTGCATTAAATAATCTAAAAAATAGAATATTTTGGAGGAGTTCCACTCTAGCTTGTCTGGTGGACACTATGCAGGGAGGCCTATGGCTTTGAAAATCATCCAAGCTGGATATTTTTAGCCCACTCTTTTTATAGATGCACACAAAGTGAGTCAAAGTTATGATAACTATCAATGATATATCGACAGGAATAAGAAGGTATCCTTACCTCTACATCCGATCCAAGTAGAAGCTTCGTTTCAATAGTGGGGCTTAGAATTTATTGGGGTCATTGATCCTCATTCTTCTATTGAACATAAATATATTTTGACAACAAATGACTACTTTACTCGATGGGTGGAGGCCATCCCAACAAAGAAAGTAGATCAAGCGATAGTCATCTCTTTCCTCGAAGGGCTGATTACCCATTTTGACGTACCAGATGCCATTGTGATAGATAATGGGACTCCCTTTATTGGAGAAAATATTACTGAGTTTGCAAGAAGGTATGGAATTTATCTAAAAACTTCCTCTAATTATTACCCATAGGGAAATGGTCTAGCCGAGTCCACGAACAAGAACTTGCTTCAAATTTTGAAGAGAACACTCGGAAGCAATAAAAGGAGTTGGCATCTACTACTAAATCAAGCTCTATGGGTGGATCACATATCAATCAAGAAGTCCATTAAAACTTCTCCCTACTCCCTGGTGTATGGCAAGGAAGTGGTTTTGCCTACCCACATTGAACTCCCAGTTCTCTAGACCTTGCATATGCTCAGTGATGAGGATGATGAATCTAACCCCATGAGCGCAAGGTTAGCCCAACTTCTGCAGCTTGAGGAAGAAAGAGAGAAGGCATATGTTGCTTTCACTAAACATGCCAAGATGATGCAGAAGTGGTTCAACAAAAAGACAACTGAACGAAAATTTAAAGTTGGAGATTTGGTGCTTAAGTGGAATGAGAACAAAGCCAAACCAAGAAAGCACCATAAATTTGAGGTAATTTGGGAAGGCCCATTCCAGATTTTAGGAGTAAATTCAACCAATGCATACCACCTTCAAGACATGGATGGTCGAGAGCTATCAATCCCAATTAATGGTCTTCATCTGAAGGCCTATTTTCGGTGACAAAATCAAGGATACAAGTATGTAAATATGTACAAAGTTTACTTTTTCATAAGTATTTTTATTACTTTTTTCAATATATATATATAGAAAAAAATCATAATCACCCCAAAAATGTTTCTTCTTCCTCAAGAAATTAATTTCACCCCGAAAAGCCTTTTTACGGATAATATTATGAATTTCAAGTGAAATTAAAATTAATTATTTTAAACTTTTTCAGCAAGTGTTTGAAGGCTCCAAGTTATAAATTGATTTATTTTTAAATCAAAGGGGCAAGGAGAGGAAGAAATAAAATAAAAAAAAAAGAAGCTAAAGTGAGAAATTATTTAATTTCGCATGAAGTTTTAAAAGTGGAGGGCAAAATTAAAATTAGAACAAAGGCAAAAAGTAAAGATTTAAATTTGCAACTCCAAGTTAAAAGGCTTTTTCAGGAAAAGTGAGTTAATTTTTAAATTTGCTTTTTCTAAAATTGGCAGACACAAGATTGTTTTAAAAGAGGGGATCAAGCATGAGAAAGCATCAAATAGGTTGGAGGTAATTTTTGAGAGCAAAGGAGAAGAGAGGAAGTGCCTTCCCAAAGCTATTTCACCCATAAAGCAGATTTTTTGGCAAGAGATGAATTTTAAAAGCAACGGTTGATGTCACACTACATTTTTGGAGCACCCGAAGCAAAGTGGTTTCACCCAGATTCACCTTGGGCAATGTTTTGATGTCCCCAAGGAGTAAGATCTCTCAATTTCACCACAAGAGTGTTCATTGGTTCATACATGGTGAATTTATTTTTTAAAAGTGGCTTTTGGAAACCCAAGGTGCACTTTTTGAAGGTTAATGTGGTGAAACATGACTTCCAAAGAATATTTCGAGTGAAAGGAGGATTAATAATAATTTAAAAAATTGTTGATAATCATGTCGATTGAGTGGAACGAGGCCCATATTTGCTCGAATTCACCAAGAAGATACATCGCATTTACTCTGGTGGTTGGAGGCACCATCTATAAATAAGACAAGTAAAATTGTTCAAAGAAGAAATTTTTTAAGTTTTTCGGTGCATTTTCAAAGCTGGTAGTTGCAAGATTTGTAGAATACTTCCTAAGTTGCCAGAATATCCACTATGGGTAGAAAAGTTATAGATCCAAAAGATGTCATTGAACTGAAGTAGACCAAGAAGAAAGTAGAGGGTGGAAAGAAGTCCAAGAAGGCCCAAAAAATGAAAATATTGATTTGGACCCGTACTTTGACGCCATGGCAGAAATTGGAGATTGTATCATCACCAACAAAGGTGTGGTCAAACTAAGCCAAGATGTGGAATTTACCATCAAGTAGAGATTGACATTAGAGAGTCCATTAACTGTGGCATATTATGCATAGTTTTTCTGGTACCTGTGTACACCCATCCATTCTTGCCCAGAGTTGGTGAGGATAATTTCTAGATTTTATAACCTAGCTACCAGGGTTGTTTGAAAAGCAAATGGGGAAGTGCTTTTCACCATTTCTTCCAACATAGTTTGGGATGCATTTTCTTGTGGGGTGAAGCCTCCCTCTGACGTAATCTTTAAAAAATTGCATCTCAATGAACAAGAGGAGAAGTATCTATCTACAGTGTCAATGCGATAGTTTATGGAGATGCAGTTAATCAGGGAGCCGTAGCTAGGGCAGTTGCCAAATCTACCGAAACCACTCTCAGATTTTAAGAGCCTAGATATGTTTTCAATGTTGGTGTGGATTGTTGGCCTCCCTACAGATTCCACAGTTTACAAGTGGTAGGCAGCGCTGGTGCAGTGCATCTCACAAGTTGAGTTCTATGCCCCAACAGCAATGACAATGGATAAAAATCTAATTTATTTTGATTAGGCAGATTTTATAGCATGAAATATGCACATTCAGTTGGAGAATATGAATACTAGAGAGGTGACATCATTCAAGCACACATCATTTCTAGTCTGGTATTTATTTTTCCATATGCACCAACACTTTTCCTTTATAGTTGTTAAGCAGGTTGATGAGGCGAACAAGGTTTTGCCAGTTTACATGTGGACTCCTAGTCTATCAAGGAGGGAGTCATTTTATAACTTTAACTACTTGTTTTTGGGTCCTGCCATTGAGCTCATTTGTGGCAAGTGTGAGAGAGTGCCGAGAGCGATGAGAGAAGTGGTTGTCACTATGGAGAAGGGTGATATTTTCTTGTTAACACAAGGTGTAGTTGTGCAAATCTTTGGCTTCACTAGTAAGCCATTCCTGCTCCTATATTTCACCATAGAGCATGTCTTTACAATGGAGGTGGTGCGCCAGAATGATTATATTAATGATGTTTATGGAGAAGGCCGAGGTAAAAGGACAACATGCACAATGCCCTTCAAATTTGGTAGTATTGAGGTGAGCCAGGTTGGTCAGAACTAGTTGCTCATAGAGGCTCTCCAAGATCTTGGTTTGGTGGAGTTGCCTTAGAGGTGGAGGTATGACCCATTGGGTCATTTTATAGCTTTGACCAAGGCCAAATAGTTTCATTGTTGCCCATGACCTGATATTCAGCAACATCGCAATAATCTCGAGGGGCATGATTTGGAGTGGCATGTTGAGGCTATGATGTCACTTCCATCGTGGCATGATTTTTATGAGAAAGAGGTTGAGTATAACCCTATAATGCATAAGCAACATATTCCTCCTCCGAGTCTATTCAGCTAGATGAAAATCCAACTACCTACGTGGTCTGAGGAAAAGATCACAAATTGGTGGATTATGAGGGTCCACCGAGGAAAAATTACATCAGCTTATGGGTTGAAGATGGATGAAGCATTCTCTAATGCATATGATGAATTTTGTGACATTTATCAACCCATCACTTTCTCAAAGGTTGTACCTCAAAGTTTCCAAAAGTTTGATAGTGAAGAAAGTGTGGCTGAAGAAGACCACCCAATAGTTGAAGAAGTGACACATGTGGAAGAGGAACAACTATTGGTGTTTAAAAGAAGGCCTCAACAAGCAAAGAGAAATGTATAAGAGGCATTTCCTTTTCCTAAAGCTAGTGAAGAAGCCAAGAACTAGAGCAGTTTCTTCATCTACAACTAAATCCTCCTCCACTAGTATCAGACGCTCAGGCTAGCATTTCCTAGAGTCTTCCATTGATTCAGGAGAAGCAGCTAGACTAGCAGATGGAGGTCATAGATCTTGAAATAGATATGGAGAAATAACAAACCCAAGAGGAACCTATCTCATAACCACCTCCATCACCGACTCATATGGTGCCCGAGCTCAAAGGTACATCTCTCTTTCCTTCTTCCACTCATGAGCAGTTAGTGATTATCACTTCTCTTCTTAGTTTCTACATCTGTTGCTCCCCCATTTGGCATACCTTCTACTTCCATTTTGCTACCCACTTCTTAGCCACTAGTCACTACTACTCCATATTCTATTCCCTTCTCTTTGGTCTCCCTTTCTTTTAGTTCATTTGCATCTATCCCAAATCTATTTTCACTCCCTTCATCTTCCATTCCTATCACTTCTTCCATAACTATAAGTACACAAGCTCCTCCATGAGTGAGTGTGACTACAGCTAAACCTGACACTTCCATCCCTTTTACTGTTTTTATTTTACCTCTTGTTTCCATTTCCACTTCTTCTTTCGAGCTAAACCTTTCACAGGATCTATTTCCCTTCACCCCATTTTTGGAGCTACAAGTGCCACCCGAGTTGGAGGTAGAGGTAATGCCTGAATATCCAGTTGTAGAAAATATCAGTCAAGCTCATCTGAGTTCATCACAATGGTTGAAGATCCACAAGAGAAAAGAAGTGTAGGCTCTAGTGAAGCCACTCAAAAAGGTCACCTTTGATCCAATTGTGATGGAGGCCCATACCACCAAAATGATTCCCCAAGGTCTGAAAGCCACAAGGAGAAATGACTCCAAGTGATTACGCTTACGAAGTCGTAATAGAGGACCTGATGAAGATTGATACTACTGAGAAGATGAGGAACATCCAGGTTGACATGAGCTCAGTCTATTTGCATGGTGAGCACTACAAGAAGAGATTCTATGAGGTCGAGGTAAAGATTGTTGAGCTTGAGGAAGCTCTAGCTGAAAGTAGAGCGCAATAAGAAAATATGGCAAAGGAGGTGGAATAGTGGTGACAACAAGTAGAAGCCTACCAGAAAGCAAAGGAAGTAGTGGAGCAATAGGTACAGATAGTCACAGCCCAGCTGGACTCCATACAGAATCAGCTAGTTGAGAAGGCTACACAAGCTACAGGTTTCTCCATAAAGAAAATCAAGGAAGCCCACCATCGTTTGGTTGAAAGTTGTGTGAAGATGGTGATAAAAGCATGCCTAGTTCTAAAATATCTCTACGAGGCCCAAATACAAATCCAATTGAGTGGGCAGTTAGTGGAGACTATGAAAGATTTTCTCGAGCCACATCTAGAGTCAGCAATAAGGATTCAAGCTCTTTCCTAGTCCAATATGCATACTCACCCAATGAGCGGAATGGATCGAGCCTGGTCTAGTGCTAAGGTCACTCTGCATAGTTATTTTCATAGACTAGACCTAGTGAGGGAGGGTAGGAAGCTACTTACCATGATTGAACAGGAGCACTCCATTGCACTTGTTCATTTTGATGCCCTTGCTGACATGGGATTCCTAGGTTTCATAGATGATTATGGTGAGCCCCTACCGAAAGAACAGTTAGAGGAGGCCTAGAAGAATTTTGTACAGGATACATCAAAGATTGATAGTTGGGTAGAGCCAATCACAGAAGTACAGGTTCTCCCACTCATGAAGAGGCTCACCCGCATGGAGTCATCATTGTTTGAATTGGCTCAGAGATCCAAGTGCATCAGCTTGGAGCATATAGGGACTCTACAATACATTTTTTATTCACTTAGTCTTCCTTCCCTATTCACCATAGATGCTTGGGCTAAAATAATTGTAGTTTATGAGGCCACTTGTGCAAGTTTGGCAGAGTAGGAGGAGAAGGCAGCAATGGAGAAGGCAACATCAGAGTAGGCACAGGAAAAGACATCCAGACCAGAAGCACCGACTGATGCAACCCATGAGGAGGACCACTGAGAGCCCAATGGATAAAGGCCTGGGGTCGATTGCATCCATGCGAGTTGGATACCCCGAGAGCCACCAAAAATATTGGTAGTTTTGACATCTTGCCACATTGTAATTTTTGTTGAAATTTTATTGATAGTTTTTATTGTAAAAGAGGTAAAGTATAATGAATGAAGAATGCAATAATTTTTGTCAATATATTTTGTTGCAATTAATTTTTGTTTTAATCCTCTTATTTTAATTTTCATGGACTTTGTGTCGGGAAAATGATGGGGTTTTAAGGTAAAATTAATCTTATGAGTAAAATGGAACAACAGAAAATGAAGTTAAAAGTTTTTGGCATTGGAAAAATTTGCTTGAGATGAAAGTGCTAGCAATTAAAAGGAAAACATGATTTCACATTCTGTGGGAGAAAAAAACAATAGCAAATTAAAATCGCCCAAATATTTCTAAGGAAAATAAAAGGAGCACTAACAAAGTTTTTTACCCAAAAATTGATCTAATAGGTGAGAGGTGAAATCTATTTTGACCCCTCATTGGGGCGAACATTAGCTTAAAATTTTAAAATGGATGAAATTTACAAAATTATAAATTTCAATGGAGTTGGAAGATTGCAAAGTAAAGAAAAATGTAAAGTGTTTTTGCCCTAGAAGAAGGGTGAAAACACTTATCACCTCTTCTAGGGATGAAAAATCCTTATTTTACAAAGTGAAAGTAAAGTCAAAGGTGTTCGAATGAAGAAGTCAAGGGTGAATCCACACTCAGGGAGGGACGAAAACCTCATTCACCTCTTTATGAGGTGAACGTCATTGAAAAATTTGGAGTAAAATATAAAGTGAATGACCATTGAAAGTTGAAAAGTCAAAGGTTGTTTCACCCCAAAGGAGAGGTGAAAAGCCCTTTTGCCCCTCATTGGGGCGAAACCACATTTAAAATTTTATTAACTTGTGGGCCCATCATTAAAACAACCAAGGCAGAATTGCAAAGCGAGTTCACCTCAAGAGAGGGGTGAAACTCTCTTTCACCCCTCTTAGAGGTGAAAACACAAACAAAAAAGTTAAAAGGTGCATGGTGGGGCCTAATTTTTATTATCAAAACAAAAGATTTGAAAGTGCTTTCACCCTAAAAGAGGGGCGAAAGTCCCATTCACCTCTCCTTTGGGTGAACGTATTTTAAAAAGAAAATGAAACACGTCAAGCGCCATGTTGAAAAGTCAAAAGAGAGTTCACCCCAAGTGAGAGGTGAAACTCCCTTTCACCTCTCCTTGGGGTGAAACCATAGTGCAAAGGGAAGGTGCATCATGGGTCCTACCTTGGCAAAGTAAATAAGGATGCGAGAAGACTTTCATCCCAAGTTAGAGGTGAAAATCCCATTCACCTCTCCTTGGGGTGAACGTAAGTTTCAAGGTAGAGGCAACACAAGAATTTGACAAGTCAAAGTCACCTCTCTTTGGGGTGAAACATAATTCAAAGCACTAGAGAGGAGGCAAGTCATGGGCTATCGGTTGGGACATCTACAAAGGTAATCAGAAGAATGTTTTCACCCCTTCTTTGGGCAAAAGGATATGAAATGTTGTAAGGCGCAATTCGAAGGTAGATGATGAGAGACTTTCACTCCTTTTGGGGTAAAACGTAAATGGTAAGGTGTCAAGTATTGTCATAAGCAAAAGGTGAGTTCGCCCTCGGAGGGGGTGACACTCATTTTCACCCTCTCTGAGGGGAAAAACCATAAATTGATGATTTTTTTATTGCATTTTTAAAATATGGAGGCATATGCTCCTTAAATAAAAAGGGATGTTGTGGTGTAGGAAAGAAGGGTATCCAGAATAAAGGATAAAATATTAGAGAAAATGTGCACAAAGCGTTTTCACCTAGGTTCACTTCAAAAGGGCCAATTGCCAAGTTTTGGGTGAAATCAATTTTAAAATAGCAAGAAGACTTTTTAAGGGCACTAATCATCCAAATTTTTTTTGGAAGGACCAAGGAGTAATGAAATTTAACTTTTGAGGCAAAGTCAATAGTTTTGGCCTGAATTTCAGTTGAAGATCTGCAGGATTAAATGCCAAAGAATGATTTTGACTATTTCCAAAGCACCATCCACCGATCCCATATTTTTCCAAAATAGTGGACTTTCTTGGCAAGGGTGAATTTCCAAGGTGCAGTAGTGACACAGATTCAATGACCAAATTTCTTGTTTTCAATGCACCGACATCAAAGATCGCTAATTTCCCAGGAATCTCACCACCAAAGCTGGATCACTGCTCCCAAAGGAAGGTTTTCGAGGAGGAAATTCCTCTTGTTGGTTCCTGATCTATGGATATTTTGTCTTCATATGTATTAAATGAAAGAGGTGGAATCCTCTATAAATACTAGATATTTTTATGTAACAAAGGAGGATGGACACTCTGCAGAAAAAACACTTTGAGTTTTTTACATAAATAGAAGGATGCTTGACTTTTGATTCCTTGAATGGTTTTGTGTGTGATTTCTTTCTACTTATCATTTCTATTTACATTCATGCCTATTATTTGCTGAGTTTAAATTTTGCATCTGGATTTAAATACTGTTGGTGAGGGAGTGAATACTGGAATGTACTTTTGGAAGTTATCTCTACAAACTGTAAGTGGTTTCTTTGCCTTTCTTTCTATTATATGTTGCCTAACACTTGATTTGAATTTTTGTTGCTAGTCTATCCCCATCCTACATCATTCGTCTTATAGCCATATTTCCCATATCTTTCCATCATTTCCCATTTATTTCCTATAACTCTAAACTTAAAACCGGTGTAGGATTTAGTAAGGGAGCCAACCCTCTCTAGAGATTGGCCCAAAGGACATTTATCTCCTTCATCCTTTCAATGTTGGTCGTGTCTAAGGAACACAAACGTATGTTTTGTATTTTAGGTATATGTTTGACCAACAGGTCTCTTTACTATTTTTTGTGTTCCTTGGTCATAAAGGATGAATTGCCTATCATGTGGATCAAGGAAAAGGGGATGAAATTATTTAGTAATCATTCATAGATTGTGGAAAAGGAGATGAAAGGGGATGAATTTTGGAACAATGAATTATTTTTCTAAATCTACACATGAAAAAATAATAGTAAGGGCATACCTTGGAATATTGAAGGGTCAAATCATTTTGGTTTAAAATTAAAGTAAAAAAAATTACACACTTTATATTTAGCCTTGAATGGTCTCTAACCCATGTTGTAGGTAAATTTTTCAAATAAATAATGCTCAATAAAAAAAAGGTAAAAGCAAAGTTAACATAATGCTTGGGTGATTCAGATAATCTCTACTAGGGCTATAGATGCATGGCTGGCAGTAGAGCAAGGTCTAGAAAAGATCAAGGTCATCTCCACTAGGGCTATAGATGCTTGGATGGCAGTGGAACAATGTAAAGGCACATTTTAATGAGTAATATTTCTATAGCCTAATGTAAAATGAATGATGGAATTTGGATGGTTTTCAAGAATGCAAAATGAAATCACTTTCCACACACTAAGAAAAAGGTAAATGTTTCATGTGTTTTCATTGAAGCTACATAACCCCATTTTCTTTGAATGTTGCTAGATAGCATATATTTACCTAATATTTGGTTTCTTTTGATTTTCAAAATTGGGTTCTTCATCCAAAATACTCAGGATCCTTTCTCAGTATAGTCGTCATTTGTTATGGCCATTGCACAACTAGCCCCAAATTTGGGGACCCACATTTCATTTTGGAATTTCGAGGAATTTTGTTTTTATTTGAATCATAATTTTCATAGATTTCTACCCATGATTTGTGATGTCATTTCTAAGGTTCTTAGTTGGGAAATGTCTTCTTATTTGTTTTATCATACTAGGTGATTTTAGGTTAGGATTTTGGTGTGAGTTCTAGAAGTTATTTTTAATGTTTCTCTTTATGTGCATCTTTAATTAAGTCAAATAGTTTTGAAATAAAAAAAAAAACAATAATATATATATATATATATATATATATATATATATATGAAACAAAATAATAAAAAAATAAATATATATATATATATATATATAAAATAAAAAATGAATACAAATAAATAAATAAAAGGGAAATAATAAGTGTTCCTTTTATTAGTTTTCTTGCTACACTTTGATGTTTTATTTTGCATCGTTTGTTCAAGATTTAGGTTTTAATTAATTTAATTCTTTTATTACGGTTTTCATTTAAGATTATTCCAGATCTAATATTATTATATACACGCAACTCGGTAGATAGCTCGGCACACTGACGGGGATAGCGAGAGGTCAAGATTGGGCGACATGGGTGTTGACATGGGCCCAACCAGGACAAACTATATATTGGAAGTGAACATGGTAGGGAATGACTTGGAGGCTAATGTGGATGGTACTGGTGATGCAAAAGAGGTCAATGGGGATGTCGATAGGTGGGCTATGACTATGACCATGACAAATTGACAGTCAGACCAATACGAAATGTGGATGTAGGATAGACTTAACAATGAATTGGTACCAATGGCTCACAGTTTCATGATAGAAAGTGGGTTCAAATTACCACCACAGCAAAATATTAGGGTGAATATTCATTTGTTAGGATGACCTACAAAATAATGAAAATACCACACACTACTGAAATTCCAAATATGCTCGGTTGAGTGTTTTCTAGAATGAATATTACGGGTGAATATTATCAATAGACTCCACTATGGATCATGTAGACAAGTTGTAGCTAACTATTTTAATACTCGGGGACTACCGAATGAAAAGTTATATCACTGTAGAGGTAGTGGTTTGGTGAAGTATTTATCGAGCATTGCATTCTATAGAAAAATTCTTGATGTTGTAGAATATGTTGTTGACAGTGTAGATGGATGGCAATGTGGAAAATCTAACTATGCAGGGTGCTAGTGGATAAATATGAATATGACGACTAACTATGAATTTTTCACATTGGATGTAGATGGGGATGTGGTCCTAAGCAATGAAAATACCCATAACATAACTAGACCTCAAAAATTGCATCAACTATAATGTGTAGAGAAGCAGTAGGATATGGATCATTCAACGATAAAAATATAGCCCTATCTCTATGGTTTTAAAATAATGTTGCTAAAGCGGCTATATAGATCCAATCAATTCTTAATTCTTGATGCTATTGAGAATAAAATATCATCCATGCCATAGCTATATCCAAGACATGTCTAAGTTCCAAAGGATGGAGAATCCATCATACACCACCATTACACTGTGGAATAACGTAGGAATGCTCTAAAAATTTCTAAGGATTTAATGCATAGAAACATGGTCATTTGTGTATGGGTGAGGATTTTCACGTGATACTAAATGATGTTCAAGGTATTCTTCGGATGAATACCCAAAATAATTTTTGTAAATGTGGTATTCCGTGCCACTGTATTTCTTTGGAATGATTGAGCATCAAAGGGTTACAAGGTCTTATAATATTCTCCATCAAATGGAGATGCTTCAACTCCTTTGGAAAATTTAAGTAATGGAGATGGCCTCTAGTCTCAGTATATGGAAGAATGTGGATAAATTGCTCACAAAAAGTAGCAATCCAGACATGGGATGTGCCCCATCAATGCATAATTGCAGTTTGTAAACTTGAATAGTGGCCATTTTAGCAGATACAATGGGAGCTACGATGTTAAAAGTATTTATGGGATCATGGTGACACAATAGTATTGGTCCCACCAGATAAGCATAGTCACACGATGATGGGTTCACATTAGAAAATGTATGTAAAGTTGGTAGGTGGCGTAGAATTTTGCATGTGGTTGGTAGTGCAAGGTGAATATTGAGAAGGGAGCATTCAGATAGAGATGTTGAAACAACCTATCTTGTGCATTTCAGTTACAATAGTAGAAGAATAGGTAGACCATTTTTGTAACATATGTAGATGAGTGAGAGTTACAAATATTAGTAAATGAGGGAAGCATTGTTAGTGTAATATGAGGAGTGGTTACGAGTTTATGGTTATAGCAAACACTAAAAACAAAGAAGATTAAGAAACATTACAAATGGAAAGAAAGAGATTTTAGAAAGTTTTAAATGTAGAGGAAAACATAGAGAAGCGAGAGCTAGAACTTTTTGCGATGGGAAAATAGGAAGTAGATTGGAAGGATGCTTGGCTTCTGTCAACATTTATCCACATTTGTATGTAGAAAAATATATTTTGAATACTATAAATGATTTTATTGCATATATTTTTACATGTTTTAGAGCTATATTTTAGGGTGTTTTATGCAGGAATCTGGTAGCATCATAGTAAAAATTGTTAATACATTTCTCTTTTTACCCCCATAATCTCACCATAAATAGACTTAGATTGTGTGTATGCAAGTCAAACCTAGTTTCTATTTTGTGTTTAGGATCTATTATTTTCTGCAGGATAGGAGATAGTTTATAGTAGCCCTCTTTGGTATCTTTTTCACATTCTGGTCCATATTCCATAATTTCAAGTTTTATCTTTATTTTTCTCTAACTTTATCCTTTTCATTTTATAAAATACTGCAAATAAAATAAAAAATATAAAAAATAAATAAATTTCAAAAAATAGATGCACAGAGGCAAATAATAAGCTTTATATTGTTATTTAAAGTAATTACATTTTTGTTTGAAGGGAAATTCAAAATTCCCAAATTTTATTTAAAGTTCACATTTTAATGGAGTTTTGTAATTCCAAGAGGCTTAACATGATTTCATAGCTTAAAAGAATAAGAATTTTCAAGATTTACATCTTCTGTTTTTAAGTAATTAATTGACTTCTCTTTATGAAAATTACAATCATTAAAGGGGGTAATGTATATGGTATTTCAAAGGCAACTACACTTCCAAAGTCAGTCATGTAGATCATTTTATTTTCATGCTCAAAGCAACATAAAATGAATCCATTCATCATTTCATATTCATATTTCAAGGATAGATCACTTTAACAAATCAGAAATAAAAAAATGAATTAGGATCAATTTCATGCACTCATTCATCATTTTATTTCTGTACATAAGGGAAATCAAGCCCTTTTAATTAATGAACAATAATAGCATAGCATAATAAAGTAATACCAACACAAGCCCCTTGTTAATAGTTTCTTGTAAATCACTAAGGTATTATAAAACTTATTTGACACATTTTCATAAGAATACATGCACACATTAAGTAAAATAAACCTTGGAGAAATGTTTATTTCTTTGCAAGAGAGGGATTTTTAATCAAAATCCTAAATATGAGTGTGGTTTTGCAATTGGTCAAAATTACCACTCAACAATTAGCCACTTAGATTTGATTAGAGTTTGTGTGAAGAAGAGAAAATTTTGTATTTAGACCCAACATAGTAGGGTGTATGATTAGTCATAGACAAGGTTCTTGGACAAACATTGAGTCCAAAATGAGTGTTTGATTATTGATCTTATTTGAGGTGAAATTTTATCGGTATTGTCTACCCCCTCAAGTGGTGAGTGGACGAAAGATAGGATGAATGATGGTGATAATGCAATTGACCTTAGCGAAAGTGTGTTGAATGGATGAAACTAGGAAGGTAATGTGGGGTTTGTTTTTTATTTTTTATGTGATGGAGGATGGAGTGGGTGTAGGATCAGTAAGTAACATGATATACTCTTTCATAGTACACTTTGGGAGAAAATGAATAAATATTTTATGCATTTACTTTGGATTTTTTGTTTTTGTTTTGTTGTGCTTGTTATTCCCTCTCTCTCTCTCTCTCTCTCTCTCTCTCTCTCTCTCTTTTGAAAAAAGTGTCCTTATGGTAATCTACCCATCCTAACAAATTGCATGGATAACTAGTCGTTGCAACCGCTAAGTAACTAGAGTAGATCACTAGATATGAGGTTCACTCAAGGATCTAGGCTAGCAAATCGATGATAGGAAAGGAAAGCTAATCTATGAAAGCAATAAATTGCATAAAAGTAAATATAATCTATGGGGCTCTACTTTTGCTTGAGTGGGATGGGAATTTTAAGCTAATCTAATCTAATCAATGGCTGTGATTTTGCCCAAGCATAATGGGGCTATAATCAAATATAATCAATGAACATGAAATGAAATCTAAGCTATGGCTCTACTTTTACCTAAGTAGAATGGGACTGCTAAGCTAATCTAATCTAATTGATGGATTTGATTTTGCTCTAGCAGAATGGGGCTATAATCGAATCTAATTGATGAACATGAAAGGAAATCTATTATATGAAAACAAGAATTGTACATGATTGATTGAGTGTTTCTAATTAATTATTGATGATTAATGTCCTTATGGTAATATTCTTATCCTAAAATATTGCATGGATAACCAATCATTACAATCACTAGATGTATTAGAGTAGATTACTTGGTATAATGCTCACTCAAGCTAAAGTTAATGTAAGACAAGAAAGTAAATCCTAAGCTTTCGCAAGAAATACAAAGTTATTCTAGATGTTGACCAAGGGGGTTTGGGTACCTTTAGGTCCTGTGAACTGAAGTATGACCAAAGGTTTTTGGTACCTTTAGAACCTTAGAATTGAAATGTGACCAAATATATTTGGTACCTTTGGAACATTTGAATTGAAGTGTTACCAAAGGGGTTTGATGCCTTTGGAGACTTTTTGAACTAGAATGTGACCAAAGGAGTTTGGTTCCTTTGGAGCTTTTGAATTGAAATATGACCAAAGTGGTTTTGTGTCTTTAGAGCCTTTTAAATTGAACCATGAAAAAAGGGGTTTGGTGCCTTTGGGGTCTTTGAATTGAAATGTAACCAAAGGGGTTTGATGCCTTTGGAACCTTTGAATGTGACCAAAGGGGGTTGGTGCATTTGGGGCTTTTGAATTGAAATATGACCAAAGGGGGTTGGTTCCTTTTTAGCCTTTGAATTGAAATGTGACCAAAGGTTTTTTGTGCCTTTGGAGCCTTTGGATGTGACCCAATGGGGGTTGGTGCCTTTGGGGCTTTTGAATTGAAATGTGACCCAAGGGGGTTGGTGCCTTTGGGGCATTTGAATTGAAATGTGACCAAACGAGTTTGGTGCCTTTGGAGCCTTTTGAATTGAAATGTGACCAAAGACATTTGGTATCTTTGGAGCCTTTGAATGGGGAGTTGAATGTGACCAAACAGGTTTGATGACTTTAGGGCTTTTGAATTGAAATGTAACCAAAGAGGGTTGATGTATTTGGGGACTTTGAATTGAAATGTTATCAAAGAGGTTTGGTGCCTTTGAAACCTTTGAATGTGACCAAAGGGGTTGGTGCCTTTAGGGATTTTGAATTGAAATATGACCAAAGAGGTTTGTGCCTTTGGGGCCTTTGAATTGAAATGTGACTAAAGGGGTTTGGTGTATTTGGAGCATTTTGAATTGAAATGTGAACAAAGGGGTTTGGTTCCTTTGGGGCCTTTTGAATCAAAATGTGATTTTTGAGATGGTGAGGCAAAGGGCACAACCTTTGACAAAAGGATGCAACATTTTGAACCCAGCAATTGATGTGTTGATTGAATGTTTACTAGCATTGACAAAACCATGCTAAAGTCTTGATTGTGAGGTAAAGTACTTGATTGATTGATTGATTTTTTTATGGGGAAGGTGTGATACATTGAAAATTCTCAAGTGTTTGAGTATTTTGAGGGGAGAGGTGTAATACCTTGAGTACCCCTAATTTGGTTGATTAGTTAATGGATTGTTGGGGTAGGTGTGATACCTTGAATACCCCCACTATGCATTATATTTGATTCATGGGATATTGACTAATGGGGAAGGTGTAATACTTAGAACAGCCCCAAGCTGATTACATACCCAAGTTGGTTTATGGCTTGATGATACTGATGGGGAAGGTGTGATACCTTGAACACCCCCAAGTTAATTTTTAATTGTTTTATTTATTAAGCCTTGTGCTTGATTGGTGGGGAAGGTGTAATACTTGAAATATCTCCAAGTTGGTTGAGGCTTGATGTGTCTCATATGTGCTTGTGATGTGAGAAAATAATGTGTGAAATGAATGAATATTATGGATATGTAGGTATTTATGTTTGATTATCATTCAAAAAACACTTAGACATACATGTGGAATGGATGTGAGCGGATGTGATTTAATGGCTGGAAAGAAATGTACTATTATGGAGGTCAAGATGAAATGACTTGTTATTTTGTGTGTCTTAGGGAAAAGGAATCTAAAAGTGCTTTTAGGAAGCTCAAAAATCCTAGTGACATCGATCAAACTCATACTAATTAAATAGGCACTTGAAGATGCTAAAACCATATAGGTTAGTCAAGTTTCTTAAAGACCAATGTGTGTGCAATGATTGTTCATTTGCAATTTTGGGTAAGGTTGGAATCATCATTTGTGACTTAAACCAATAAGCTAGCTCATCCATGAGCGTACATAGGTATGTACATAAGAAGGTCACTAATGTGATAGAAGTATCACTATGTAAGGTGTACTCCATTATAATTCAGGTATTTATAGCTCTGATGGGGTTAACCCCATGATATAATGACCTGAGAATTCCAAGGATTCAATATTTTTATTTGCCTCTCTTTTTTGGAAGACTTTTATCTTTTGCTTTGTGCTTTTCCTTTTACAAATTCTCAAGGTTAGACCATGTGCATGATAGGATGAGCACGGGAAACTATTCGCTTTGTGGTGATAGTGACTCATGATTTTGTCTTTCCATGGACTAATGATGTTCAATGTAGGCTGAATGAGACACTAGGTATGGCTAAACGATCAAAAGAACCTAAATATTGTCCAAACCAAAGACTTGGAAAAGGAAAAAATATCATAGGGTTTTTTTAGGTGAAGGAAGGGTGATGGGTGGTGGATGTAGCAAAAATATGTGCAATTAGGGATAATGTAGGATAGATACCATAAGGAATATGGAATTGATTAGTGTGACAAAATCAATTCTAGAAGAATGGATGAAAGCATTAATCGAATGATAACCAAATATTATTGGTGATGAAAATAAAAAATGATGAGATGTGTGTGAATGCAGTGCTCTGTGTAGTGGTGTGTGATTGTTTTTTATTTTCGTGATTGATTTTAATTTTTTTTTGTGTTTTATTTTGTTGACTGTGAGGGTGGTGAAGGTGTGATATGATGAACATCCTCAAAATGGTTGTTGATTGTTTGATTTATTGATTGACGGAGAAGGTGCAATACCTTGAGCACCCCAAAGTGGATTTTGTATTTGTTATTATGGGAAGGGTGTGATACCTTGAGCCTCCCAAGTTAGTTGATGATTATATGTTTGATTGGTTGATTGAATTGATTTGATTGATTTATTTATGGGAAAGGTGCAATACATTGGTTTCCTCTAAATCGGTTGATTGTGGCTTGGTGGGGAAGGTGTGATACCTTGAACATATCTAAAGTCGTTTTGTGTTTGTGACTGCAGGGAAGGTATGATACCTTTGAGCATCCCCAAATTGGTTGATTGATTATTGGAGAAGGTGTGATACCTTGGTTTCAATGGATTGGTTGGTTATGGCTTGGTGGATAAGGTGCAATACCTTGAATATTACAAAGGTGTGCAATGATGGATAAGAAGAATGGAGTCAGTGGAAAGGGGTACGGCTAATGGGATGGTTAATTCTTATCGATTGAGAAGATCTTGTACCTGATGTTTAAATGTAATGTAATCATTGATGTCATAACTCTTTTATTGATGGTATAAATAATAATGATACTCCTTATAGGATTTGGGCTTAGGTATGTTAGGGTCCTCAAGGTGTATGTTAGGTAAAGCAATTGTTTGTACATCTCGAAACTTTTGAAATATTGTTGATAAGGGCTCTAATAGGGGCATCCAGGTACAATATAGGTGAGGTGGATGAGGTGGTCTAGGTCAATTGGAAGGTTGATATGAAATTGAAATGGATGAAGGGGTCATAAAGGAGGATTGAAGAGATGTTGGAGAGATGTATTGGTAACTCAACTGTAGCTCAATGTTTGTGAGTTGATCTAATATTTGTTGTAAGTAAGGTGGATATGGAGTTGATGGGATGTTTTTATGAGTCAATCATAGTTTATGTTGGCTTGTCATTCCAATATATGTTGTAGGTCAAGTAGAGGTGGTTTGTGGTATTTTTGAGGTGGTTACTATGGATATTGAGGTGTTTTTTGGTATTGTAGAGGTGGTTGTTGGTAATATGGAGTGAGGGGAGGTTAGTCATAGGCCTTGGGATCTGGTGGTTGAATGGATGATTGCTGGTATTTTTGTGGAGGTGTTAAGTCTTGTATGGTAGGTGGTCGACTAGCCCATGATGGAGATTGTGTGAAGAATAATTCTTGGGTCACTATGAAAAGTGTGGGGTTTGGCACTTGGGATGGCGATTGGTGTAGATGAGATGAACTAGGTGGAATAGATGCAAGAAAATGATATGTTACATTAAAATAGACCTAGTAGAATTGGTTTGGATTCATGAATGCTAAGAAGTGGCTGCATTGAGTTAGGGATTAGATCCCCCAAGTGGGAAGAATTTTGTGGGTATGCCATACTCAGGATATGACTTGAAAGGGTAGGTTGCATGAGCATAAACCTAATATTGGGGCATGGGGAAGATTGAATGGGGTGGAATGGTAAATGGTGGTAGGAATGGTCATGATGAATCTAGTGGGGTAAAGGGGCCACCATGGAGGGCATGTGTAGCATCAATATTGACGATCATGATTTGGCTCAGGGGCACAAGGATCCTTGAACTAGTGAATTCAAGAATGCTGGTGGGAATGTTGTGGTAAGTGGTACTTGAGCTATGTGTCTCAAGTGGGTTGGTGGTGTTATGATGGGTGTAGATAAATTAGCTTGGGGTGGTTGTGAGGCTACTTCTTTTTATGTCAAAGGAGCAGTAAGTGGATGGGAAGCTTGCACATATTGTTCTATTACGGCTTGGGCTATGACTTGGGCTTGAGCTTGGGCTTGGAATTGAGCTTGGAATTGAGCTTGGACTTGAATTTGAGTCAAGACCATAAGCTTAGTAGGGATATGGATGGGCTATGGGTTTTGAAGGTGTGATGGTGATGGTGTTTGTGAGGGTGGATTTATCTATCTACACAAATAATAAAACAAACAATAGTTTTGATGTTTATGTTTCAGGACGCTACCGTTTGGTTGAAATCTTTGTGAGATGTGTTGGGACAATTTTATTTGCTTTTTGAATCTTTTTGTTTTTTTGTGTTTTCTTTTTTAATGTGTTTTATGAATCTAAACCTAAACTACAAATTTGGTGATGGAATGTAATCTAATGGGTGTGTTGATGCCCACCTCTATTATAAGTAGTAGTAAAAAAATAGCTAAAATAACTTCCTAATATGGTTGTGGCTTATGGTAACCTAAAAGTATAAATTAACCTCTCAAAAGAGGTCATGCTATCTAAGTTTTGCTATCAATCTACCCAAATTTTGCTTCACCTTAAGGTGGACTCAAACAATAGCGATAGCTATGGGTCCACTAATTATTAAAACCCATGAAAAAAGGGGTATCTAACCTAACCCACCTTGAGATAATATCAAGAGGGGTTATTTCCCGATGATGAAGTTTAGAAAACCACCATGGGAGCTACTATGGTGTCTAGGGGATGAGCTAATAGAAGGATGTGAATTCCAACATCATTGGTCTCGATCAATGGTTGGTGATCAGATCCAACTTCTTTGATGTTTTGTGGAACATGCACGTGTGTGTGATGCATTTTTTTTCTTTTTAATTATTTTTTTTCCTTTTATGTGCTATTTTTTTTAAATGCCTAATGCAACTTTATCAATGCAAAATATATAAATGCTAATCCTAAGATAGTTTTTTTCTCTTTCTTAAATTTTTTATACTATGCAATGAATCCTATCTTAAATAAAAATAGTACTTCTAATCTAAGAAGGAAAAATCAACAACTAAAATAACAAAAAAAAAAAAAAAACTACAACTATTCAAGCAAAAGAAAGAAACTATTGTTACCTATCATTCACCTAATAAAAGAAATACCTAATTTAATCATAATTTTAGGCTCATAATAGAAAGGATTAAATCCCCTACCTATAGTCCTACACTATGTCAAAGACCAAAGGTATGTAGTGACTATGTTTTGTGACAATCCAGGGTCAAACGGCTGCAAGCCAAGGACATCTTGGGTTAGATGATTTCTTCTATGGGCATTGTCTACAACCTGTGTAAAACCTAAAACATAAAACTATTAGAGATGTCAAAATGCAACAAAAAAATCTATAAAAAGCATAAAAAAATAGCAAGTAGTTTGAACTATTGTGCAAACCAAATCAAAGGTAACATCCCATCGTGATTGTCATTTTGTAGATGATAAAAAAGTGCACCATACAAATATAATTAAAAGAAAAAGAAAATAAAAATTTTATGCTCTTTGTTTTTCTTTTTAGCTACAATATAAAATCCTCATGGGGTTGTACAATCATCGAGGGATTTATTCCTTTTGTAAGTGAAAAAAGTGCCAACTATATTTTTTCTACAAAATTAGATTTACAGGTTTCCCGTGACCATCGCTTCGCTAGTTCTGAGTTCACTGGATTTGAGGTATCTATGTATGTGTCTAGATTTATCTATTGGATCATCTTGAATTTCTAGAATGACTGGAATATGTTCAAATGCTAGACATTGATGAGGCTAACAACCTTTGTATGTTGACCATCTAAATGCAGGAAGGCTATGGTCTGAGACCATCTAAGGTTAGATGGTTGAGGACCAGACGTCTACCACTACTGCTAAAATATCAAATATGGTGGATATAGAGGATCTATGTTTGGATTTGGTGGATTTGGATTGATGTCTAGATTTTGTCACTCTAAATCTATGTACCCGCACACAAGTGAACTGCAAAAATATTAGTAGTATATGTTAGGCCTCCCTAAGTGAGGCCTAAATTTAAGCAAATATATTGAAATCAAAATGCAATAAAAAAGTAAAAATGCACATAGGGAAAGAAAACTTATACTGATATTACCTTCCTTTATGATTCTTGTTGCTATTTTGTTGCATCGGGCTGTGTCGTGCTACATCTAGAAGTCTATGGATGGGTTGGATGCTGACTGTCTAAGTTTGGATGATAAAAACTTAAGACCATCTGGGATCAGATTGCCATGGATTGTGGTGTTTAGTCACTATCAAAAGTTAGATCTAGACCTACATGATGCTATGATCAGTGCCTGGTATGGGATAGATATGGATGCAAATGATTACTTAGGATATTTGGATATCATATGGGCTCAAAGTTTCATCAGCACTTTGATGCATATACCATCCTCATGCTCTAGGAAGGAAGAAAAGGTGCATTTATAGAATTTCTAGAGGGAATGGATGAGGTGGTGACTCAACCATTTAAGTGGTGTTAGTTGGTTATTCTAATTTGCATTGATGTTATCCTAAGGGATGCATGCTTTTAGAGTAGGATAAGATTACCTTGGAAATATCATCGGATGTGCACACCTCAAAGTTATCTCCAAGAATGTGTGTGAAATTTTACAATGTGTGTGTATTGGATATGCATGTAATTTAGTGTGCATGCTAGACTGAAAGTACTTAGGATTAAATATGCATTTTAAATTAATTATGCATGTTTATTCGTATGTGCATGTTTGAAAAATTAATGCATTTAAATTAAATATGTTTATTTAATTTAAATGTGCATGCTGAATCTTAGGCCTCATCAGAATAAACACTTGTCCATTTCCCGATGCTTTCAGTGTCGTAAAAGGTTTAAAATGATTATGGCATGGTGGTTATAGGGGTGGAATCCATGAAGATTTGTGTAGTATCTTTCAGGGTGGACAACGCATAATACTGTGATGGCCATAAAAGTCAAACTTGCCCAAATTCATGGTGGCTATCGATTCCACCATGTAAATTAAAAAAAAATGTGCATGCTGAACTGCGTGTGCATGTTGTAATTGCATGCATATTTAAAATATCCAATGTGTGGATGGAGGTGCAACTATGAGTTATGATGTGTGAAATAAATTAAAGTTCATTTGTGGAAAAGGGTGATCCTTTCTTGCATGTGACCAGAATGGGGGATGTGAGGTGGAACTAAAGTGAACTGTGGATGATATGGACATGGGGGATGGAAGGGTGAATGTTCCCACAAGGAGGGGTGAGTGGATGTGTAGCCTAGGTAATAATTAACCAATTAATTAATACTTAGGTGGATGAATTCTTAATTTAATATTAATTAATTTAATTAATATTAAATATACTAATTAATTGTGATTAATTAAATAATTAGTATTTAAGATGCTTGATTTTGGTGTCAACAACATGCATTATTAGATTTCATCACATAAGAAAAAAGGTGATGCCACCTTAAGTAAGAGATGTACTATAGATAATATCACTAAGGATAAGAGGTGATGTCCCTAAACCATCATCTAAAACTTCCATTAAATACAAATCTCATATAACATTAGTAAGAATGTTGGTGGGGTAGATAATGTTTGAAGAAGGTGAAAGACTAGGTGATTGGTTTCTAATCATTTTATTTCTTAAAATAACCATAAGTAGGATTATACTTGGTAGGTTTACTCAACAATAGGTATGAAGATTCATTTTACATTTTTTTTGTACAATTTATCTATAATTGATATGTATAAAACTTCTATAGTTAATATTTTCTTCAAAAAGTGGAGGGAACATGCACATTTACATGGTGAATTTTTGAATGGAGCAGGCGGGAAGCGATGAACTAGGGTTTTTGGAGCTTGGGAAAATCTAGGGCATCAGTTGGGTTGCTGAAGAGATTTTTGGTTGCTGTGGATTTGAAGGCAAGATTGCTGCCCCAGGAGGGTCCAATGGGGACTTCTCCAAATCCTCTCCTAGGGAGAAATAGCTCTTATGCAGATTTGTTAAAATATAAATCTCCATACAATACTGATGAAGCTCAAAGAACTGCATTTAAAATGCTCTTTTCGACTGCGAGAAACAGATCAACAACTCATCGAGTTAATGGATGCCTACCACAGTCTGAATCAAGGCCCAAGATTGTCATTGAGCCAAGGATGGTCGAAGAAACAGTCTTATACAGAGCCAATCATGATTTGATCTGCAAATTCATGGGTATTCGCCCTACCCTAAATTTTTTGCACTCCTGGGTCCGACAAAACTAGGAGCCTCATGGTGAGTACTCCTTATGGTTTATTAGCAATGGGTATTTTATTGTTAGTTTTTCTTCTCTGGCCGATAGAAATAGGGATTTCGAATCAAAAAAGAGGAATCATGGTCCGGCAGGATTATTTGTTCAACCCTGGAGAGTGGGATTCGATCCTCGAGTTGAACCCACTGCTGTCCCGATTTGGATCTATTTGTATGCAATTCCAATGGAGTTTGGAGTGAGCAGGTTTTGGAGATGATTGATAATTCCCTTGGAAGACATTTGGGTGTCTCCAAAGACACAATAGAAGGGAACACAGCTGTTTATGCAAGAATATGTGTGGAAATAGATCTTAGCCAACCTCTATCGATAGAGGTGGAACTTGAACTTGCAGGACTATCTTGGATCCAATAGCTGGATTATGAGGCTCTGCCCTTTAGATGCAGAGTTTGCCACAAATATGGGCATTTGGCCCGATTTTGCCCAAATAATATGAACACAAAAATGGAGGCTCCTCTAGGAATGTCAAATCTTCCTAAGGAGGGTAAGTCAACAATAAACAAATAACCAACCAATACTTCTTAGGGTAAAGAAGCTCAGAGAGATGGTTTTTAACAGCCCAAAAGAAGGAGAAGGCAAAAGAAAAAAGATGGTAAAGAGCAAACCCAACTCAAGCCCGCAAATAGGTATGAGATATTCAATACACTAATGGACCAAGAGGAGCATTTCATGGAAGGTGTGGATGGTAATAGTGAAAATAATAACATCCACATTCAAGCTCCTCTTTCATCTCCCCCCGTTATAGAGCAGGTAATTGACCACAGTGAGTTACCGTAGTCAGAGAGTGTAGGGGCATTGATAGTGCATAACCAAGAGTAGCCAATAATTAAGGATGTCAACATGGGAATAGCAGAAAAGAATAGAGAAAGGCCAACTTTAGGGATAACTCAGGTGGAAAAGAGATAAAAAAATAACAACTCTCAAGGAGTGGGTAGAAAATCAAATAAGGAATTGCTAGCAGTTCAAGGAGACAAACTGATCACTAGAGGATCGATGAGGCCAATAGATTCTTACTGCTCTCAAGGTAACCAATGATTATACAATAATGGAATGTTAGGGGTTTAAACAGTAGAACCCATCAATCTATTGTTTGAAGACTCTTAGAAAAATGTAAAACAGATTTTTGCTTATTCAGGAGACAAAAATGTCGTTAGATATTATGTGTAAAACAGTTAACAGAATTTGGAGGGGTGTTGGTCATATGGAAGTGGCTGCCCAAGGTGCCTCAGGGGGGATTGTTACTCTTTGGAACTCTCTTGAATGGACTACAATAGAACATATAGCTTGGAGGGGTGTTCTCACATCACATTTTAGGAATAATGTCACAGTTGAACATGTTTTAATCATAAATTTTTATGGGGCTCAAAACCTTGATGGTCAGAGGCTTCAATGGAAAGTTGTGCATAACATGAGAATCTCAAGGGAAGATTTAGACTGGATTATTGTTGGGGATTTTAATGCTAAATTATCCTCTAGATATCAGGAAGGGGGAACCCCAATTTTGGACCCAGGGGATCATCTTATGATTGCCCAAGTCCAGGCTTTACACTTAGTGGATATTAAATGCCCTAGAACCAACTATACTTGGACTAATAAGAGGAGGGAGCCACATAGTAGGAAGGTAAAGTTAGACCATTTTTTGGTTTCAGAGGAGGCATTTGTAAAATGGAATACAAAATTTCAGATTTTGGAGGGTCTAGTTTCAGATCACTTTCCTTTTTGTTGGAAGGAGGGACTAAGACAGGGCAACATCATAAACCATTTAAATTTGAGAATTTTTGGTTATAAAAAGAGGAACTTCGAAAGAAAATTCCTCAGTGGTGGTAAGAAGGCCGCACAACTTATGGGACAACAATGTTTAAATTCCACAAACAACTTCATTATGTCAAAGCTCAAATGAAACATTGGAGGCGAGCTAACAAGACAGACTTCTAGGTCTAAAGAGCTCCTTTAGTGGCCATATGGGATGAGGTTCAAAAAAACTTTAGGGAAGGAACAATTACTGAGCAGCTCAAAGCCGAGGATGATGCCTTGCATAAAGCGGTTGAGGACATTGACAACCAGGAGGAGACCTACTGGAAACAGAGAGCAAGAACCACTTGGTTATTAGAAGGTGATAGAAATACCAAATTTTTCCATCGGACTGCTTGTGCTAGGAGATAGATGAATAACATGGAAGCTCTTCAATATGAGAACGAACACTCCTTTGATACACTTCTAGGTATGCATTCCCATTCAATGGATTACTTTTCTAAACTTTTTAAGGAAAGTACGATGCAAGATGAAGAGGCTCAAAATGAGGTTATTGTTGTCATACCTTCCATTATCTTTGAAGAATAAAATCAGACCCTTCTTAAACCCATTGATAGAGAGGAACTAAAGAATGTGGTCTTTGGAATGAGCACCAAAAAAACTCCAGGTCTAGATGGCTTTCCAATTGAGTTTTTTCAGGCCTTTTGGGATAACTTGGAGGAGGATGTAATGGTTGTTATAGAGGAGTCCAAAAGTAGTAAAAGAATTCTTAAAGCATTAAATCATACTTTCATTACCTTAATTCCAAAAGGGGAGGAGGGGGTACATATTTCAGATTATAGACCTATTGCCTCATGCAATGTGATAAATAAAATAATCACAAAGGTAATGGCTGAGCGGCTAAAACCTCTTTTGCATAACATTATCTCCTCAGAGCAAGGGGTTTTTGTAGAGGGTAGGCAGATCCTGGATGGGGTGGTTCTAGCCCAGGAGGCAATCCATTCAATGCAAACATCTGGTAATAAAGGAATGCTCATAAAATTAGATATGTCAAAGGCTTATGATAGGGTGGAGTGGAGCTTCTTGTCAAAGATGATGGAAGCCTTTGGTTTCTCTCAAGACTGGATAGAATGGGTCATGAGTTGTGTTTCTACTATGACATACTCAGTATTAATCAAGGGTCTACCCTCACAACCGTTTGGAGCCACTCGTGGCCTTCGTCAAGGAGATCCTTGCTCTCCCTATCTTTTTCTCATTTTTGCTAAAGGATTAAGTAGACTTTTCTTGACGATAAGACAACAAGGTTTGCTAGCAGGTATCAAGGTGGGTGAGGAAGTTTTGACTCACCTACAGTTTGTGGATGACACAAGATTGGTGGGAGTGGCCAGCTTCAGGGAAGCAAGAATGATCAGGGATACTCTTAATGTCTACCTTAGAGCTACAAACCAAGTCATCAATGATAAAAAATCCAAAGTGGTCTTTTTTAATCTTGATCAAAGGCTTCAGGACAAATTTTTAGAGATCTTGGTATTCACAAGGACTTCTCTCCCAGTGGTTTACTTGGGGGTCCCTTTTCATTTTAAAAAACTAAAAATTGATATATGGAGGAATCTTTTGGATTGTATCAAGGACATAATTAATCATTGGTATCACAAATGGTTAAGCTATCGGGGTAGGTTAACTTTTTTACAGTCAGTCATTCAGGCCATGCCAATCTATAAATTCTCTATCCTGGCTGCCCCACATACTATATGGAAAGAGTTGGACAAGATGGCTAGAAAATTTTTATGGGAAGGAGTGAAAGGAGAGAGGAAATGGGCCTTAGTAGGCTGGGACAAAGTAACCCAGCCCAAGGTAAAAGGAGGTTTGGCACTGAGAAGATCAAAGTTAAATAATAAAGCTTTGGCTGGAAAGCTTTACTGGAGATGGATTTCCCATCCAACTTCCCTTTTGAGTAGAATCCTAACTAGTAAATATTTGGGACATGTAAACCCAAATGAGGTGGGTCGTTTTCCTTTGGATGGTAATGGATCCTTAGTGTGGCAGGCTCTCAAGTTAGGATCTCAGGTAGTAAAATATTGCTTATTTTGGAAAGTGGGGAGAGGGAAGAAGGCACGATTTTGGACAAATTCATGGGATCAGCACCCACCTATCATTGTTGAATTTCTTGAATTGCAACTAATAAAAATAGCCATACAAACCATAAATTTCCTGAGTCGGTATTGGAGTGGTTTGCCGAAATCATGTTGGAACAGTGCTCTATTGGGAATTGCAAGGCTTGGGAAGAGCCACAAACAATGAAGCAAAAGCTATAGCTATCAAATCTACTTCTATTTGGGCAGTAAAACAGGGCCACAGGAGGATAATACTTGAATCAGATTCTCAAATAATGGTTGGAGCTCTAGATTGCATGAGGAAATTTGCTTTGAAAGCATGGAGGTTGAGAATTATTCTCATTCAAATTAAGGAATTATGGAGGGAATTAGATGATGTGATTCCAGTTTATGTGAGTAGGGATTTAAATAAAGTGGCTGACTTCCTAGCTAAGATGGGTGCTGAGAAGGAGGTAGGGGTTTAGTTGCACAGTGACATGGCTATTGAGGATGAGGTGATTAGGCAGGGTCTTGAAAGGTCCTTGAGCTAATGATCAAAGAAAAAGCAAAGGGAGGAAAGGTGTCACGATATCGTGACATGTTGCTTCATCGCAACCAAGGTTGGAAATGTGTCACGATATCGTGACATGTTGCTTCATCGTGGCCAAGGTTGGAAAGGTGTTGCGATATCGTGACATGTTGCTTCATCATGGCTAAGGTTGGAAAGCTGTCGCGATATCATGACATGTTGCTTCATCGCGGCCAAGGTTGGAAAGGTGTCGCGATATCGCGACATGTTGCTTCGTCGCGGCCAATGTTGGAAAGGTGTTGCGATATTGTGACATGTTGCTTCATCATGGCTAAGGTTGGAAATGTGTCGTGATATCATGACATGTTGCTTCATCCCGATCAAGGTTGGAAAGGTGTCACGATATCACGACATGTTGCTTTGTCGCGGCCAAGGTTGGAAAGGTTTCATGATATCATGACATGTTGCTTCGTCGTGGCCAAGGTTGGAAAGGTGTTGCGATATCATGACATGTTGCTTCATCATGGTCCCAGGAGGAAAGGTGTCATGATTTTGTGACATGTTCCTTCGTCGCGGCCAAGGTTGGAAAGGTGTCGTGATATCGCGACATGTTTCTTCGTCATGGCCCTAGGAGGAAAGGTGTCACGATTTCATGACATGTTGCTTCATCACGGCCAAGAGAAAAAAGTGTCACAATATCGCGACATGTTGCAGCGTTGCAGTTAAAGGAGAAAAAGTGTCGTGATATCGTGACATGTTGCTTTGCTATGGCCAAAGGAGAAAAAGTGTCGCGATATCGTCACATGTTGCTTCGTTGCGGCCAAAGGAGAAAATGTGTCACGATATCACGACATGGTGCATCATTGCGGCCAAAGAAAAAAAAGTGTCATGATATCGCGACATGTTGCAGCGTCGCGGCCAAGGTTGGAAAGGTGTCGCGATATCACGACATGTTGCTTTGTCATGGCTGAAAGAGAAAAAGTGTCGCGATATCGTGACATGTTGCTTCATCGCGGCCAAGGGAATAAAGTGTCGCGATATCACAACATGTTGCATCATTGCGGTAAAAGGAGAAAAAGTGTCGCGATATCGCGACATGTTGCTTCGTTGCGGCCAAAGGAGAAAAAGTGTCGCGATATTGCGACATGTTGCTTCGTTGCAGCCAAAGGAGAAAAAGTGTCGCGATATCGCGACATGTTGCTTCATCACGACCAATAGAAAAAAGTGTCGTGATATCGCGACATGCTGCTTCGTCGTGGCCAAGGGTGGAAATAGTGTTGCAATATCGTGACATGTTGCTACGTTGCGGCCAGAAGAGGAAAAAGTGTCTCGATATCATGACATGTTGTATTTTCGTGGCCAAAGGAGAAAAGTGTCGCGATATCGCGACATGTTGCATTTTCGCGGCCAAGAGACAAGAAGGAAAAAGTGTCGCGATATCATGACAAGTTGCATCAACAGTCCAAAATGATCCCCCTGGCAACATCTCACATTGTGTGATCATTGAATCCTATTGGATCGTGCCTTAGGCCATTGGGGAAGGAGTTCCTCCACTCTTGATTGTCTGATTCGCCGTCTCCCTTGCTAGCTAGTTAATGTTTTAAGGGATTTGGATCCATTGCAAATATTCTTTTACTATTATAAGCATGTGTTCTCTTTGACTATGGCTGGGAAAAGTCTCTTCCCATCTTGTAAATGATCTTTGTTTTAATACAAGTTTTTTAAAAATTAAAAAATAAAAATAAATTTCTTCAGAAAAATCCAACACCCAAGTGGGATTGATTTGGATTCTTTAGTTGTAGATTTTGATGTCAAGTTATCATAGAATACACATGATTCTTAGTTCATCCAACACCCAAGTGGGTTGCAATGCTTCAAAGGATGCTTAGCTTATGCTATATATTGATTGATGTCAAAAAGCCACTTCCCAAACACTACTTTCAAAGGTAGAACATTGTTAGGATCCCCTCAAATATTCTTAGGCTAAAGGATGACCAAAATACAAAGGTTCTATGTTATTATTGTATGAGGCACTGATGAAAAAGAGGACATAGAAGTTGGTTCCTCTATTATAAGGGAATAATGTTGTTGAATACAAATGTATCTATAAGAACAAATATTCTTTGAATGGTTAGGTAGAGAAGCATAATGTATGCCTTGCTACTAAGGTATTCTCTCAAAAGGACAAAATGGACTATTTTAAAATATTTGCATCAATAATCAATATGGACTCAATCAAAATGACTCTCTCCATTTTTCTCATATGGATGGAGAAAATTTAAATGTAGCAACCACCCAATTTTGAGATTGAAGGAGCCACTCTCTTGGCTTGTCATTTGACTAAGTCCTTGTGCAAACTTAAGCATTCTCCTCACACATGCTATGATAATATACATTCCTTTTTCTCAATTATGGTTTTTAGTGATGTGAGGATAAAAATGATGTTTACATAAAGCATCAGGATGGGGAAACATTGGTGATTATGTTGTATGTTGATAATATTCTCATCATTGGTATCTTTTCTACTATCTAGGGAAGGAAGTCATGGATTTATTCCAATTTTAAGATGATATATTTAGAGATTGCGTATTATTTTTTAGGAATTTAGGTTTATCAAGTAGGTTTTGACATCACCATTTCCCATTCCAATTATATTTTTGTATTTTCTTTAGCATTTTAGTATGGAAGATTGCAAGTTTACTCAAACTCCTTTTACCTTTGGCCAAAAGCTTCGATCTAATTATGCTATCATATTGGTCACTTTAAGGGAGGAATTTTGTATCTTACTCACACAATATTGGAATTGATATAGCTTTTGTTGTTACTTATTGTTCCAAATATATTTAGGAACCCTAGGTGAATCACTACACAACAATTAATAAGATTGTCAAATACATCCAAGGGATCTATTATATGGGTATTCACTACTCCATTGAATCCTCTTCGATATTGATAGGATTTCTAAATGCTGATTGGGTTGGTAACTTAGATGAGTGAAAATACATCATAGCTTTTACATTCTATTTGACATCCATCACTATTTCTTGGTATTTTAGATGCCAATTTAGTATTACTTAATCCTCTATGGAGGATGAATCTTGTGTTGTCAATGAGGCAACCAAGCATATTTGATGGATGTTCATGATTTTGGAAGATATTGAAATTCCTTAAATTTCTCTAAAAACTCCTTTATGTGAGAATTAGAGCACAATCCAACTTATCTATAATCCAATGTTTCATTAGTAGATAGAGCACATAGAGATATGAATGAACCTTTGAGATGGCTTCATGCATGTGAGATGTTTGATCTAGTTTTTATACCTTCATTAGAGCAAGAAACAAATATTTTTATGAATATCTCTCTCCATATCCCTTGTTTATCTTAAGGAGAGATGTTGGAATACATGGTGATTAAGCTTCTCTTGAGGTCACTATTGACTTCTATGCTTATACTGATCATATTTTTCCTTTGGGCCCATGTAAACCTTGAAAAAGGTGTTTTCTAATTTTTTATAATATTTTACTCTTAAAGGTTGGTCTCACAACCTTGAACTAAAGGTAACTTGAATTTGGATGTAAAAACCCTTTATACAAACCATTTAGCTCACCAAGTGGAATGTAATTTCATTTCCATTTAGTAAAATTATTTAGTGTCCATGAACACCCCCTAATATATTATGTGTTCTTTGTTTTTGTTTTGTGTATTTATTTTTAAAGAATACTGGATAATGTTTGGTTTCATTTGTTTCTAGAAACTACTATGAAATATCATATCAAATTATTATTTTTTGAACAAGCTATCATTGATTAACCATATAAATAAAATTCATATCCCATAGAACTCGAATATACCATCTACTTTAAAAAATTATTTTTTCATACATATATAATCAAATCATTTTTAATGCATATATTTTATATTTATTTTTATTATTTAAATAATTTATTTTAAAATAATTTTTTTCAACTAATTAAAATTTAAAATAGATTTTTAATATATTAATTTAAATATTTTTAATTATTTAAAATTTTATTTAAAAAAATCTTAAAATCTATAAGCTCATAAATTATAGGATTATCCTAGTGAAGGATGTTATATATCTAATACATTTTAATCCAACGCTTTATCCCTTTCACATTAACCTTTAAATATCTAATTTGGAGTTCCACAAGCTTGATTGTTAGGCCCACCCAAGTCTACATTATATTAACTAAGGAC